>OW818033.2:19478650-19856150 GCA_942486065.2 Calliphora vomitoria | reverse complement strand
GGAGGTTGTTTATGGAAAGCTCAAAGCAAAGTTTGGGCTAAGCAAAATAAAGCTCCATGCCATTTGTTAATCTTAATCTTACATATATATTCGCTCACGTATTGATGAAATCCAGCCAATCTCGCATAAGCATTCAAATATCGAGCTTTTGCATGTCCTTTTATTTTGTTTTTCAGTAAATAAAATGTTTTAATAGAAGTTAATTTCTCTAATTACAATGATTCTGCTCATTCGATCGATATTGCTAATGATTCTATGTTGATATCGTTCTCGAACTTTCGATAATCCATTTCGAATAACGCTCATAAGTTCCATGGTGATACAATTTTCAAATGCTCTCTGCTGATAAGTTCTTGCTAAGTACCTCGAATCATTCAAAGTCTTGTATGCGCTACGCTCCTGTTCCATAGTTAAACATTTATATTCCTTTTACATTTAGAGCATGGCATTTTTTTCGTTCGCATGCTAGTTTTTTACTCATATATGAATTGAATGGAATTGAAATGAATAACTGACTGACTGACTAGCAGAGGTTTCAAGTCTCCTGCTACTGCTACAAACTATAATGAACGCCAAATGTTGGGCGCTCTACTTTTCAACTGCTCACATTATTTTTGCTACAAATACAATCGCAATAAAGCGTGTATTTTGTATATTTTGCCACATATTTCTCACACTGTATTGGATAAACAAACTGTGTTTTTATATCTTTTCTTTGCTTTCGTTGATTTTTTTCATAGTTTATTTTTTTTTCTTTTTTTTTTTTTTTTGGTTTTCTCGTATGTTTTTTTCTTTGTTGCTGTATGAATTGTAGAATTTCATGACATTCGTCGCCAAAATGGCGTTGCGTGTCTTAACAAATGGCATCAGGACTATAAAAATTATAATAGTTGTAGTATGAACTGAATGGTAGCAAAAAAAAACAAGTTTTATTTCTTAAACATACACACACATACTTGGGATTATTTCCTTTGTGAGAGCCAAAACGGAAATGTTGTCATGCAAAAGTACAAGAACAAAAAAGCCGTGTAGAATAAATAAGTATTTCCTAGTTCTTTTTGGAAATATTTATGAAAAAAGTTTTACTTTTTTTTAAGTAAGTATTTGTGTTAAGAATAAATGTTAATATAAATTAAGGGGTGTGATGAAAAAATGTTAGTTGTTATTTTTTATTTAGATTGAAAAACAAAGACACTTAAAATTATTGTTAAAAGGTTCAAAGGTTAATATTAATAAAAGTCAGTTATGTAATAAATCGAAATTATAAGAAATGATATTGAATTTCAAAACACTAAATAATACCGTATTGTACTAAATACTATCGTACCCGACGCGGGTACTTACTTCCACGTCTAATACTAAAGACTTCCCCGTCTTATACTAAATACTTCCCCATCTTATACTGAAGAGTTCCCCGTCTTATACTAAAGACTTCCCCGTCTTATACTAAAGACTTCCCCGTCTTATACTAAATACCTCACCGTCTTATATCCAAGACTTCCCCGTCTTATACTAAAGACTACCCATCTTATACTAAAGACTTCCTCGTCTTTTACTAAAGACTTCCCCGTCTTACACTAAAGACTTCCCCGTCTTATACTAAAGACTTCCTCGTCTTATACTAAAGACTTCCCCGTCTTATACTAAAGACTTCCCCGTCTTATACAAAAGACTTCCCCATCTGATACTAAAGATTTCCCCGTCTTATACTAAAGACTTCACCGGCTTATACTAAAGACTTCCCCGTCTTATACTTAAGACTTCCCCGTCTTACACTCAAGACTTCCTTTTCTTATACTAAAGACCTTGCCGTCTTATACTGAAGACTTCCCCGTCTTATACTAAAGACTTTCCCGACTTATACTGAAGAATTCCCCGTCTTACATTTAAGACTTTCCCGACTTATACTGAAGACTTCTCCGTCTTATATTTAAGACTTCCCCGTCTTATACTAAAGACTTACCCGTCTTATACTAAAGACTTCCCGGTCTTATACTACAGACTTCCCCGTCTTATACTAAAGACTTACCCCACTTATACTGAAGAATTCCCCGTCCTATATTTAAGACTTCCCCGTCTTATATTTATGACTTTCCCGTCTTATATTTAAGACTTCCCCGTCTTATACTAAAGACTTCCCCGTTTTACACTCAAGACTTCCCCATCTGATACTAAAGACTTCCCCGTCTTATACTAAAGACTTCACCGTCTTATACTAAAGACTTCCCCATCTTATACTTAAGACTTCCCCGTCTTACACTCAAGACTTCCTTTTCTTATACTAAAGACTTCCCTGTCTTATACTAAAGATTTCCCCGTCTTATACTAAAGACCTTCCCGTCTTATACTGAAGACTTCCCCGTCTTATACTAAAGACTTTCCCGACTTATACTGAAGACTTCCCCGTCTTACATTTAAGACTTTCCCGACTTATACTGAAGACTTCTCCGTCTTATATTTAAGACTTCCCCGTCTTATACTAAAGACTTCCCCGTCTTATACTAAAGACTTCCCGGTCTTATACTACAGACTTCACCGTCTTATACTAAAGACTTACCCCACTTATACTGAAGACTTCCCCGTCTTATATTTAAGACTACCCCGTCTTATATTTATGACTTCCCCGTCTTATATTTAAGACTTCCCCGTCTTATACTAAAGACTATCCCGTCTTATATTTAAG
Source organism: Calliphora vomitoria (assembly GCA_942486065.2). Lineage (NCBI taxonomy): Eukaryota > Metazoa > Arthropoda > Insecta > Diptera > Calliphoridae > Calliphora > Calliphora vomitoria. Next base: position 19,853,467 of record OW818033.2, on the reverse strand, counting down.
ACTTCCCCGTCTTATATTTAAGACTTCCCCGTCTTATACTAAAGACGGGGAAGTCTTAAATATAAAAGCCTTCCTTGTCTTACACTAAAGAGTTCCTTGTCTTATACTAAAGACTTCCTCGTCTTATACTAAAGACTTCCCCGTCTTATACTAAAGACTTCCCCGTCATATACTAAAGACTTCCCCGTCTTTTACTAAAGCCATCCTCGTCTTATACTAAAAACTTTCCCGTCATATACTAAAGACTTCCCCGTCTTATACTAAAGACTTCCCCGTCTTATACTAAAGACTTCCCCGTCTTATACTAAAAACTTTCCCGTCATATACTAAAGACTTCCCCGTCTTATACTAAAGACTTCCCCGTCTTATACTAAAGACTTCCCCGTCTTATACTAAAGACTTCCCCGTCTTATACTAAAGACTTCTCCGTCTTATAGTAAAGACCTCCCTGTCTTATACTAAAGACTTCCCCGTCTTATACTAAAAACTTTCCCGTCATATACTAAAGACTTCCCCGTCTTATACTAAAGACTTCCCCATCTTATACTAAAGACTTCCCCGTCTTATACTAAAGACTTCTCCGTCTTATAGTAAAGACCTCCCTGTCTTATACTAAAGACTTCCCCGTCTTATACTAAAGACATCCACGTCTTATACTATAGACTTCCCCGTCTTAAACTAAAGTCTTCCCCGTCTTATACTAAAGACTTACCCGTCTTATATTTAAGACTTACCCGTCTTATACTTAAGACTTCCCCGTCTTATACTTAAGACTTCCCCGTCTTATACTTAAGACTTACCCGTCTTATACTAAAGACTTCCCCGTCTTATACTAAAGATTTTCTCGTCTTATACTAAAGACTTCCCCGTCTTATACTAAAGACTTCCCCGTCTTATACTTAAGACTTCCCCGTCTTACACTCAAGACTTCCTTTTCTTATACTAAAGACTTCCCTGTCTTATACTAAAGATTTCCCCGTCTTATACTTAAGACTTCCCCGTCTTACACTCAAGACTTCCTTTTCTTATACTAAAGACTTCCCTGTCTTATACTAAAGATTTCCCCGTCTTATACTAAAGACCTTCCCGTCTTATACTGAAGACTTCCCCGTCTTATACTAAAGACTTTCCCGACTTATACTGAAGACTTCCCCGTCTTACATTTAAGACTTTCCCGACTTATACTGAAGACTTCTCCGTCTTATATTTAAGACTTCCCCGTCTTATACTAAAGACTTCCCCGTCTTATACTAAAGACTTCCCGGTCTTATACTACAGACTTCCCCGTCTTATACTAAAGACTTACCCCACTTATACTGAAGACTTCCCCGTCCTATATTTAAGACTTCCCCGTCTTATATTTATGACTTCCCCGTCTTATATTTAAGACTTCCCCGTCTTATACTAAAGACTTCCCCGTCTTATACTTAAGACTTCCCCGTTTTACACTCAAGACTTCCCCATCTGATACTAAAGACTTCCCCGTCTTATACTAAAGACTTCACCGTCTTATACTAAAGACTTCCCCGTCTTATACTTAAGACTTCCCCGTCTTACACTCAAGACTTCCTTTTCTTATACTAAAGACTTCCCTGTCTTATACTAAAGATTTCCCCGTCTTATACTAAAGACCTTCCCGTCTTATACTGAAGACTTCCCCGTCTTATACTAAAGACTTTCCCGACTTATACTGAAGACTTCCCCGTCTTACATTTAAGACTTTCCCGACTTATACTGAAGACTTCTCCGTCTTATATTTAAGACTTCCCCGTCTTATACTAAAGACTTCCCCGTCTTATACTAAAGACTTCCCGGTCTTATACTACAGACTTCACCGTCTTATACTAAAGACTTACCCCACTTATACTGAAGACTTCCCCGTCTTATATTTAAGACTACCCCGTCTTATATTTATGACTTCCCCGTCTTATATTTAAGACTTCCCCGTCTTATACTAAAGACTATCCCGTCTTATATTTAAGACTTCCCCGTCTTATATTTAAGACTTCCCCGTCTTATACTAAAGCCTTCCTTGTCTTACACTAAAGAGTTCCTTGTCTTATACTAAAGACTTCCTCGTCTTATACTAAAGACTTCCCCGTATTATACTAAAGACTTCCCCATCTTATATTTAAGACTTCCCCGTCTTATACTAAAGACTTCCCCGTCTTATACTAAAGACTTCCCCGTCTTATACTAAAGACTTCCCCGTCTTTTACTAAAGCCATCCTCGTCTTATACTAAAAACTTTCCCGTCATATACTAAAGACTTCCCCGTCTTATACTAAAGACTTACCCATCTTTTACTAAAGACTTCCCCGTCTTATACTAAAAACTTTCCCGTCATATACTAAAGACTTCCCCGTCTTATACTAAAGACTTCCCCATCTTATACTAAAGACTTCCCCGTGTTATACTAAAGACTTCTCCGTCTTATAGTAAAGACCTCCCTGTCTTATACTAAAGACTTCCCCGTCTTATACTAAAGACTTCCCCGTCTTATACTAAAGACTTCCCCGTCTTTTACTAAAGCCATCCTCGTCTTATACTAAAAACTTTCCCGTCATATACTAAAGACTTCCCCGTCTTATACTAAAGACTTACCCATCTTTTACTAAAGACTTCCCCGTCTTATACTAAAAACTTTCCCGTCATATACTAAAGACTTCCCCGTCTTATACTAAAGACTTCCCCATCTTATACTAAAGACTTCCCCGTGTTATACTAAAGACTTCTCCGTCTTATAGTAAAGACCTCCCTGTCTTATACTAAAGACTTCCCCGTCTTATACTAAAGACATCCACGTCTTATACTATAGACTTCTCCATCTTATACTAAAGACTTCCCCGTGTTATACTAAAGACTTCTCCGTCTTATAGTAAAGACCTCCCTGTCTTATACTTAAGACTTACCCGTCTTATACTAAAGACTTCCCGGTCTTATACTACAGACTTCACCGTCTTATACTAAAGACTTACCCATCTTTTACTAAAGACTTCCCCGTCTTATACTAAAAACTTCCCCGTCTTATACTAAAGACTTCCCGGTCTTATACTACAGACTTCACCGTCTTATACTAAAGACTTCCCCGTCTTATACTAAAGACTTCCCCGTCATATACTAAAGACTTCCCCGTCTTTTACTAAAGCCATCCTCGTCTTATACTAAAAACTTTCCCGTCTTATACTACAGACTTCACCGTCTTATACTAAAGACTTACCCATCTTTTACTAAAGACTTCTCCGTCTTATATTTAAGACTTCCCCGTCTTATACTAAAGACTTCCCCGTCTTATACTAAAGACTTCCCGGTCTTATACTACAGACTTCACCGTCTTATACTAAAGACTTACCCATCTTTTACTAAAGACTTCCCCGTCTTATACTAAAAACTTTCCCGTCATATACTAAAGACTTCCCCGTCTTATACTAAAGACTTCCCCATCTTATACTAAAGACTTCCCCGTGTTATACTAAAGACTTCTCCGTCTTATAGTAAAGACCTCCCTGTCTTATACTTAAGACTTACCCGTCTTATACAAAAGACTTCCCCGTCTTATACTTAAGACTTCCCTGTCTTATATTTAAGACTTCCCTGTCTTATACTTAAGACTTCCCCGTCTTATACTAGAGACTTCACCGTCTTATACTAAAGACTACCCCGTCTTATACTAAAGACTTTCCCGTCTTATACTAAAGACTTCCTCGTATTATACTAAATACTTCCCCGTCTTATATTAAAGACTATCGTCTTATACTAAAGACTACCGTCTTCGATGATCGTTCGGTTGATCTGTTTAATCATTCGTTGGTTATCACTTTCATTGATTTGTTGTGCAGATAAAACCTGTTAACCATATTATTGTTATCTTTTGGCACTATTTGTTATGTCTTTTAAAATTACTTTTTCTAGATGTAAATTTCTAAAAAAAAAACAATTGAAAAAAACCTTACAAAGTTTACATAACATTCTGTGTTACTTTCTCATCTTCTCTACTAAAAATAATTAAAATATTAATTCCTTAACAAGATTTTTAAATTGTTTTACTCATACTGAACAAATAAAATGAAAAAAGAAGAAACTAGAACAAAAAAGCTCTCATACAAAAAGTAACAATTTATTTTTGTTTTTCATTTTACATTTCCTTGAAAATGTTAAACAACACAACACAGATATATAAGCCTAGAACCCCCCTTTTTTATTTAATTATTTTTTTATGTTTTCTACATTATCAATTAAAGTCATTTAAATATTTTTCTCAACACAACAACAACATTCATATTTATAAAAACATACACACACTTCCTTAAAAATATAATCAAGATACGTTTTTTGTAAATGTATATAGGTATGTGTGTGAGTACTCTCACATACTTACATATAAATATTTCCATTTATGAAATACATTTTTCATCTGTGGAATTATCGTTGAGATACACTTTACTTTTGCTGTCAACTCTTTGGCAAAAGTTTTTTTTCTTTTTTTTGTTTTACTTTCAGTCAGTTAATGCAACAATTTTATTTCTTTCATTTTTGTGTTTTTTTGTTTTGTCCTGTATTCTATTGTGTTGTAGGATTTTTATTTAGTATTCAGTAGTATTTTGGCAAAGGAACTTTTACTGGAAACTTAATATACCCAAAAATGTTGCTCGTCTCTTAATTTGCGTTATACATAGAAGTTTTAATAAAGTGAAATTTAAGTAATAAGGAAAAGTAAAATACAGTAGTGTAAAAGGATATTTTCAACTATTATACAGCGAGGTTGACTAAAAAATAAATGGTTTTGAATATAAAAGTTTTAAACTCATTCACTGAATAGATTAATTTCACTTTCTGAGCAAGTTAACTGCCTAACTGGAGAGATACGAAAATCTTTCGAACTAAAAAAGTACTGTTCGGCAATATATCTATATGTTGTCTAGGCTTTCGACATATAATGTTCTAATACACAAGATAAAATGCCTACTGCAGTTATGCTAGAGTTTTACCTATTGGATCGCTTGTTTAGTATACAGTGTGGCGATTTTGTGACATGTTAATATGCGATAATTGCTGGTGTATCTCAGGGAAGTGTTCTAGGACCGACCCTGTTCCTATTGTATACCTCCGATTTGCCCCAGTCCAAACAATTAACCATTTCCACCTTTGCACATGACACTGCAGTTCTTAGTTACCATGTGAACTAACATATAGCATCTAGAAACCTAGATAATTATCTCAGACGCATGGAGTAAAGTAAATGAAATCAAAAGAAAGCACATTACTCATTCACTTAGGAGAGAAAGTTGACCACCAGTGACACTAAACTGTGTGAACATCCCACAGACTGATCACGTTACATAGCTTGGCATTCATCTACTTAGATAGACGACCTACTTGGTGGCATCGGAACAGAAAATAAAAGCTTCTAATTTATACTGGCTAAGCCACCATCAAACCAAAGTCATAATGTATAAGACAGTCTTAAAACCAATTTGGTCATACGGAATTCCAATTATGGGGAACAGCAAGCAATACTAGTATAGATCTCATGCAGAGGGCACAATTCAAAATTCTTAGAACCATGACGGGAACTCCATGGTACATAAGAAATAAGAACATCAACAGAGACTAAGATGTGCTTTTGGTCATGGAAGAATTTAGAAAAACTCGTGAAGCTTATTTGTCAAAATTACATCATCATCCGAAGTCGCTCGCAAGGCTACTTGTTGATTTACCACTCATCTAATTTGAGACTAATTTTGCAAAAACGATTCTCAACTTAAACAAGTAAGAGAGATATATTCGGCTGGGCCGAATCTTATATACCCTTCACCAAACTATACTTCAAAATAAAAATTTTAAATATTTTTAGGTAAACAAAATTTATTTTTTTTCCAGTTGTTTTTTTTTTTAATTTTTTGAAAAAAAAATTTTTTTTCGATTTTTTTTTTAATTTTTTTTATTTTTTTAAATTTAAAAAACTTTTTTTTTAAATTTTAAAATTTTTTTTTTAATATTTAGCCAAAAAAACTTTTGGTGAAAAAAAAATTCGGGTTCAAAATTTTTTCCCGATTTTGACCCATTGTAGGTCCAACTTACTATGGTCTTATATACGTCGTTGCAAAGGTCTTTGAAATATCTATCATTAGATATCCATATTGTCTATATTAATGACTTAGTAATCCAGATATAGGTAAAAAAATAGGTAAAAAATCGAGGTTGTCCTGGTTTTTTCCTTATATCTCAGCCATTTGTGGACCGATTTTGCTGATTTTAAATAGCAAACTTCTCGAAAGCATGTCTGACAGAATTATTCAAGATTTGGATCCCGAAGATATCTGGGGTCTTCAGAAAATTGATTTCAACAGACAGACAGACAGACGGACAGACAGACAGACAGACAGACAGACAGACAGACAGACAGACAGACAGACAGACAGACAGACAGACGGACATGGCTAAATCGACTCCGCTATCTATAAGGATCCAGAATATATATACTTTATAGGGTCGGAAAATTATATTGTGGAAATTACAAACGGAATGACAAATCTATATATACCCTTCTCACGAAGGTGAAGGGTATAAAAACAATAAGAAAATCTTACTAAAATATTAATTTTGTATTCCCGAATAACCTTTTAATAATAATTGTTTAGTTATAAGATTTAATTACATTTCTAAGGGCCATTATTACAACTTGCATTTATGTACGTAATAGTAAAAGGTAAATTTAAGTAATAGAAAAATCTAGCTTTAAAGTTAACTTTTACTATTGTGAACATAAAGGCAAGTTGTAATAAGGGCCCTAAGTCATGTAATAGATTTGCCCAGAAATTTGCAATTTTTCAGGAAATATTCCCAAAAATTTTCTCAAAATTTTTTATTTATTTAAATCAGAAATACCCAGCAGTTCTAATAGTCACTCCCGAACTAGTGATTTGAACCATCATTTAGGGTGACAACTAGTTACTTCAATAACTACGTAACTAGTTATTTTAACGCGAGCATGTTCCTTTCAGATGACAATGATGCTATCTAATAGCTGGTCCAAAGTAGTCAACGCATTGGATTCCCACTCCGGTTACATAGAGTCAGTTACCTAACTGGCTACTTGATCAGCTACATAACTAGTTATTTTAACATGTACAGGTATTAATTGACCTCAAATAGTCAGCTAAAAAGGCATATCATACACAGTCCAATATACGATTGCTTGTAAAAAAATGGACAACTTCCTGGGACAACTCTCCAATAGATTGCATTTGGTGGATAAAATAACTACTTTCTAAAGTGCAGTACAAAATAAACCTATAAAGTGACTTCACAATAGGTTACTAAGAGACACTAAAGTGACTATTGACTTTACGCTATCGTACATGAGATATCTGTGTACTTAAGCAAAAATAAAAATGAACTGTATGAGAATTATATCAACACAATTTGTATAAAACCTGTTTTTACGAATTACTCACAAAACGTTTAAAACGACTACCTTCTAGATTACTTAGAGACACTTAAATGACAACTGTCTTCAGGCCACATTACCTGGGATGTATAAAGTAACCAATAGTCTTAGCTCTGCACTACAAAGAGCATATACGCTCCAAATGACCAAAAATATAAAAAATGGAGTCAGTCAAGTGAATTGGAGTCATTAGTGACAATTATTGACTATAAGGGATACATTGACTACTTACTTAACTGCTGGGTAGTGCAGGTTATTGCAAATATCGACATAATTTCAGAATAATCACAACAAATTTCTAATTTTCTAATAAACAAAAATATCTTTCCTTCTTCATATGCATTTTTTTGCTACAATTTTAAAACTTTTACATTCAACACATGCATTTGATATTTAAAACATTTGAACAAACCCTTCTCTTTAGCCCGAAACCAGCCACCCTAAGGGCATTACAAATAATTACACATACATACAAATAAATCTATTATCTAGTTTACTTTCTAACGTTTAAAAACAAATGCACATTTATGGCTGTTAATGAAAGCTTTAACTGTAAACAAAAAAAAGATTTTAAATGAAAAATAAAAACTCCAAAAAACAATTTCGAACAATATCATATTTCGTTGCAAGGCATTATTATTATTAAGATCAGTGGCCGGCACACAACACGACATGGCATATTAGTAAATGTGAAAACAAATTTTCTAATTGTGTTTCTGATGCTCAAACTCCAATTTGTTATACTTTTGATGTACATTTCAACAATCGATCGCATTCGGCCGCTGTTGGCCATAAGTGCCGGCCACTGATTTAAATATAATGTTGTGTTTATGGCAATACTAACCTAAAATTGAACAAAGTAACCAAATATTGTTTATATATTCATATTTTGGAGGCACTTAGTTGAGTTGTTTGCATGTTCTGTGCCAAGCAACAGAGATTAAGCTTATGTTAAGTGGTAAATGGAGATATATTATTGTTTTTTTGGGAGTAGAAAAAGGATATATGTTAATTTTAAACCTAGTTTTTTGTTAAAGTTGCCAAAAATTTAACAAAATGTATGGAAATATGGTGCGAGATCGCAAAAATTATTATCAAGATTTCAGTTTAAAGATTCTTCTATCAAATATTACTTAAAACAGGAAGTCTAACAACTGACATATTTATTACACTTTATACCCCTTTAGTATTTTAACGTGTAAATATGTCTCCTACCCAAAACCATTTTGACACGTTTGATCTTTCTCAAAAACAAAACAGAAACTTTATGCCTGCACAACAATTAAATCTTTTTAAATTGAATTTCCTGACAAACAAATTCACTTGTTTTGTGTGAGTTTTTATTTCATTTTCTTTCTTTTTTTATATATAATTTTTAACAAAAACAAATAAACAAAAAAAATTAAATCTACCCACCAACAGCAGTAGACGACTTGTAGTCGTACAAAACATTTACATTTACAAACTGTACGTAAATGGATTTTAATTTTTGCACTTTCTGTGTATTGTTGCTGCTGTGTGTTATTGTGTTTAAGAAAAGTTCCAACAACAGCAGCAACTTGCAACTCGTTGACAGTCATTGTATGCTACTTTATTATTACGAGTTTGCTGCTGTTGCTGCTTGTTTTGTGTTTCCTCTTTCAGATTTTATTTCATTTGGAAGTTTTCCACTGTTCCAAATATTTCGTTTTTTGTTTTGTTAAATTTTGTTTCAATTTTTCTATTGTCGTTATTAAGTATGAAAATGTAAAGCTTATGCTTTTATTCTTTTTTTGTCTTACTTTTGAGCACATAAAGTTTTAAATGAAAAATTTTTTAAACTTGTCTGAAGAAACCTTAATGTGATGTCACACGAGCTAGAGAGAAAGAGTGAGCAGTGTTAGAGCGAGTGAGTAATTAGAAGATGACTGAGTGGTGGGAGTAACAAATGAAAGTTTTAGACAAATTTTTGATATATAAAAGTAAATTTATTTAAATAATACTGAAGACTTAATAACTAGACTTGAAGTATGAAATGACAATGGCAAAATTGTTGAATGGCTTCTCGACTATTTAAGTTTTTTTTATAAAATCAAAAATATGGCATTATGGCTCCATTACCAAGTAATGGTTTAATATGCTGTTGGCCGATTTTCAAAATTCACGCAATACTAGAATTTAATTTGGCGTCATTTGTTCAGTTAAGCTTTGTTGACCAAAAAAAGTTTGACAGCTGACAGTTTGGGGTTGGTAAAAATGGAGGTTTAAAAGATAAAACAACGGGTTTTCGTATTTAAAAATTTCGTAGAAAATGTGATGGAAATATTGATATAACTTAGTTAATTGTGAAAACAGTAATTGAAAAATTCAGCGTAGTCCAAAAACAAACCGTTCAAACCAAGTACTGCGTGAGAGTGCACATTGCGGCAAAATCAACAAAATTTTGGAAATAAATCTGCCATTTCTAAGTCTTTAGTATAAAACAGTCAGTAGTCTTTTCAATAAGACATTAGTCTTTGGTATTAGACAGAAATAGCCTTAGTATGTGACGTAGTCTTTAGTATAAGACGTAGTCTAAAGACTATAAGACGTAGTCTTTAGTATAAGACGTAGTCTTTAGTATAAGACGTAGTCTTTAGTATAAGACGTTGCCTTTAGTATAAAACGTAGTCTTTAGTATAAGACGTAGTCTGTAGTATAAGACGTAGTCTGTAGTATAAGACGTAGTCTGTAGTATAAGACGTAGTCTTTAGTATAAGACGTAGTCTGTAGTATAAGACGTAGTCTTTAGTATAAGACGTAGTCTTTAGTATAAGACGGTAGTCTTTAGTATAAGACGGTAGTCTTTAGTATAACACGTAGTCTTTAGTATAAGACGGTAGTCTTTAGTATAAGACGTAGTCTTTATTATAAGACGTTGTTTTTAGTATAAGACGTAGTCTTTAGTATAAGACGCAGTCTTTAGTATAAGACGCAGTCTTTAGTATAAGACGTAGTCTTTAGTATAAGATGTAGTCTTTAGTATAAGACGTAGTCTTTAGTATAAGACGTAGTCTTTAGTATAAGACGTAGTCTTTAGTATAAGACGTAGTCTTTAGTATAAGACGTAGTCTTTAGTATAAGACGTAGTCTTTAGTATAAGACGTAGTCTTTAGTATAAGACGTAGTCTTTAGTATAAGACGTAGTCTTTAGTATAAGACGTAGTCTTTAGTATAAGACGTAGTCTTTAGTATAAGACGTAGTCTTTAGTATAAGACGTAGTCTTTAGTATAAGACGTAGTCTTTAGTATAAGACGTAGTCTTTAGTATAAGACGTAGTCTTTAGTATAAGACGTAGTCTTTAGTATAAGACGTAGTCTTTAGTATAAGACGTTGTCTTTAGTATAAGGCGTAGTCTTTAGTATAAGACGTAGTCTTTAGTATAAGACGTAGTCTTTAGTATAAGACGTAGTCTTTAGTATAAGACGTAGTCTTTAGTATAAGACGTAGTCTTTAGTATAAGACGTAGTCTTTAGTATAAGACGTAGTCTTTAGTATAAGACGTAGTCTTTAGTATAAGACGTAGTCTTTAGTATAAGACGTAGTCTTTAGTATAAGACGTAGTCTTTAGTATAAGACGTAGTCTTTAGTATAAGACGTAGTCTTTAGTATAAGACGTAGTCTTTAGTATAAGACGTAGTCTTTAGTATAAGACGTAGTCTTTAGTATAAGACGTAGTCTTTAGTATAAGACGTTGTCTTTAGTATAAGGCGTAGTCTTTAGTATAAGACGTTGTATTTAGTATAAGACGTTGTATTTAGTATAAGACGTAGTCTTTAGTAAAAGACTTAGTCTTTAGTATAAGACGTAGTCTTTAGTAAAATACGTAGTCATTAGTATAAGACGTAGTCCTTAGTATAAGACGTAGTCTTTAGTATAAGACGTAGTCTTTAGTATAAGACGTAGTCTTTAGTATAAGACGTTGCCTTTAGTATAAAACGTAGTCTTTAGTATAAGACGTAGTCTGTAGTATAAGACGTAGTCTGTAGTATAAGACGTAGTCTGTAGTATAAGACGTAGTATTTAGTATAAGACGTAGTCTGTAGTATAAGACGTAGTCTTTAGTATAAGACGTAGTCTTTAGTATAAGACGGTAGTCTTTAGTATAAGACGGTAGTCTTTAGTATAACACGTAGTCTTTAGTATAAGACGGTAGTCTTTAGTATAACACGTAGTCTTTATTATAAGACGTTGTTTTTAGTATAAGACGTAGTCTTTAGTATAAGACGCAGTCTTTAGTATAAGACGTAGTCTTTAGTATAATACGTAGTCATTAGTATAAGACGTAGTCCTTAGTATAAGACGTAGTCCTTAGTATAAGACGTAGTCCTTTGTATAAGACGTAGTCCTTAGTATAAGACGTAGTCTTTAGTATTAGACGTACAAAAATGATTTTCTTCTATAGCATTCAAACATCATTTCGGACATGCCGAATCGTCTTTCTAGGTCTCTCAGCTTGAATTCGCACCCAATTTTCCTGCTTTTGGATGAATCCTGCTGCCCGCAAACGTTTTGAAATTGCCGCTTGAGTAGCTCCCAATGATTTTGCATGCTCTTGCATGCGGTTGCCACAACGAATCTGTGTTCTCTGTACATCAATTGAATTTTTCTCACCATATTAATTCAATTATTTCAAACGCATCATGGACATTACGAAGGTTATATATATGACTTGCCACTTGCAGTGAGTGAACAGACGGGTAGGAGTTGTTTTATGTGTTTCCATGTTTTCATATGGTCTAGAGAAGAATAGCTAGTGAAAACTTAGCTAGATTTAAATTATGAACAGAATGGATAGATTAGTTAGTTAGTTAGGTATTTCCAAGATATCATATTCTACTTATATATCAACCTTTCATATACATCTTTTCTTAATCACTCTGCACATATTTATTAATGTATAACTTCATTAGTACATAACAAACTAACCATTTCAATATCATTTGTATTAAATGTTTCCCTTATACCATTAAAATATCAAACCTATTGCATAGTTTTAGGCTTTTTAAAATCCCATTTTTACAAACGTATGATTAATATTAAGGGAATTAAAATAAATCATACGCATCCCTGAAACTAAAACAAACCTAAACTCTATAGATGTAAGTAAATAAATACAATTTTAAATGATGCATTTATTTTTAAATAGACACAATTTTTGGGGAAAATAAAAACGAGATTTTCCATAGAAAATTTAAATAAGTTGCATAAACACACAGGCTGCTGCTACTTGCTACTCTACTCTCTAATCTAAAACATACACACACTTTGTGATTAAAACTACACAGACCTACAACACGATACATATACAGTTGGAAAATGTTAGATGACAAAACAAGTGTAAATTATTAGTGTGTATGAATGTATGTATGTGTGTGTTTAGTGTAATGTTCAGGCATTAATTTGAATGTATGTGTCTATAGGTTTTAAAATGTCTGTGTGTGTGTGCGTGTGTGTGTTATTTTTCGAATGATATATACAGCAGTAGCAACAACAAAATTATTTCAAATAAACAGGCAAAAAAAACCCAACACACAACAGCATTTTATACACATGTTAAATAATGTTTTGTGTTGCGTAATAAATTCAATTTGACAAAATAATCGCGGTAATTAAGAGATGCTTCGATATAAATTACAAAACAATTTTACATACATTCAGGCAGCATATTCCTATGCCACATACATCTATGTTTCTTTGGTATGTTTATATGTTTTATACATCTGCATATGTGTGTTTGGGAGAATGAAAAGCATAAATGCATTTCATAGTTTCATGAGAGAAAATAAAAAAAAAAAAAAAAAAAATAACAAAAACACACAAGTAACAGCGCCGCGAAAAAGTCATGTTTATAAATTCAACTTTGTGTAGCTACTGTTTCAAAACACTATGGGTTCACTTTTAATAGAAATTAATTTGAAAAAAGATAAATTAAATAAAATAGCTTACTTTTGGGAAATTTTTTTTATAAAATATTAGGTGTATGACTTAAAAATGAGGGATTTTTTAAAAAATTTTAGCTTTTATTTTGAAACATTTGTACAAAATAAATGTTTTGATGCAAAAAAGATTTTCTTTTATAGCGTTCAAGCATTCTTTGGGATATTAAAAAACGTCTTTCACTTTTTCTATAGAAAAAAACTTTAACCGGCACATTTTTCTATAGAAAAAAACTTCAAGCGACACTTTTTTCTATAGAAAAACCTTTAAACGACACACTAGAAAAAACTTCTACCGAGCTTTTTTTCTATAGAAAAAAACTTCAACCGACACTTTTTTCTATAGAAAAAAACTTAACCGACACTTTTTTCTATAGAAAAAAACTTCAACCGACACTTTTTTCTATAGAAAAAAACTTCAACCGACACTTTTTTCTATAGAAAAAAACTTCAACCGACACTTTTTTCTATAGAAAAGAACTTCAACCGACACTTTTTTCTATAGAAAAAAACTTCAACCGACACTTTTTTCTATAGAAAAAAACTTCAACCGACACTTTTTTCTATAGAAAAAAACTTCAACCGACACTTTTTTCTATAGAAAAAAACTTCAACCGACACTTTTTTCTATAGAAAAAAACTTCAACTGACACTTTTTTCTATAGAAAAAAACTTCAACCGACACTTTTTTCTATAGAAAAAAACTTCAACCGACACTTTTTTCTATAGAAAAAAACTTCAACCGACACTTTTTTCTATAGAAAAAAACTTCAACCGACACTTTTTTCTATAGAAAAAAACTTCAACCGACACTTTTTTCTATAGAAAAAAACTTCAACCGACACTTTTTTCTATAGAAAAAAACTTCAACCGACACTTTTTTCTATAGAAAAAAACTTCAACCGACACTTTTTTCTATAGAAAAAAACTTCAACCGACACTTTTTTCTATAGAAAAAAACTTCAACCGACACTTTTTTCTATAGAAAAAAACTTCAACCGACACTTTTTTCTATAGAAAAAAACTTCAACCGACACTTTTTTCTATAGAAAAAAACTTCAACCGACACTTTTTTCTATAGAAAAAAACTTCAACCGACACTTTTTTCTATAGAAAAAAACTTCAACCGACACTTTTTTCTATTCAAGCGACACACTAGAAACAACTTCCAACGACCCATTTTTCTATAAAAAAAAAAAACTTCAACCGACACTTTTTTCACAAATATTCGGCTTCTTTTGCACAGCATTTAACTTTACGAGCTGCTTTTGTGTTAGAAGTATTCGGTGCTCTTCGAAAGAGTTGATCGACTTCTTTTACCTTACCAATATCTATTAGACCTTTTTTTTCTTCCTGAGCCAGGTTTTCTTTCAATGTTCAAGTCTTTCTTATACTGTTTAATGGCTTTCGAAACAGTGTGGCGATGAACCTTCATTCATATTGGATTTTTATATCCTTCACCATGAGTGGCAAGGGTATATAAGTTTGTCATAACTTACATACATGATTCATACCTTTTTTTCTTTCTAAGCCAGGATTTCTTTTAATGTTCAAGTCTTCCTAATACTGTTTAATGGCTTTTGAAACAATGTGACGATGAATCTTCAAATCGTTTGCTATTTTTTTAAAAGTCTATATTGAATTTGTTTGAAAAGTTTTAATTATTTTTTCACGTACTTTTTCTTCACTGTTCATTAAGTTTTTTTTTGACTCACTTTTTAAAAACAGTTTGATCGAATCACTCAAGGATAATAAAGAGAAGAAATTATGGCCTCGTCGAAATCTCGTTTGCGAGGGATGAAAATTGTGGCAAAAGTTCCTATAGAATAGCAAATTTTGAGAAAAAATCTTTTAGCTCATTTTGGAAGAATTTCCACATTTTGGGAAAATTTCATATAGAATAGCTAATTTTTTGAAAATTTACTATGAAATATAAGTTTGTCATTTTGGGAAAACTATTTATAAATAGCTACTTCTTGGAAAAATTCCTCTAAAACTAGCATAAACCGGTGCGCTTCACTGCCCCTATCGTTGGTTTACGTGGTAGTTCACTGCGTGCAAACAATGAAATAGATTCGAAGGGACGCCGTTAGCCCCTATCGTAGTAAAATAAAAAAATATATGAATGGATTTTTGATACAACCTAACTACATACAATGGTATGAAAATAACACATGTAAAATATTGAGAATCTCTCAATTACAGTTCACTCAATATTCCAAAATAACTAACTAACTTCTGATCCCACCGATTTTTATATCTTGTATGTAAAAAACAAGTAAGAGAGCTATATTCGTCTGTGCCGAATCTTATATACCCTTCACCAAATTATACTTTAAAATAAAATTTTTAAATATTTTTAGGTAAACAAAATTAAATTTTTTTTTCAAAATTGTTTTTCAAATTTAAAAAAAAAAAAATTTTCTCAAAATTGTTTTCAAAATTTAAAAAATTTTTTTTAATTTTTTTAAATTGTTTTCAAATTTTTTTCAGCTCCGAATATTATATACCCTTCACCAAATAATACTTTAAAATAAAAATTTTAAATATTTTTAGGTAAACAAAATAAAGTTTTTTTTATTTTCAAAATTATTTTTCAAAATTTAAAAAAAAAAAAATTTTTCAAAATTGTTTTCAAATTTTTATCCCATTTTTTTTTAATTTTTTTCAAAATTTTTTTTAATTAAAAAAAAAAAAAAAAATTTAATTTATTGAAAAAAAATTTTAGAAAAAAAAATTTGTTTGTTAAAGAAAAAATTCGGGTTAAAAAATATTTTTCCCTATTTTGATCTTTTGTAGGTCCAAATTATACATCGTTGCAATGGACTTTGAAATATCTTTCATTAGATATCCATATTGTCTATATTAATGACTTAGTAATCCAGATATATATAAAAAATAGGCCAAAAATCGAGGTTGTCCCGGTTTATTCCTTATATCTCAGCCATTTGTGGGCCGATTTTCTCGATTTTATATAGCGTCCGAGCTGGAAGAATTCTCTATATATTGATGTATCAATTATGTTTGTAAGTTATTTGAGGGCTACGGAAAGCTGATTTCAACATACAGATGGACATTGCTATATCGACTTTGCTATTTATAACGATCCAGAATATATATACTTAGTGGAGTCGCAAATGAAAAATGTAGAAATTACAAACGGAATAACAAACTTATATATACCCTTAACACTCATGGTGAAGGGTATAATAACTCATATCAAACTTTACTTTAACTACGATTATTCTTCAATAAAAACTATTTCATTTATATGAGAGGGCTCATTCCTACCGATCCCACCCAATTTCAGCAACACATTGTGAAATTTTAAGTGATTCAGAAAAGCTTAAAGACTTTCAAGATTCCATTTTTCTTTGTAATGACGGTCCCATGCCCATTGTTCCGGTCACTAGATATTTAGTTAAACTTGGTACAGTGATCAGCAATATATTTTTGCACATGTGTTAGTAACATATTTTAACGCTCATAACTCCTAAAATACTGAACCGATTTCAATCAAATATATTTTGTGCACATCTGTAAATGAATACCTTTAAAATGGAATATTTTTTGAGCGTAAAAGGGGTCTAAAGAAATCGAATTACCTATTAGTATTATGATTGCAAAATCCTGGGAAAATTTTATATAATATAGCAAACATTGGGAAAATTTCTTATTAAATAGCTTATTTTGGGATAATTTTCTATCAAATAGCAACATTTCATTAAAAGTAGCAAATTTTTGGGAAACTTCGTAAAAACTAGCAACATTTTGGTTACATTTTCCTATTAAATAGCAAAGTTTTAGAAAATTTCCTATTAAATAGCGAAATTTAGGGACAATTTCATATTAAATAGCTTATTTTGGGATAATTTTCTATAAAATATCAAATTTTGGAAAAATTTCCTATCAAATAGCAACATTTCATTAAAAGTAGCAAATTTTTGGAAAACTTCATAGAAAATAGCAAAATTTTGTTTACATTTTCCTATTAAATAGCAAAGTTTTAGAAAATTTCTTATAAAATAGCGCAATTTAGGGAAAATTTCATATTAAAAAGTAACATTTTATTAAAAGTAGCAAATTTTTGGAAAACTTCATAGAAAATAGCAACATTTTGGTTACATTTCCTCGCAGATATTAACATTCTGTTAAAATTTCCTAAAAAGTAGCAAAGTTTTGGAAAACTTCATAGAAAATAGCTAAATTTTCTATCAAATAGCAAGTTTTGGGAAAGTTTCTCATAAAATAGCAAATTTCGGGAAAATTTCCTATCAAATAGCAACATTTCATTAAAAGTAGCAAATTTTTGGAAAACTTCATAGAAAATAGCAACATTTTGGTTACATTTTCCTATTAAATAGCAAGTTTTTAGAAAATTTCCTATAAAATAGCGAAATTTTGGGAAAATTTCTTATTAAATAGCTTATTTTGGGAAAGTTTCCTATAAAATAGCAAATTTTTGAAAATTTTGTGGAAAATTTGTTACTTGCAAGCCATAGTGCTTTACTAATAAGCAGATTTTTTTGTTTGCTTTACAGTAGTTGCATAAGTATCTCATCTTATTTACACAATAGAAGTTTAAAAGGTTTTCAATAAAATGTTGTTTACTTTTAGGCGCCATACTTGATTGTAGCAGAGAAACAAATTTAAAAGCATTAATAACATGGTAAGGGATATTTAAATTAGCTCAATTGTTTAAAGTAAATTAAATGCTTAAAATAATACACAGTGCAAATGCTTGATTGAAAAATATATGTGCAACATATTTAAAGAAAATCAAAACTAATAGACAGAGGAGTTCTTTGGAATTAAGAATAATAATAGAACAGAAGTCATAGTTTTTATTAAATTTTAAACATAAAGCAATTCTAGAGACAGTTTTAAGTTTTTAGAAAATCAAAATTGTTTAATTTATAGCAGTTTTGCAAAAACTATCTAAAACTGCTGCCTACTTTTAAGTTTAAAATATCCATAGTGCTTTAATATGTTTTCTTTATTCCTTTCAAGTAAATTGTCTTTTTCCATTTTTTTCTTCTCTTCGTTTTGCAACATAATGGTGCAACATACTGAATTGGCATGTCATAGTTTAGCATTAAAATACCGTTACCGTTATAAAGTACTCAGTGTGTGTTTTTTATATTTTTTTTTTTTTTTAGATTTTTTCACAGTTTTCTATACACAGTGTAAGGTAAAGGTATAAAGAAGCCACACTAATAAATGATGTCTTTGCCTCACTATTTTAGAGTATATGTGTAGGTATAAGCATTTTATGCCAAAAAAAGAAAGAAAAATAGAACAACGTTTAAAAATTTAGCAACACCAATGCCGGTAGTCGTAAAACTCAACTACCAACGAGACTTGACTGACTCTGCTGCCATACGCTGCATCACAATCAAAAAGTCATCAAATATGAATTTTAGCTGCCATGTAATTTTCACCATTGAATGACATACAAAATGTCATCAAAAAAAAATCAAAAAAAAAAAAGTGAAAGAAAGAAATGTTAAGAAAACAGAAACAAAATTCTTACGATGAAAGAAAAATTTGAATAGTATAACTAACGTAAGATAAATTTAAGTTACATTGAAGTCAATTGCATTTTATGCAGCTCTTTTTTTATATACATATCTATGTATATATTTGAGTTTTTCTGAGAGTATGATGTGGTATTTTTTCTAAAAATGATTTACATGTCAGTTGAATAATTGACTCCAAATGTTGTCGCATTTAAGGCAACCACTAAATTGAGAAATGGAAAACATGGTTTAAAGATTGCTTTGACAGTTAGATGATAGAGGATTTAAGAGGAATTTAAAGGAGCTTAAGATTAAAGTTTTTTTTTCAGGTGGAATATTAAGATATTTGAAAGTGTGGTTAGGTTACAGTGGTTGCTAGCAATTAGCGAGAGAAACGGAGACCTTTAGTCCAATTAGTATGAATTATACATGAAAATTAGTCCTAAAGAGTTTAAATTTCTTGTGATCCCCGGCACCTTTGACATATATGTAAGTTTTGATTTGTCAGTGAGATGATCACATAAAGGTGTCGTCGTCTAGACAACCTTTGCACTAAGTAGGTTTTACGCGTTGTGATGTTTAATCATAAAGTATGCATTAATTATACTCGTAAGAAGTCTAATCGAGTTTTACCAAGAGCCGAGGATCTCTTGGCTCTGTTCTGAGCTAGATTGGGCCACAGAATTGTGGCTATTCTATGTGTTAAGTTCAATATATTTTAACGAGCATTCATCAATCGTAGCCGATATCGCAGCGATTTCATTTCCCCGTGAATACATTTCAACCTTATTACTTTGGAATTGATTGATGCAAAGACGTTCACATAAATACAAATGTATGTTGAAATCAACTTTCCGTAGCCCCCAAATAACTTACAAACATGATTGATACATCAATATATCGAGAATTCTCCCGGCTCGGTTGCTAATTAAAATCGAGAAAATCGGCCCACAAATGGCGGAGATATAAATAACAGGGACAATCTAGATTTTTGGCCTATTTTTTATCTATATCTGGATTACAAAGTCATTAATATAGACGATATGGATATCTAATGATAGATATTTCAAAGTCTATTGCAACGATGTGTATAAGGCTATAGTAATTTGGACCTACAATGGGTCAAAATTGGAACAAAAAATATTTTTTAACCCGAATTTTTTTTACCAAAACAATTTGTTTGTAAAAATTTTAATTCACTAATAAATTTACAAATTTTTTTCAAAAAATTTAAAAAAAAAAAAATTAAAAAAACAATTGAAAAAAAAAAAAAAATTAAAATTTTGAAAGACAATTTTGAAAAAAAAAAAAAAACATGAATTTTGTTTATAAAATGGGTTTATAAGAGTCGGCACAGCCAAATAAATTTTTTGTGTTTTAAAATTAAAAAAAAAAATTTTTGGTAAAAAAAACTTTGTTGGTGAAAAAAAAATGGGTAAACAAAAATAGGTAAAAATCAAGGTAGGCGTGGTTTTCTGCTTATAGCCATTTGGCCGAAACTAACCGGGATTTTAGCGGATATATTGATGTATGAATCATGTATGTAAGATATTTGGAGGCTACGGAAAGTTGATTTCAACATACAGACAGACGGACAGGGTTATATCGAAATTTATTTATTTAAAATTTCTTTTTCGTTCCTCTGAATCGGGTTTAGTAATACACTGCGGTACAGACATTTTGGTGCCCGAGATTTGAACTACGTTTTGTATAAGTTGATGAACTCTCATTACTATGTTTGACTTGTTTTTTTTTTTCAGTTAAAAAATTTCTAAATTTAAAATTAAATTTTTTTTTAATTTTTTTGCCAAATTTTTTTTTTTAATTTTATTTGTGCAAAAAAATTTTTTTTGTTTAAAAAAAAATTCGGGTTAAAAAATATTTTACCCGATTTTGACCCATTGTAGGTCGAAATTACTATAGCCTTAGTATTATTACTATAGGGGTTAGTTTTACACTGCGGTACAGATATTTTGGTGCCCGAGATTTGAACTACGTTTTGTATAAGTTGATGAACTCTCATTACTATGTTATACTTGTTTTTATTCCAGTTAAACAAAAATTTCAAAATTTAAAATTAAATTTTTTTCGAATTTTTTTTTTAATTTTTTTAAAAATTTTTTTTTTTAATAATTTAAAAATTCGGGTTAAAAAATACAGACATACAATGGGTCAAAATCGGGGTAAGATTTTGACCCATTGTATGTCGAAATGACTATAGCCTTACATGGTTGGTATACTTGTTTTCTTCCAGTTACAAAAAAAAAAAAATCAAAATCTAAAATTAAATTTTTTTTTTTTCGAAATTGTTTTTTTTTAAATGTTTTACAAATTTTTTTTTTTTTTGTTTAAAATTTTTTTTTAAATTTATTAGTGAAAAAAATGTTATGAAAAAAAAAAATTTTTTTTTTGTTATTGTAGGTCGAAATTACTATAGCTTTATATACATCGTTGCAATGGACTTTGAAATATCTCTCATTAGATATCCATATTATGATATTAATGACTTAGTAATCCAGATATAGGTAAAAAATTGGCCAAAAATCGAGGTTCTCCCGGTTTTTTCCTTATATCTCAGACATTTATGGGCCGATTTTCTCGATTTTAAATAGTGACCGAGCCGGAAGAATTCCCTATATATTGATGTATCAATTATGTTTTTAAGTTATTTGCGGGCTACGGAAAGTTGATTTCAACATACAGACGGACATGGCTATATCGACTTCGCTATCTATAACCATCCAGCATATATATACTTTGAAAAATGTAGAAATTAAAAACGGAATGACAAACTTATATATACCCTTGCCACTCATGGTGAAGGGCATAACAAGAGTTTCCCAAAAAAAAACTAAAGATAGTTTTGACAATGTAATGTCCCATATATGTTTTATCAATTACATTTTTCGCTGCACCAAACAAAAATGTCAATTTTGTTCCCCAGTGTTATCTGAATAATATTTAAAACTGGGAAGAAAGCACGATGTTGAATAACAAAAAATTTTATTTAACAAAATATTCGATTATTTTTTTTTTTTTTTTTTTTTTTTGGAATATATTGCTACTTTGACCAAAAACTCGAAATAAAATTTGCAACATTTAAACGTTATCCGCTTTACTCAAAATTTTCTGTTTGTGGACGGCAGAGAACAATTTTAGATCTTTGGAAGCAATGTTTCCAAAGAGTCCAATATTTTCACTAATTTTCAATAGCATAAGATGATGCTCTTACATTATCGATCCCTTGTTAAACTTTTAAGTTTTATTAATAAAAAATATGAAAAAAAAGAAGCGACTTTACCCAAAATGTGTTGATTTCAAATATTAAAAAAAAAAATTAGTAAATTTTCCTAAAAATTTTATAATCTTACATTATTTTACTACGCAAAATATACCCAAAAATAAAGTTAAATTTAAAATTCCCATATTTTTAACAGGAAAAATATTTGTTTTCACGCACTGTATATTTTATAAACCTTTAAACCCTACAATTCTCTATTCATTTATAGCAATATTTTTGCAGCATTAGAAAAAACCACTCAATTTTATCACACATTCAACTCAATTAACCTTAAACAAACAATACTGAAGAAATTACAAGCTCCTTTTATTCACACAACGTACTCACTTCGATTAAACAACCCCCTTAAATGCTCTTACTCTATGTAATCATAATGAGTGCACTCTCCGAGTAACATTACAGCACTCAAATGTAAATGGCTGTGTGTTTGTGTTTGATGTTACAACAACATGTTTATGTTCAATTCATGTTAATATATTGAAAATGTTACCGTTGTTTTCTATACATATAACAGGCTGAATACTGTTAATAACTATGCATGAATCATATGTTTATGTTAATTATTGACTTGTACATGTTTTTTCTTTTTGTTAATAGTTGTTCTTTGTTTTTGTTGGTTTTTACTCTTTTTTTTTTGCTGTTTTTATTATCTTCTGTATTTCTGGTTTACTCAGCAGCAGAGGTCTGCTGTTAAGCTGCTGCTGCTGCAAGAAAACAAGTTTAAACATTTTGTATATATTTTTTTTATTGTATTTTATTTTTGGCTAAAAGATCACGAATTTAATGTAGTGATATTTTGTGTACTTGTTGTTGCTGTAGGGTCTTTTCTTGTTTAACTTTTGTTTTTGGTGGTAATTGTTGATGTTTAAGGTTTTTTGTTGTTCATATTTGCTGTTGTAGTTGTTTAATGTGCTGTTTTTTTTATTTATTTTTTTGTTTAAGTTTGTGTTTTAAGTATTAAATGCATAATAAGTAGTGTAAAATGTATAAATTTATTGTCGTTTTATTTGCTAGAATTTGGTGCAGAATAAACTCGTTTTTGGAAAGGGAATTGCATATTTGCTTATGTTTAAGCAACATTCGGTTTAGTTTAGGTCTATAGGAAGAATAGGGAAACAATGTTTTGTTACAAGTTCTATATAATTTTTAAATAAATTAAAGAAAACATGAAAAATTTTACATTTTCTATCAAGAAAATCAAGAATTTTAGAACGTTTTTTTTATCTCCTGTAATATTTCTGAAAAAGAACTTAGCACGTTTGTACACTAAGCTAACGAAATGATTAGGTTTTTAATGAATCATTAGTAAGATTTAGCCTAAGCTTCTAGAATTATGCGGAATTAAATTTTAATTTTTAGTAGTTTCATTATGTGCAATTAATTCCGAAAAAGTTTTTAAGCAAACTCATTGTCATCTACTATTAGAATCATTGTAATTCTTTAACTTTTCTATAGAAAAGATAACGATAACATTACTTTTCTGAAGAAAATTTTCGATAACTTTACTTTTCTATAGAAAAGTTATCGTTAACTTTACTTTTCTATAGAAAAGTTATCGTTAACTTTACTTTTCTATAGAAAAGTTATCGTTAACTTTACTTTTCTACAGAAAACTTATCGACAACTTTACTTTTGCACAGAAAAGTTATCGATAACTCTACTTTTCTCCTTAAAAGTTTTCGATAACATTATTTTTCTATCGATAACCTTCCTTTTTTTAGAAAATGTATCGATAACTATAGTCTTCACTAGAAAAGCTATCGATAACTTTAGTTTTCACTGGAAAATGTATCGATAACTTTACTTTTCTTTAGAAAAGTTTTCAATAACTTTACTTTTCTTTAGAAAAGTAATCAATCGCTATTCTTTTCTGTAGAAATGTTATTGATAACTTTACTTTTCTATAAAAAGTTATCTATAAATTTACTTTTCTATAGAAAAGTCATAAATAACTTTAATTTTCTATAGAAAAGTTATCGATAACTTTTCTTTCCTCTTGAAAAGTTATCGATAACTTTACTTTTCTCTTGAAAAGTTATCGATAACTTTACTTTTCTATAGTAAACTTTTCTATAGAATATATAAATAACTTTAATTTTCTATAGAAAAGTTATCGATAACTTTACTTTTCTCTTGAAAAGTTATCGATAACTTTACTTTTCTATAGAAAATTTATAGATAACTTTACTTTTCTATAGAAAAGCCATAAATAACTTTAATTTTCTATAGAAAAGTTATCGATAACTTTACTTTCCTCTTGAAAAGTTATCGATAACTTTACTTTTCTATAGAAAAGTTATCGATAATTTTACTTTTCTATAGAAAAGTTATCGATAACTTTACTTTTCTATAGAAAAGATATCGATAACTTTACTTTTCTATAGAAAAGATATCGATACTTTCTGATGAAAACTTATCGATAACTTTACTTTTCTATAGAAAAGTTATCGATAACTTTACTTTTCTATAGAAAAGTTATCGATAACTTTACTTTTCTATAGAAAAGTTATCGATAACTTTACTTTTCTATAGAAAAGTTATCGATAACTTTAATTTTCTATAGAAAAGTTATCGATAACTTTACTTTTCTATAAAAAAGTTATCGATAACTTTACTTTTCTATAGAAAAGTTATCGATAACTTTACTTTTCTATAGAAAAGTTATCGATAACTTTACTTTTCTATAGAAAAGTTATCGATAACTTTACTTTTCTATAGAAATGTTTTTGATAACTTTACTTTTCTCTTGAAAAGTTATCGATAACTTTACTTTTCTATTTTTTTCATCTAAATTTTTTTTTTTCCAAAAATTGTTTTCAATATTTTTCTTAAAGTATCTCTGGTAAAGGGTATAAAAGATTCGACACAGCCGAGTATAGCACTCTTACATGATTTCGATAACTTTAACATTCTCTAACAAATTTTCGGTAACTTTGCTTTTCTGTAGAAAAGATACAATAAATTTATAAAACAAATGTAGCGATTCCCTAAAAAAAATCTCCTAATTTTTATTGCCTTTAGAAAATTATCGAAAGTTTCTCCGTAACTTCTGCTACAACCCTCGTTTGTAACAACTTAAACTGTTTAAAAATTCAGAACTTCAACCGTCCTAAGTAGAAAAGAAAAACGTTAATTTAAAGTGTTAACTTTTTACTATTAAAGTAAAAGAGAGATTGAAAAAAATAACTGCAGGTTACTAATTAACAAAATGTGGAACGAACGAAAAAACACACCACTAGTAACCAGAAAAAACAAAATTTAAAAAAAAATGTTGTTGCCTTTTAACACAGATCATTAAGAGAAAAAGAAACAGATCACGAACTGGAAGAAAACTCGTTTAAATGGACAAAGAATATACAACAAGAACTTTTTTTCGTTATTTAAAATAAAAAAAAAAACGAAAAAAAAAAACATTTAAGAAAAACACACTCATACTAACTAAAGATCAGCTTTAAATGCCAGCCAGTATGCGTCTGTATAAATGACGTTCGTTCGTTGGTTGTCTATGCGATGTTTATATTTTTTAGCATGGGTGCTGCGCGCATGCGCAGGGGCTAAGAGTTCTCGTATGTACAGGCAGACAGAAAAACGGACAGACACTTAGAGACATGGGTTAAAAAGCTTAAGTTCATAACACAAAACCATCAACATACTTCTTTATACAGCAGAGAACATATCAAGACAAAAGGACGGAGGGACAGACACAGCAAACTGAACTCGTACACAGCATCTGACTAAAAAGGCGCAGCAGACTCTTTAGTAGACGGACCACAACGACGCGCTTAAAATCTGTACAACAACTTTTGATTTTTGTTGCAACCGGTTTAAAGAACTACTTTTAGTTTTGTTGTATTTGTTCGATTTGTTTTATTTTTTTTTTTTTTAACATTCTCGCTCTCTACTTGTGCTGTTTGGTATCTCTTGGATTGTTTCTAGTTGTTTGGTTCTCTGTATCTTTAAAGTTGTGTTTTTTTTTTTTTTAAATAAAATGTTGTGGCTTTTTGGCAGACACACACAGTCTATTCAATGGACAGACTTACAAGAATGACTTTATTTTTATTTTTTTTATTTAGTTTTTAGGGTCTTTTGTGTTTGTTTTCAGTTTCGTTTTTTGCAGTTGCCTTTTTTAATATTTAGCAAAATAAATAAAAAACTAAATTAAGAAAAATATATTGTATTTTATTGAATTTGTGAAAGTCGATTTTTATGTACATAGTTTCTTTGTTGTTGGCGTTGCTGCTTTAGTTATAGTTATTTAATGTTGTGTTAGCTGGCTTTTTCATTTTCATGCTAAAATTTTTCAAACCTGGTTTTATTTAAGGCTTCGCTAAAATCGTATTATCTATAAATTGAACAAACCTTAAAATGAGTAATACTCATTGAAAATCATGTCTTTGACCAGTTTTTTTATTATTTGCCTATTTTAAATATTTAAATGTTAAAAGTGCAGTTAGATTTTGTTTATTATATACATACTGGTATAATAAACAAAATATCATTGTTACTTATTTAAATACATTTAAGTATACATGTGAATGTTTGAATATTTGAATAAGAAATAGTTAGATGCAAATAAAGATGTGGTAAATGCCAATTTTGGTAGAAAAACTATACAGAGGAAATTAAGGAATTGGAAACCAAAGATCTATTAAGATATCGATAAGTTTTCTATAAAAAAACTAAAGTTATCGATAACCTTTATATAAAAAACTAAAGTTATCGATATTTTTTCAATAGTAAATTAAAGTTATCGATATTTTTCTATAGCAAATTAAAGTTATCGATAACTTTTCTATAGAAAAGTAAAGTTATCGATAACTTTTCTATAGAAAAGTAAAGTTATCGATATCTTTTCTATAGAAAATGGAAGTTATCGATAACTTTTCTATAGAAAATTAAAGTTATCGATATTTTTTCAATAGTAAATTAAAGTTATCGATATTTTTCTATAGCAAATTAAAGTTATCGATAACTTTTCTATAGAAAAGTAAAGTTATCGATAACTTTTCTATAGAAAAGTAAAGTTATCGATAACTTTTCTATAGAAAAGTAAAGTTATCGATATCTTTTCTATAGAAAAGTAAAGTTATCGATATCTTTTCTATAGAAAATGGAAGTTATCGATAACTTTTCTATAGAAAATTAAAGTTATCGATAACTTTTCTATAGAAAATTAAAGCTATCGATAACTTTTCTATAGAAAATTAAAGTTATCGATAACTTTTCTGTAGAAAATTAAAGTTATCGATAACTTTTCTATAGAAAAGTAAAGTTATCGATAACTTTTCTATAGAAAAGTAAAGTTATCGATAACTTTTCTATAGAAAAGTAAAGTTATCGATATCTTTTCTATAGAAAATGGAAGTTATCGATAACTTTTCTGTAGAAAAGTAAAGTTATCGATAGCTTTACTATAGAAAAGTAAAGTTATCGATTTAACTTTTCTATAGAAAAGTAAAGTTATCGATAACTTTTTTATAGAAAATAAAGTTTTCGATAACTTATCTATAGAAAAGTAAAGTTATCGATAAATTTTTTATAGAAAAGTAGTTTATTGAAGACTAAAAATATCAATATATTAAGGCTATAATTAACATTTATTTAAAACTTTAACTTTTCTGGAGAAGATAAAAGCAATCGTAGAAATTTGTACATAAAATTATTTGTTTTGCTTCAAAAGTGGTCAGGTTATTTTTAGAAAACTTTAATTTTCGATTATCTTAGAAAAGTCTATGTTAAATATACCTGTTTTAAGTTACATACACATATTTTTTTTAGTCAATATAAATCGTTACTAATATTAATATTTATTTTGTTTTGTATCTCAATATAAATATGCATTTGGTGTACGTCTCTCAACCTTGAAACAAAAAAAGTGTTAAATAGTTCAAAAGTTGTTAAAATATATATATATATATATATATATGTATATATAAATGAATTAATACATATAAGTAACTGAAAATATGTGTGAAATATTTACTTACACATGTTAAATGAATTAACTTTATGTAAAAAATAAATATACATAGGTATATAAATATTATAAATAAAGTAAATTGTTGTCAGTAATATGAAATATTTAATTTTAAATGTAGTCATTCAGTATATAAACTGACAACTGCCAGATTCATTTATTATGAATCTATAATTATATATAAAAAAAAATTATTCAAATTATAGAAGTATGATGACTAGCAACAAATTTACTGTGAAATCATCTAAGTATATAAGTTAGATTAATTTTCTTCGAAAATCTCACAATAACTACGTTCGCTTACATTTTGAAATGATATCAAAAAATGTTGCATAGAAAAGTAAAGATATCTGTAACTCTTTTAGAGTAACTTCAATATACCGATAACTCATCAACAGGAAATTCTAATTATCGATCATTTATCTAGAGAAAATTAAAGTTATAACTTTCCAGAGAAAAGTAAAGTTATCGATAATTTTTCTAGAAAAATTTACAAAAGAAAAGGAAGTTATCGATAACTTTTCTATAGAAAATGAAAGTTATCGATAACATTTCTATAAAAAATTAAAGTTATCGATAACTTTTCTATAGAAAACTAAAGTTTTCGATAACTTTTCTATAAAAAATCAAAATTATCGATAACTTTTCCATAGAAAACTAAAGTTATCGATAACTTTTCTATAAAAAATTAAAATTATCAATAACTTTTCTATAAAAAATTGAAATGATCGATAACTTTTCTATAAAAAATCAAAATTATCGATAACTTTTCTATAGAAAATTAAAGTTATCGTTAACTTTTCTATAAAAACTGAAAATTATCGATAACTTTTCTATAAAAAATTAAAGTTATCGATAACTTTTGTATAAAAAAATAAAGTTATCGATAACTTTTCTATATAAAATGAAAGTTATCGATAACTTTTATCCAATAGTTTTATTCGACCTTTTGATTATAATTAAATAAAAAGATTTCTCGAGCTCGAGGTCAATAATTTTCAATAGATTATTTATTTCCAATATTTCGATATTGCAATATTAAATGTGAAGATGTTTAGACGTCTTGTACAAATATAATTGTTACTCATTCCTTGATAATGATATCCGTAGGATATCGAAATATTGGAAATAAATAATCTATTGAAAATTATTGACCTCGAGCTCGAGAAATCTTTTTATTTAGTTATCGATAACATTTCTATAAAAAATTGAATTTATCGATAACTTTTCTTTAGCAAATTAAAGTTATCGATAAGTTCTCTATAGAAAATTAAAGTAATCGATAAATTTTCTACAGAAAATTGAAGTTATCGATAACATTTCTATAAAAAATTAAAGTTATCGATAAGTTTTCTATAGAAAATTAAAGTTATCGATAACTTTTCTATAAAAAATTAAAGTTATCGATAACTTTTCTATAAAAAATTAAGGTTATCGATAACCTTTCTATAGAAAAGTAAAGTTATCGATAACTTTTCTATAGAAAAGTAAAGTTATCGATAACATTTCTATAAAAAAATAAAATTATCGATAACTTTTCTATATAAAATTTAAGTTATCGATAACTTTTGTATAAAAAATTAAATTTATCGATATCTTTTGTTTAGAAAATTAAAGTTATCGATAACTTCTCTATAGAAAATGAAAGTTACGGATAAATTTTCTATAGAAAATGAAAATTATCGATAACTTTTTAATAGAAAATTAAAGTAAGTTAAAGTTTTCTATAAAAAAATGAGATTTATCTATAACTTTTCTATCGAAAATTAAAGTTATCGATAACTTTTTTATAGAAAAGTAAAGTTATCGATAACTTTTCTAGAAAAATTTAAAACTTTTTTTTAGAAAATTAAAGTTACCAATAACTTTTTATACAAAAGACTTTGAATTTATCGATAAATATTAAGTTATTGATACATTGTTTTAGTTATCGAAAAATGCTATCTTTGAGAATTAGTTATCTATATAGATTCCATAGATATTTAAAGTTATATTTGTAATGAAAGTTAAATCTTTGTTCTTGGTGTTGGTTAATACTTCCATACAAGCCAATCATTCTGTTCAAAAGAGTGCCTCAAGGCATGCATTACAAAAAACCAATTATCTCAAAAAGTAATTATATATATATATTTTTAAATTTAATGGTGACTTTAGTTACAGATTTGTTAACATTTCTCTGGAAGGTCGAAATGCATTCTGACTTTCAGTTTTTGTTCTGTCAGCTGTTTTGTGTGTGATTTTTTTTTTTTTTTTTTTTTAAATCAAAGTTTTACTAACTTTTAGTCGCCCGATCTATTCGAGATATATATTTTTTTTAAGGCAAGATATTCTTCTTTCAGTCTATGAATTTGTAAATGTTAAACAATTAACAAAATCTGTGTTGAGAACGCAAAAACTAAGGGGTGCCTCAGGGCACTGTTGCGTGTTATATTGTAAAGTTTTTTACTTTCTTGTTATATTATTTGCTATAATTTTTGTTATATAAAAAAAATTAAAGGAATCGCAGATGGAAACCTCTGACGGATTAAATTAAATGAGAATAAATGACAAATGATCAAAATGACATATAAGTTATTAAAAACATTTGTAAATTTCAAATCCCACACCC
This sequence comes from Calliphora vomitoria, assembly GCA_942486065.2. NCBI lineage: Eukaryota > Metazoa > Arthropoda > Insecta > Diptera > Calliphoridae > Calliphora > Calliphora vomitoria. The sequence continues at coordinate 19,822,654 of OW818033.2, read as the reverse complement.
AATACCAAGGGTAATATAGAGACGAGACGTAAGTCTGTTGTCAAAAACCTAACTCTTGCAACAACAAAATACACGCTAGTCAATGTATTTTGTTTTTGTATCAAACATATTATTTGTTGTATTTTTCTTTGACAAATCGGAGTGTCTCGTCTCTATGTATAATTCTCTATGCCCAATACCATAAAACATTTCAGTTATAGATCAGTGAGCTTCAGTTTCTTAACATTCATCTTATTTTATTTGTCACTGTACTTCCCCCTAGCTATAATTTAATATTTATACTAAATATTTAGATCAAAATATTTTAGGCCAAATTCCATTTTTTTTTTTTTTTATTTAAATATTTATTTAAACAAAATTTAGCAAAATTTTAAAATGATTTTTTTTTTTTTTTTCATGGGTCTGATGTGTTTTTTCTTTCTTTCTATAAACAAAGTCCGCGTTATTTGTAACTGCTGGTTGAAATCTGCCGCTCCTCTGTTACAGCAACAATAATAACACAAACTACAATAAGAACAATAATAAGAACAACCATTCTAATTGGAAAAATACATTGTTCTAGTGTGATGAAAGCAAAAAGCGAAAAAAAAAAGAATGTAAATCAATCTATTATTAGTAAAATAGGAAAACAGCAACAACAATATTGTAGATACAAGATACAAGTACAACAAAACGAAACGAAAACATTGCGGGGGCGTAAAGAACAGTTAGTGGCTGCTTTAATTGTTGTTGTTGTTGTTCTTGTTGTTATACTGTATCTTGCACATATCGTGGTACATATTTCCAAAACACCACACATGTTCACTTGTATATGCGTCTAAGAGTGAGGAAAATATATAGAAAACTACACGATGACTGTCTGTCCGTGGCTCGGTGTGTTTTTGGTTGTAGATAGAAAACACAGATACGCTACGATGCGAGTGAGTACATACAAAGATACTTGTACAACTCGCACGTAAAAATCTAGAAAAATAAAAACACAAAAAATCAATTTTAATTTTTTTTTTCCAACATTTCTTTAGCTTGTTTTTGGTTTTTGTTGTTGTTGTTGCTTTTAATAGGTTTATAGTTGTTCTGTTTTCCTATTTCTATATTTATTGTTCTTTGTTTTTAAAATATAGGTACTATTTTTGAAAGAGTTTAGATGGAAATTTCTTTCAGCCTCCCTCCTGTTTAGTTTCTTAAAAGAAATGTATTGGAAAATATTTGGTATTTGCTAGAAATTATAATTTATAGATTTGAAAATTTATATACATACTTAGAGGAGGTGGTTTTTGTCATGTTTTTTTTTTATTATTGTTTTATTATTTTGTTCGAAGTGTGACAGCCATTTAAAATTAATTTTATTTTGTGACATTCTTTTATTTTACTATACATTAACATTTGGGAAGATTTTCATAATATCTTTAAAGAAAAAACTAAAATTTTCCGTTAATAAAACAATATTTATAGCATACAACTGCATTGATTTGAAATCAAAAATAGAAAAAAAACATTAAAAATATTTTAGTGTGGAATTTAAAAGTGGGTTTGTTTATTTTTCAATATTATTGACCTATAACATATTGTAATATGTTGGTATTTTGGTTAAATCCCAAAAAAAAAAACCAAATGTGGCAAAATTTGTAGTATATATGTGTATTACTTTTCCCGACAAACAGTTACGAACGGTTGGAGTTGAGGTGATTTTGAGTTTATTTGCATTTATTCAGATTCCTAGCGCTAATGGGGGCATGAAATATATGGAAAAATGTACAAATTTTCCGAAGGGGGCATGGTTTGTGGAACTTCTGAGCAGTTAATAAAAGCTTTTTATATAAGAATTTGCTATTATTGAAAACCTTATGACTTTAAGATTGATATTTTAGTAAAATTAAATAATTTTATAAATTTTTGGGACCTCATTTACTTTAAAAAATAAAAAATTATAATATGGTGATTTTCTATGAAGAAAAATATAAAATTTGAATTAATGTAAAATTTTAACGGTTAAAGATAACTTAACAAAATTTGGACCTAATGTAGACCCAAATGTCCTTAAATCAACGGTATTATAATTTTTGACATTTTTTATTTTAAAATACCGAAATTCCTAAACCGGAAAATATGTGTTCCAAAAACTGAGTTTTTTTTAGAAAAGTGCCTACTGTAACGTATTTACCATGTGATAGTAAAAATACTTTGCAAGTGTTTAAGTAACACATAGGGTTATACAAATATAGAACATCTCCGATTATCGGTGCTTTGCCTTTTTAGAATTTTTTACTCAAACCTAAAACTATTTTTTAAAATTGGCCAAGTTTGGATAGGCCTGGGGGGTGTTGTGTCCGCTATAGTGAGCCAAATTTTACTTTAAACGCTTTAGCACTAAGTTCTTTTTCTGGATCATATAAAAATTGTGTATAGTTTTGAAGAAAAAATTTTTCTACAAAAGAAAATATATAGGGACTTTTTTTGGGAAAAACGTAAAAAATACGGCCCTTTGTACATGTTCCTACTTTGGATGCGTGTAACTTTTTATAGGGACAAGATAACTGTTAGCAAGTTATTTCTATTTCATTTAGAATTTTATCACCAATATAGCTGATATTTTAAAAATAAATTTTGACAATCCGTTGGCCCGTCATCTCTAAGAAACCATAAAAAGATTGACCAAAATTAAAAAAAATTAATCATTGAACCTAAATATCTCTTCAATTAATAGATAACCTACATATAAGTATTTTTTGTAAATCTTCTTAAAGACTATTTATATTTTAAATTTCAGCTCATTTGGATCATAAATAGAATTTTGACGATTTTTTTTTTTTTAATTTTAAGACCCGAGGTGACCAAATAAGAGGGGTGACGCACTGGCCCCAATAAGCACTAGGAAGCAGAACGGAGAGCAATGCCAGTATTGATTTTTATACGAATATTCTTAGGACCATGACGGTTGCCCCATGGTACATAAGACATGAAAACATACACAGTGACTTAGAAGTACCACTAGGATGAAGGATGATTTTAAGAAAGATTTTAAATTAACAATGTCACCCGAAACCGCTTACTAGTATTCTCACACACACCCAAACGTGATTAAGGCTTCGTAGAGCCGATCTACCTCCCCGCTAAGATGAGGCAAATTTGCTCACAATGCTCTTGGTAGAGAGTAATTAGTTTTAATTTTAGTCATAAAATTTAAATACTTAAGGAGTGAGATCGAAAAAATCTTAACATACATAAATGTTAATAAAAAAGAAACCACTAAAGCTAAACCACTAAACTGTTTTAATTTGTTTATTTGATTGAAATTATTAATGAAACTTACAAAAAAAAAATTATTTTTATAGTTCCATTCAATAATAATGAATTTATGAACCTTTTGCTGAAACCCTTACATTAAGGTTTTTTATAGAGCTTTCTGTCACTTTGTTCGAACAGGTAGGCCATCTCCGTTTAAAATCGACCACACTTTTGGACACCTTTTATGTGCTCTTCAATTCTCTTTTAACAAGAGCCCAATATCTCTCTACTGGCCTTAGCTCCAGGCAGTTTGGAGGATTTGCCTCTCTTTTGATACAAATACCATATTATTGTTCTTGTACTACTCAAGACCTTGCTTAACATAGTGACAGGATGCCAAATCAGGCCAAGAAGACATATGAATGCAAGCATTCTCTTTTGTAAATATTCCTTGATGTAAATTTCGGTTTTTATAAAGCCCTTTGTAACAAATGTTTGGCTTCTTTGGCCGCAACTGCATATTGCTTGCCATACCAAGACCTTTTTGGGAAAATTTTCTGCATTTAGGTCCTAAACTTTTCTACAACATTTACTCGAGTATCAGCACCATACAAATATTGACTCGGAATTTTCCAGAACATAAGTTTCGTCATCCATTATGCAGCAGGAATATATTTTTTATAAAATTTAACTTCAATTTCCGTGCTCTGTCTTTGGCCTCTAAATTTTAAGCAGAGTTCCTGCCAGGAACTTTTTGAACCTTATATATTTTTAAACCTGCATTGGCTTTAACTTTTCGTACCAAATAGTCCGAGTACTCGGCTAACCGGACTGCTTTCCTATCGAATGTGTTGAGAGCTCTTTTGGAAATGCTTTCTATTTACTGGTTTTAGAAACATCATGTGGACCAGGTTTTCTATCAACGTACCAGTTTTCCCGATACTGTTTAATAACATTGGAATCAGTTTGACGGCAGACTTTGATTGCTTGACCAACTTTTTGTAGAACCAAGTTGCGTTTTGTTGCAAATATTTAATAATTTTAGTACGTCCATTTTTCTCGTCGCTCTTTTTAATCAGATTAACAACAAATGAACAAAGGTAACTTTATAAAAAAAAAAAAAACAAATAATACTTGGTTTATAAGTTTTAAGGAAAAACGTGTGTTAAGGTTTTTTCGATCTCACTCCTTATTGTTAGGCCTAAGAAATAATATACAAAAAGTTTAAAAAAAAAATATTTTCTCATCAATGAAACTGATATATTCCAGGAAATAATTTCTAAATAAGCGAATTTTAATAAATGAAGTTTACACTATTGCCTTGACGACACTTTGGTCACTAAGTTTTGAAAAGAGCCATTGGAATAAAACTAATTGTGTTCAAAAGTTATGACCAGTCAATTTTGAAATTTTTCAAAAAATAAATTGAGAAGAACTATTGGGTATATGACTTAAAAATGCGGTATTCTTTCAAACTATCAGCTTTTATTTTGAAACAATTGTTCAACATAAATATATTCAAAGTATTGGCCATTATATGGATTCCGATCCAAAAGAACTGCTTATTTTTTGAGGCGAAGCACGAATCAAGCCACTATTGGATACTCTGTTCTAAAGAGCGTTCTGCATCGATCGAAACAAATAGTAGTCGGATAGGTCACGATCTGGACGGGTGAGGCAAAACTTCCCAACCACTTCATTCTAAATTGTTTTTAACAGGTATTGCATAATGTGACCGAGCGTTGTTATGATAGAATATAAAAGTTTTATGTCTGGCCGCATATTCTAGAATATATAGTTTTATTTTTTTTTAATTTTATGCAACTACATAACTTGTATACAATCGTAACTGAAATAAATACCCGTTGTTTGAGCTAGGTCACCATAATGTGCCGAAGTACTTACGAAGTAAAAGCTCCTCAAACATTGATGCAAAAAAGTACCACTATTTAGCGGGTCACATTCGTAATATTGTACATATTTTTAAATATTTCACAATAAAATTGGAAAAGTTATGGATAACTTTACGATTTTATAGAAAAGTTATAGGTAACTTTATTTTTCTTAAACACTAATACCAAATATAATATCATCAAAGTATCGATTTCTAATTAAAAAAAAAAATCTAAAATGAAATCATTTTTTGTGCAAACATTCTCCCTCCCTCTCAACTATAAACAGACACCAAAAATCAAAACTGCGTCAGCATCATTTTAATGCAATAATAAATAAAAAAAAATCTCATATTCTAGTTTGCACAACTGGTAACAATAAATTTCTCTTACTTTCTCCGCTACCCTCCTCCTGCACTCTTTCACTCATACCAAAAACGCCAATAAGATCACCAAGCAAATGAGAGAAATAAAAAGAATCCAATCAGAACTAATACTAATTCAAATGATACAAAATATGAAATACATACATAGTTTTAGTTTTTATAACCATTTGACATATTGGACGAACAACGGCAATAGCATCATCAGAATCAATGGAGAGTGAATGATTGAATGGATTTTTATACGTGCGAATTAGTAGACATTCATATGCACCCACCTAATTAATGACATTTTTATGAGTTTAACGTGGGTGGTTTGGCAATTGTTTGAAATTGGAAATGGAAATACATAAATTGTTATGACAAAGACAGGCGCGGATCCAGGTCAATTATTTAAAGGGGTGGGGGGGAGGGTGTGTTTAAATAACAATTTATTTTCTTTTTTTTTTTCCTTTTTTATATTAAAACATTTCTTTTTTCATCCCCTCCCCCTGGATGCGCGCCTGGACATATAATAGTAGTAAAATCAAGAAAATTGGCATACATTTTTAGTTGATTGGCTACAAACTATGAGCTAAAATAATTGAAATATAAGTTATTTAGCTAGACATAAATTTGTTGGAAATTTTTACACACAACTATGAGCGAAGATATACCAAACTTTTCGCTCTTGACTCAAAAAAAGTTAACGACCACTGTATGAGAGCAAATTGTTAGCTATAACAAAAAATATATTTCGCTTTATTCTGAAGAAACAATTAGTTTTTAAATTGGGTGCTTAGTTTGATTTGGGATTGGAACCACAGTGGTATCTAAGCAGTATTGTTATGTATTATACAGGCGGATTTCGGTATAACGTATAACGAAAATCGGATATAAAAAATAAGTAAATATTTGCATTAGCTAGCGAATCAAGAACGTATTTTACTTCCGTTTCGTTTTTCCTTCCTCATCTTTTATGATTAACCAATTTAAAGTACTTTAGTTGAAGTGTTTTAAAGTATAAATTACATATACTAGAGATTTTGAAAATTTATTTGGAAAATTTAGATCAAATACCCAATTCATATACAGCAATTATAATTGGGAAGCATTAAAAGACATTGTACTAAAAATTTTAAATCTTGCAAGAACACAAATGTTTTTCATTAAAACGAATTTTTCAGTTTGATGAAACACACAACAACATATCTAGTCAGAAAATTTCCAAACAATTCTACTAGGAAAATTAAGAAAAGATAAAATCACTCTTTTTTTTAGTTTCTAAGATTCCAATCTTACGGGCTATTTATGGTCAATCATTTGTTACCAAATGTATAAATAAAAATCAAAATATCAAAATATTTTCATTCTCATTCTTCACCCTCTTGTTTTGTGAAAGCTTTGATATTTTAACTAATCAAGCTTGAGTTTTATTTGTATAATATCTATAGCTTTCCTAAAGCCTTTGACAAAAGGTTGCCTAATGATCTGGCCTAGGCAACCAGAGAAATGCGCATAGGAACTAGCTTATCCCCTCCACCCAAATAATATTGTTACGACTGTGAATTTAACGGTCTGTAACCACTGCCTGCGCATCCATCATGTTTATAAACACGTCCGTCAGTAGCATGCAGATATTAGCATTGTTTGTAAGTGTGGCAACGCTGAGAGTTTGGGCTGCTAACATTGACATCGAAGGCTCTAGAATTCGAACATACGAGTTTTGAACAATCTAGACTACTCGAATGAAGATGGCAGTGTGTATAAATAGTGATTGCGGTTGTAGTAGTCAGTGAGTTGATCATAGGCGCTGTTAGAGTTAACAACTGTCTTGTACGTGTATACTTGTACATTATAAAGTCTGTGTGTGTATTCAAAATGGAGAAAATCGGCCCACAAATGGCTGAGATATATGGAAAAACCCGGGACAACCTCGATATTTGGCCTCTTTTTTTATCCATATCTGGATTACTATGTAATTTATATAGATAATATGCATATCTAATGATAGATATTTCAAAGACCTTTGCAACGGCGTATATAGGGTCAAAGTAAGTCGAACCTACAATTGGTCAAAATCGGGAAAAATATTTTTTACTCCGAATTTTTTTTTCACAAAAAAAATTTTTTTTTTCACAAATAAATTAAAAAAAAAAAATTTTAGAAATAAATTAAAAAAAAAAATTTCAAAACCAAATATAAAATTTTTTTTTTTAAATTTTGAAATAAAAAAGTTTTGAAATAAAAAATTTCAAAAAGTTTTGAACAAAAAAAATATTTTCGCTAAAAAATTAAAAAAGTTGTTAATAAAAAATTTTAAAAAGTTTTGAAAAAAAAAATTTAATTTTTATTTTAAAGAATAATTTGTGAAGGGTATATAAGATTCGGACAAAGATTAAGGACATGAATTTCAGGATATTTTTCTTCAAAAGAACTCAAATCATAATAATTATCCTCTTTCTGTTAAAAATGTTTTTTTTTTTTTTTTTTTGAGTAATACATTAGAACAATAAGGGATTGAACACTTTATTGAAATTTGAATTGTATAAAAATATAATTAAGTTTTAAACTTGAAAAATATTTGAAAACAAATCTAGGAAGTGTGCCTTATATGGGAGCTATGACTAATTATGTACCGATCGCCATGACATTAGTTCGTGTTATTTATGTCTATATGAAAGTTATTTGTGTTGCATTTTATGTGTATACCGACATTTTTAAGAGATTTATGCTCGTTAAAGTGATTTTCGGAAGTAGCCCTTATATGGGAGCTATGACTGATTATAGACCGATCATCACTAAATTAGGTGACATGATTTCTGTATATATAAAACTTATTTGGAGCGAAATTTGTGTAGATACCTATATGAATTAAACATTTATGACGGCTAAAGTCCAATTTTGGTAGGACATTTGTATGGGGGCTAGGTGAAATAGTGAACCGATTTCAGCTGGTTTCAATAGGCTTCGTAATTGGGCAAAAATAATTGTATGTACGAAATATTATCGAAATATCTTCAAAATTGCGACCAGGATTTACATGGACATCCGGACAGACAGCCAGACGGACGGACGGACACTTTAAGGTGGGTGTTGGACTAATATTTTTGGGCGTTAGTAACATCTGCACAAACGCATAATATCTTCCCCACTATGGTGGTGTAGGGTATAAACATGTGGCTTGAATTTATGTTTCCTTTTTACTGGAGAATACTATTGATATAAATTGTAACACAACTACAATTCAATTGCTTGACACTGAACTCAAGGCTTGAATTACACTTGTTTTCAACTTGAATTCCTAGAAAAATGCTTATTGGTAAGTTTATAAAAATGCATTTTTTTCAAATACATTCTTATGTGTACCCCTAAATTGAAATTAGGTATCTTGAGAACCTTCAATTCTCTCACTCTGAATTTTTCCGGAAATTCTCGCATTAAAGATAGTTGCTTCCGTTACCTTTTTGGACGAGGTGTTCCACTTACGCTTAAAATCGGACATGTCCTGGGATACCATTATTGTGGTCTTTAATTATTTTTTACAAGAGACCAATACATTTCCACAGGTCGAAGTTCTGGACACTTGGGTTGGTTTGCCTCCCGTCGTACAAAATTGACAAAATTGCCATTATTGTTTGAATACCACTCAGGGGCCTTTTTCCATAGTGGCATGATGCCAAATCGGGTCAGAAATATAAAGGCACTCCGAGCTGTATAAAGGCTTTCTTGTAGACTCTCCGTAATATATATTTCGTGCCTGATGTCACAAATGATTGGCTTCTTTTGCCACAACTGCAAATTGATTGCCACACAAGAAACTTCATGGGGAATTTTGGTTTGTTTTTCTGTCCGGTATTATTCTTGAACATTACCTCGTCCATCAACCACATAAAAATCTTGGCTCGTAAGTTGTGAAAAGTCTGTAAAAAGTCACAGCTGTATTTTTTTTTATAAAATTTGGCCTCAATTTTTCCGTTCGTTCATTTGCTTCCAAGTTCTTTACCGCATTCCGATCTGGAACTTTCTGAACTTTAAACGACTTCAACCTAGCATTAGCTTTGGCTCTGTGCACATTTAACTTTAAGAGCTGCTTTTCTGATAGAAGTGTTCGCTGCTCTTCGAAAGAGTTGTTCGACTTCTTTTGCCTTACCAATATCTGTTAGGAACTTTTTTCTTCCTGATTCAAGTTTTCTTTCAATTTTCAAGTCTTCCTTATACTGTTTAATGGCTTTTGAAACAGTGTGACGATGAACCTTCATTGGATTTTTTTTTAAATTTTTAATTATTTTCTCACGTACTTTTTCTCGGTGACCATTTTGATCGAAATAACAGTTGAAAATTAATGATTTAGAAAAGATAATTTCTGACATATTTATGAAAATTATAATAATTTGTTAGACCAAGGATAAGTTTTGACTGGAATAGTGTGTATAAGTTTTTTTGACTCACTCTTTAATAGTTTTACTTAATATATTTGCACGCATCTATTAAGAAATATGAATTTGGAACATATGTATATAAAAACCAAACTAAAGCGAATTTTGAAATTGTAATATTTATATTTTTTTCGAAATTTTTCTTTTCATTTCCCATTTTTTTTTTACATTTTTCTCGATTTTTCATCGAAATGGTTTGTTTGGCTTCCCAGTTAGCAAGGTCCAACTAAAAAATTTCATTAAATATGCTTTCTATACATATGGAACAGTCTATTTAATTTTAGTGTCTTCTATATAATATCAGTCTCAAAATTATGATAAAAACAAATTTTTAACCAACAATTTGATTAAAAATTATAGTAAAACTTTTGTTAACTAGTGTAATTTGTTCCCTTGTAGAATAATGTTTATATATAAAAAAGAGAGTTGAGCTAAACACTCTCTTTAAATGTGCAGATTTAAATGCTGCAAAACTGAATGAAACACATGGTTTTTTAATAATATAAAAGAAGCGTAGTTAATAAAGGCAAACAGACAAATAGCCAAAATAAAACAGAAAAAGTTTAAAGATTTTATGTTAAACATAAAGGAAATTTAAATAAAATATCATTTAGAGTTAAAAACACACCAAAAATAAAACGAAAGTTTTATTTATTTTATTTAAAAAAAAAGGTAGGTAGGTATTTGTTAAAATGTTTAGGTATTAATACATATGTTTAAATAAATTCATATTTATTTTTGCCTTAAGCAACAAAAAAAACATTAAAACAGCAATAAAAAAATATAAATAATTTTTACTATAATTTTCAAAAAGAAATTCCAATTTGATTTGCTAGAGAGCTCTTTAAAAGGGGAGCATTTTGGATTTTACTCTTTTTAAAACATTAGATAAATCGTGTGTGCTCTTTATTTGTTATTAATGTGCTCTTTTATTGTGTGTTTTTCTTGTCTTTCATTTGAGTATCCAACATTTATTTAATGTTAATGAAATTTTTGTGGTTGAAAATGAAAAAATCTACAGCCAGCCACATTCACACACACTTGAGTATTTTGATAAACAAATACACATGCTTTTGAGCAAGAAATCACAAAAAGAAAAAACAAAAAACAAAAATAAAAGAGGAAAACACACACAAACAAAATTATTGTCTGCAAAATATTGTATGGGGTTTTGTTTTGCTGTTGCTGTTGTTGTTGGTTGGTCTTTTTCTTATTTAATATGTGTGTGGTTGTTGTTGTTGCTATTATTTTCTTGAGGGGGCCATGCACACACAGCCACACACACTCTCTAGTACTTCCACAGAAAACTGGTTGTAGTATTTTTGTTTTTGTAGCTTGTTCTTCTTCTTCTTCGTGGCTGATGGCTTTTCATGAAAGAGTGAGTGTATGTTTTTGTTGTTTTATTGCTGTGAGTTGTGTGTTTTTAAGAGTGCTCTATAAAATTTACAGATATGTATTTCTTTCTCATTGCTTTTGCTTTCAATGTTAGTTATTGTTGTTTTGTGTGTATTTTTCGTTTTTTTTTTTTTATAGTTAGTGTTAAAAGTGAGTGTTTTTTTTTTGTTCAAGTCTGTTTATTGTTGTGCTTTTTGGTGTGTGTGCCTGTATGAGTGTATCTGTGTGTATTTCTGTTTCTTTACAGATGACGTTATCTTAACACAAGAAATGTTTTTGGTAATTGAGAGCCCCAGAGTAAATGTACAAATTCAGTCTGTGAACAGGCGCTGAGCACTGCACAGCCTTTTTACTTTTTTGCTTGAAAAACGCTAAAGGAACGTTAAATTAAAAAAAAAAAATTAACAAAATAAAAGAAAAAAAAATTTCTCTAAATATTTCAAAATAAAAAAAAAAAAATAACAAAAGAATATCAAGAAGAAATCATAAATAAAATTTGATTACAAAATCTAAATTTTGCTTAAAATCTACAACGGACGGGTATTTATTTGTTTTTACTATTTGTTTAAATAATACAAGTACAATTTTCAGTTTTTTTTATATTGTATTTGTTATAAATTTGAGTCTTTGTTTTTGTAAGAGTGTAAGTGTTTTTTATTATATATAATAAGCCTATGATAGTGAGTGTGTGTGCGTAAGTGTGATTTGTTTATTTTTGTTAAAAAAAAAAAATAAAAATCATCATAAAAAAAAGTTTGGAAATCAAAAAATAATCATAATAAAACACGGAAATTTTTATTTAAACAAGTAACAACCAAAAAAAAATAAAAAAAACAACACAAAAATGGGTTAAATTTAAATAAAGAAATTTTGGAAATTTTATATACAAACAACAACACAACGAAATGAAATATAAATTTATAAATGAATTACTCACATTTTAAAGAAATAAACAAAAAAATAAAAAATACATAAAATTTGGATATAAACAAAATTAACAAACAACAATTATTGAAAACAAATTTTAAAAAAGAAAAACAAATTCTAAAAAAATGTTAAAATATATTTAAGTTTAATAAAAATGTTTGGAAAGAAATAAGCAAAATTTGAATGTGGAAAGAAAAATTGAAAATTAAAATTAACATACCTACAAAACTTTACAAATTTAAAAAACCTAATGAAATTTATGGCAAAATTTTAAAATTTTTTAATTAATTTGTCATAAACTTTAAGTTTACATTAAGTTTAAAAAATCTGCAATTGAAACATAACCAGTTTGGTGGCAAAAGCAAACAAAAAAACATATAAATTTATAATTTCTTTAAGAAAAATGTCAAAGAATGGATAATAGATTCAATATAATGGATAATATAATTAAATTTGAAACCATACAAATATGTTGATTTATAATTTAAAATTTATAAAAAAAAAATATTTAAATTTATTGAAACTCAAATTTTTTTAAAAATTTTAAAATTCCCCAAAAAAAAAATAAGTTTTAAAATTACCTACATTATTATGCATAATTTAAAATACAAATTTTTTTTATAATTTCATTCAAATCAGAAATATAAATTTTTCAAATTTCAAAACTTTTTTTAAAAAATTTGAAAATTGTCAAAAAATTATCAACATTATTATGCATAATTTAAAATATAAAATTTTTTTATAATTTTATTGAAATCATAAATATAAGTTTTTCAAAATCAAACTTTTTTTAAAAAAATTTTAAAATTGTCAAAAAATTACCTAAATTATTATGCATAATTTAAAATATAAAATTTTTTATAATTTTATTCAAAACAGAAATATAAATTTTTCAAATTCAAAACTTTTTTTAAAAAAATTTTAAAATTATTAAAAACTTTAAACTTGTGTTTTAATATTATTTGCATTACTATGCAAACAATAAAAAATACATTTTTTTATAAATTATTTGGAATACATATAAACTTTCAAACTCAAATTTTTTTTATAAATTTGAAAATCGAAAAAATGTTATTTTAAAATTATTTAATAATGTAAATAATTTTAAAATACAATTTTTTTGGAATTTTAAAATTTATAAAAAAAAATTCAGTTTGAAATTTTATAAAATATTAAAAAAAAAGGAAAATAATAGAAATTATTTTAACACGAGATTACTACAAAAATTTTAAATCTTTAAATTTAAAAATAAAAAAAAATTTCAATTTTATAAAAAAAATTAAAATTTTGAAAATTTATTTATAAAAAAATTTGAGTTTGAAATTTTATAAAAAAAATTTAAATTATTTTAACATGAGATTACTATAAAAATTTTAAATCTATAAAAAAAATAACAAAAAATTTCAATTTATTTAAAAAAATTTTTGAAAATTTTATTAAAAAAATAAATTTGAGTTTGAAATTTTATAAAAAAATTTAAATTATTTCAACATAAGATTACTATAAACATTTTAAATCTAAAAAATTTCGATTTTATAAAAAAAAATTTTGAAAATTTTATTAAAAAAATAAATTTGAGTTTGAAATTTAATAAAAAATTAAAAAAATAGAAATGAATTTAAGCCGAGATTACTATAAAAAAATTTAAATCTATAAAAAAATAACAAAAAATTTCAATTTCATAAAAAAATTTCCAAATTTTTGAAAATTTTACAGAAAATTTAATGAAAATGTAAATTATTTTAAAACATTTAAGTTCTTAATATAAATCAAAAAAAAAGAAATATTAACGTTTGAAATTTTGGTTCTGATTCAGAAACACGAAAGGAAAACAAATTTAAAATTTTTGTATGAAAATTTGAAATTCATAATCAATTTTTAATTTTATAAAAGCTTTGTAAAACAAAATACCCATACAAAATTTGTTTTATAAACGTGTAATAAATTTAAAAATTGATTATGAATAAGGCCTTTAATTCTTAAGTGTTTTTCATACAAATATTTTAAAATTGTTTCTGCATCAGGCCCTTTATAATAAATAACACATACATAAATATGTTTTTTGAAAATTAATACATAAAGACATTTTCTGGATCTTTTCAATAGTAAACTTAAAAACAAAATTATTTAAAAAATTTCAAAAATATATATATAAAAAACTACATAACTACATGTTTAACTATCATATAAATAATTACAGTGACCATAATATTGTTAAAAATAAAACTTGTAAAAATGTTGAAATGTTTATGGTAATTAGTAAAAATATAATTTGTCTATGTTTGTTTTTAAAGGTCAAGAGTTCAAAAATAATTTTCTTTTAAACTCTTGATCCAATGGAATAAAAGTGTTTATACAAATTTTAGAGCAGTACCTCAAGCTTTCAGAAAATCAAATATAAAAGTAAACTTGAAATAAAAGTTGAGCTAAAAGGTGAAGGATAGTGACCATCTAATCAAAGAAAATTAGCACTTTTGCAAGTAAGAACGAATTTTAAGGAATATCAAAAAATTTTGGGAATTAAAGTATGTTTAGGCGAATCACATTTATATCACATCGACTTTAATTAAATGTATCAGTTTAAAAATTTTGAAAAATTCAAGTTCAAGTTAAAATGACAGCTGTGTCATAGACTGCAGACAACTTGAAATTAATTTTTCTTTTCATGATGCCCTTTGCAAAAGAAAAAACTACTTAGTGTTCAACAAAAAAAAAAATGTAATCAGCTGTTTTCTTGATTGTAAATTGAAACACCAACTTGAAAGAGAAATTTTCAGCAAGCTCAATTCAATTTTTAAAAGTGTGAACAATTAGTTAAGCAAGTAGTCAGTAATTGTCACCAGAGCTCAGCAATGAGTAGTGAAAAAGTGAGTAGAGTTGAATTATGACTCAAAATTTCTTGAACTTATAAGCATTCGTATTTATTACGATATCGAGACTCATATTCACTAGTAAAGTTTGAGGTAATCATCATACTCATACCTAACAATATTTATGACGTTGTTGATTTCGACTTTACTTAATTCAATTTGTATAGACGTTGAAAAATAAGTATGATTCGAATACGAACATTTAAATACTCAAGCATGAGTTGAATCAATAGTAAGTATCATGAGTATTTTCCTAAAATTATAATTCAGGCTGAGGTTATTCATGAATCAAACTGATTTGAGTTCGTATGAGTATGATGCCGACATCGGATTCATATTTAATGCTACGCATATGTATTTATAAATCAATGTTATTGTGAGTATGAGTACGTCAAAGTAGTTTAATTTCAATGATATCTACTCATTTATACTTATAGTTTCATAAGTGCGTATGAATAGCAAAAAAGTGATTTATTGCTGATATCTAATTGTCATTAATGGCTGACTCCAATTTATATATTTCGGGTCATTTGATACGTATGTGCTCTTTGTAGTGCAAAGAGAAGTCAATTGGTTACTTTATATAACCCATGTGATCTAGTGTGAACACATTTGCTCTCTAAGTGTCTCTAAGTAATCTAGAGTGTAGTCATTTGTATTGTTTATTTTTAACTTCACTTTTTTGTGAGTAATTCTTTCAAACAGGTTTCAGTTTATTTTATTTTTGCTTAAATATACTTACGTCCCATGTAATGTAACCTAGCGTGAAGTCAATTGTCACTTTAGTGTCCCTAAGTAACCTAGAGTGTAGTCAGTTATTACGTTTATTTTGTACTGCACTTTACAAAGTAGGTTATTGGACTGTCTATGAGGTGTCTGTCTAGAGAAAACAGATTCGTAGTAGCAACCGAATTTGTTGCCAATCGAATGATTCGGCTGTAGACATAGAATTTTTCGTTTCTATCAACAGAAGATAAAGAAGAATTTCGGTTGAAGCTACCAAACTTTTGTTACCCCTTTTAAAATTTAGTTTGAACAACTGTAAAATTCGGTCACTTAGGAAGAATCAATCATCTGAAAACAGTTCGATTTTTCTCTGTGTAGCTATGTAGCTGATCAAGTAAACCGTTAGGTAGCTAGTAAGGTAGATGACACTATGTAACCGGTATGTGAATCCAATACGTTGACTACTTTGGACCAGCTATAGGATTGTCATTGTAATCCAAAAGGTTCAATTGACTCCCTGCTATGGACATGGCCGTATTAAAATAACTAGTCACCTAAATGATAGATAAAATAACTATTTCGGTACAGTCTCCTTCTGGTGAGTAAGCTTCAAGTAAAACAAAGTTTTATTGCTTTTATATAATGTACTCGTTTTAGAATTGTTAATTTAACTTTGTACTACTTCTTTTAAGCTTCTTTGGAAGTTCTTTTTTGCCAGTAGAAATGTGTTGGCCTGTTTTATTGCATTTATTTAATGTATTCATATTAGAACTGCAAAAGGCCGTTAAAGCTGGTTCTCAACAGCAGCGAAAGTAAATTCAACTTTCTACTACTTCTTTTACGCTTCTTTGGAAGTACTTTTTTTGCTAGTTGAAATTTTTGGTGTATTTTATTGCATTTATTTAATATACTCGTTCTAGAACTGCAAAAGGCCATCAAAGCCGTTTTTCTACAGCAGTGAAATGTTAATTCTAGTTTCTACTACTTCTTTTACGCTTCTTTGGAAGTTCTTTTTTTGCTAGTTGGAATTTTTAGCCTGTTTTATTTATTATAAACTACAAAAGGCTGTCAAAGCTGTTTTTCAACAACAGTGAAATGTTAATTCAACTTTCTACTACTTCTTTAAAGCTTCTTTCAAAGTTATTTTTGGTCAGTTTAAATTTTTGAACTGTTAATTCAACTTCCTAATACTTATTTTAAGCTTCTTTGGAAGTTCTTTTTTGCCAGTTTACATTTTTGGCCTGACTTTATTTTAATGTTTGCACATTAATAATTCCTTAGCAAAATAAATATAATTCTAAGAAAAGTGTTGTTTGTGAATCATTCTTAAAATCACGTTTAGGATGCCTTATATGCTGCACTGATTAATTGCAAATTCAGATATAACGGAAGGAATATTTACAATATTTGTTTAAAAATAAAAAAACGCTTACATTTAGTCAGGTTCTCCGAAATGTAATTTCCTTTTCTTTTGAATTGTTTTTAATAAATTTTAAATCTTTTTGTTTTTTGTCTGTAATTAAATTTTTTATAGCTAAATAAACCATTTACCAACTGCAAATTAACTGCTATTTATTTTAACACAAACAAAAAAACACATCATAAAATATTTTATTAATGATTAAATTAAGATATATAAATCTTTTTAATAACAACTTCAATAAATTACTTAAAAATACATTAGAACAAGCCAAATGTTAAAGGTATTTAAAACAAATTAAAACACTTAAAGTTTGGTAAAAATGTAATCTTTGTTCAAATGTTTAAAGAAAGAACAAGTTTTTTTTCTGTCGGTTATTAATTTAGAGACGATCAATTCGTTATGATGTGAGAAAGAAAATTTGTAAAGTGTGATATATTTTTAAAGAGAAGCATACATAGAATGGAAACTCTCCTGTCAAAAACCTAACTCAGTTGTCAAAAACCTAAGTGGTGAGAATGTATTAGTAAAAAAATGTGTAATTATTTTGAGTAATTATTTTGTTTGAGTTTTTTTCAAGTTTCTGCTGTATGTTTCTATATGATTGAAACCATAGAGAAACATAGAGCGGAAACTAGAAAAAAACTCAAACAAAAAAATTACTCAAAAATGTATACGAGTGTTGTTTTTGTTTTAACATAGTTTGTTTTACTAAAATATTCTCACCACTTAGGTTTTTGACAACTGAGTTAGGTCTTTGACAGGAGAGTTTCCGCTCTATATCTATTCTCTATGGTTGAAACCATCTGAGAAACCTGTATAAATGATAAATACCTTCTCTGAGCACCAACCATATTCAAAGTGAAGTGATGCTAACATAGCTCCACTCTACAGGTTCGTCTAAAAACGATTCGTTTCTTGCACATTCGTTCACATTCTCATTTGCGAGGATACCTTCATTGGAGCGTTTGGCAAACGATGCAGATATTGAGTATGAAAGACACCCTAGGTCAACATCCTAACCTGTGACCGTTTTCGTCTTTGAACCATCAGAGTGGATTGAAATCGCATACTTCCAAAGGATAGAGTTTGTGGCCCAAGGCTAATTTCAAAATATTCACAAAATATTGAAACAACTTTCCACTGTATTATTTGTTGAAGGTATTGGTAATCACTTAAGTAGTATTTAAAAAAATGCTTTCGTTAATACTAAAGTTATTTGAAAAAATCCTTATAAATTCAACGGCAAAAATTTAAATTTCAAAGTACAATTCAAAGGTACACAGAGTGCAACCGAATTTGTTGCCAATCGAATGATTCTACCTTAGTAACCGAATTTTTTAGTTGTGGCTACAAAATTTTAAAATTGGCAACAAAAGTATGCTTGCTTCAATCGAAAGTCTTATTTATCAATTGATTTTCTGTTGATAGAACCGAAAAATTCTATGTATGCAACCGAATCATTCGTTTGGCAACAAATTCAGTTGCTACTAAGAATCTGTTTGCTCTGTGTATGAATTTAAATATAAAAGTAAACCTTAGTACGGCAAATATATCGCACACTAAATACAATAACGTCACAACTCAAAATTTTCCAACATTCAGGGTTATCATAGAATCCAATCACTGTCGGAATCGTTTTAGAAAACGATAGAAAAAGTACATTGTTCTCGTTTTAGATTCGATCTAGAATTAAATTCTTTATCGATTAAACAAACAATTACATTGAATTTAATAAGTCAAATGTGCATTATATGTCGTTTTCAAAACCGATTCCGACAATGATTGGATTCTATGACAACCCCGATTTAAATTTTTCCATAAATTGATTCACAGTACACATTTCTAACTACTACAACAATTCCTTTCTCATCACTAAAAATCAAATACAGTGATAGACTAGACGACTATCAATGTGAGGGTTGCGGGTTCAATTCCCGCCAGAGACTACCCAGCAGTTCTAGGAGACAGTCCCGAACTAGTGATTTTACGCATCATTAAGAGTGGGAACTAGTTACTTCAATAGCTACGTGACTAGTTATTTTATCCTAAGCAGGGGGTCAATTGACCCTTTTTGACTACAATGAGGCTGTCTAAATGCTGGTTAAAAGTAGTCAACGCATTGGATTCACATACTGGTTACATAGCGTTAGTTACCTTACTTGCTACATAACTGGTAACTTGATCAGCTCCTAGTTATTTTAACATGTACGGGTGCTAATTGACATCAAATAGTCAGTTAAAAAGACATATCATAGGCAGTTCAATAAACGATTGCTTGTAAATATACCTTTCTTCTACAACTCTCTAATGGATTGCTTCTGGTGGGTAAAATAACTTCTTTCTAAAGTGCAGAACAAAATAAAAGTTTAAAGGTACTTCACTATAGGTTACTAAGAGACACTAAAGTGACTATTCACTTTACGCTATCGTACATGAGATATCTGTGTACTTAAGCAAAAATAAACTGTATGAGAATTATATCAATACAATTTGTATAAAAACGTTTAAAGTGACTACACTCCAGATTACTTAGAGACACTTAAGTGACAATTGTTTTCTCGCTAGATTACCTGGGATGTATAAAGTAACCAATTTTCATCTCTCTGCAATTAAAAAAGCACATACGTGTCAAATGACCAAAATATATAAATTGGAGTCAGTCAAGTGATAAGACATTTGTGACGATTACTGTCTATAAAGGATACATTGACTACTTGCTTAACTGCTGGGAAAGTTAATAGGGTGATTGTCAACGATTTATAAAGACTTCATTGGGAAGGGATTTCGTTTATAAAAATGATTTTAAAAATATCCATATTTGAAGGAATATCCATTATTTCAATGAAGATAATTGACAACAACACTTTGTTTTTACCTTTCCAAGAAGAAATGATTTAATATTCTTTGTTACAGATGCATTCGAGCAAACTGTTATTCTATCCTTCTATAACTTTCTTTCTCTAGGACTAGTTCCTCTATCGTGAACAAACGTTTTATCTCACAGCATTTTCCAGTAGAGTCTAGGTTACACTTCAAAAATCTAGGGATGGTAACTTCTCTTTTTGTAGTTATATGTCTCTTGTTTTTAAAGCAATTCAATTAACTGTAATGCGATCTTTCGCGCTATTTAAGGATTGGCAATTAATATAAACTAATTAAAGGTTCCTTAAAGGTACAAAAATTTGTAAAAATAACAAAATTTAATGAATAATTAGGTATTTTCGTCAATTTTATTCTAAATAATTAAGATAAAAAACAATAAAATTAAAAAAATATTGACAACTCTTTAAAAAAAACTAAACTTTTCAAAAAAATATATAAAAAAAGAAACAAAAATCTTTAATGAATAAAAAAAATTCCTAAAAAATTTTTTTAAATTTTATAAAACAACAAACAAATTTCAAAACTAAAAACAACATTTAGCAAAAACTGCATTAATAATATAACAAATTGTGCAAATAACTTAAAAAACTTTTAAATTTTCTTTAAAAGTCCCCTAATTTTTACTTTAATTTCCTTCAAATTTCAGTTACAACTATTTTAAAACAAAAACTAAAACAGTGTTTAACAATTTCTAAAATAAAAAAATTTAAATAATTGTTAAAGATAACCAATAACAATACAAAAAATATACATATTTTAATAAATTTTAAAAACAAATAAAAAGTAAATAAACGAGTGAGTGTTAATAACAACAACGAGCAAAAATAAGAACAATAAAAAAAATAACACCGCTGCTTTATAATTTTGCTAGTATAACATTTGTCAACAAAAACAAACAAACAAAATAAAAAAAAAAAATTACGCAAAAAAAAAATAATAACAGCAACAACAATTAAAATATAAATGTCAATAAATAAAAACAATAACAAAAACCGGCATTTTATGACGTCATTTCTTAACAACACACAAACTCTACACAAATCAATAACAACACTGTTACTCTCATGTTGAAGAGAGCTTTAAACAAAAGAGCATTAAGCTGTTTTATAACAGTAAATCTATCTTTACAATAACAGCAACAATCGCAATAACTACTACCAGGAAAAATTAATTAAAAAACAAAGTGTTTGGTGAAAAATTTGCAAACAAAAAAAAAGAAAAGAAACAACAACAAACAACACAGAAGAGAACAATTATTAATGAAAAATAATTAAGAAAACAACAACCATTTAAAAACAACTAGAATTTCTGCTACTACAACTACATTTTTAACAAGGTACGAGAGTAGTTTTCAGAATAAAAAGTGTGTGTTAATTCTTAAATAAAAATAAACTTCAGTCTAGCTAAGCACACGACTCATTTGTTTACTCATACATACACACTGACTTACACTCACGCACTCCTTCACCACTTCCTTTTCCCCTACCGCCATTTTTGTTAAGATGAGTGTGTTAATTTGTTGTTATTTTTTAACGAAGATAATGATAATGATGATGATTATGATGTTGCTGTTAAAGCATCTTGTGCGATTTGTTATTAATTTTTTTCTTCTTTTTTTTTTTGCAATTTTACTCTGGGTTTAAAACAGTGTTTGACTAATAAAGTAGGGACAGTGTGTTGTAGGTGTTATAAAAATCAAATATTTAAATAGTTAATCCTAGAGCAAATTTTAAGGATTTTTTTGTTTTAAAGGTGTTATAAAAGGGGAGAACTTAAATAAAAATGAATTTAAGAAATCTCAATTATTTTTAATGTTTTGAATTAAAATTCTTAAGAGTTTAACTATTATGTATTACAAAGGGAATGAAATAAAAAATATCTATCAAAAAACTTAATGTTTGAACCTTAGATAAATACACATAGATCGGCAACTCTCCAGTAAAAAACCTAACTCAGTTGTCAAAAACCTAAGTGGTGAGAATGTATTAAAAAAAAAAATAACAAATGATTATTTTGAACAATTTTTTTGTGTCAGTTTTTTTTCTAGTTTCTGATCTATGGTTTGAATCTTTACTCTTATGAATTCGATAATATTTGGTATATGGTCAATTCCATGTCATCGTACGTGACATTTGTACGCCTAAAGAGTGGAATAGATTTGGCAAAAATAAGAGTATCTGAAAAGTAATTTGGTATTTATGTTCCATTCAGAGGGTACTATATTTTAAAAACAGAATAAGTTCTTTCGAAACATTGCTGTTCAAAATGTCGAGCGAAATAAGGCATAAAACGGAAGTAATTTTGAGGTACATGTAGAAATATGTGATAATTTGCAAATCGTGTGAGGCGTAATGTTTTAATGTTTTTCTAGAAAGAAGTTTCTCATCAAAACAGGGTATAGATTAAAACAAACGATATCTTCCATTTTCCAAAGATTTTCCTTAAATATTAACCATTGCACGATTAGATAGGCTAGACGATAGTGTGCTGGACCATCAATCTGAGGGTTGCTTGTACGATTCCAACCACAGACTCTGGGTGTATGTGCAGACCAGCAAGCAAGTTTGTGTTTGTTAAAAAAATATGGAATAATCGAATACAATTTAGTGAAATTTTAGTGAAATAATCATAATTAGTTAAAATATCATATAATTCTTCGAATAAACTAACAACTAATTGCAAAATATTCGTATAAAGATCCGAATAAATAAAAAAAAATGAAAAAATTTCACAATTATTAAAATTTTTTCCAAAAATAATGCGAATAATTATTCGAATAAAATAACGAATAATTGAATAAAATTTCGTGAAACGTTGATTTTATGGATTTTTATTTTAAATAATCACAATAACTAAATTCTTTTTACAAAAATATTCGTTTAATTTTTCGAATAAACTAACGAATGATTGCAAAATATTCGTAAAAGGAACCGAATAATTAAAAAAAAAAAATATTTCGAAAAGTTGTTTCTTGATTACCACTGTAAAATTTCACAATTATTAAAAAATTTTCCCAAAAAAAAAAAAAAAAATGCGAATAATTATTCGAATAAAATAACGAACAATCGAATAAAATTTCGTGAAACGTTGATTTTATGGATTTTTACTTTGAATAATAACAATAACTGAGATTATTTTACCAAAATATTCGTATAATTATTCGAATACTTTAACGAATAATTGCTAAATATTCGTATAAAGAACCGAATAAATAAAGAAAAATTATTGCGGAAAGTAGTTTCTTGATTATTGCAGTAAAATTTCACAATTATTAAAAATTTTTCCAAAAATAATGCGAATAATAATTATTCGAATAAAATAACGAATAATCGAATAAAATTTCGTGAAAAGATAATCATATTGATTTTTATTTTGAATAATCATATGCAGGTTATTCTAAAAATATATTCGTATAATTATTCGATTAAATTACCGAATAATTTCAAAATATTCATATAAAGAAACGAATAAATGAAAAAAAAAAAAATATTCCGAGAAGTTGTTTCTAGATTATTAGGTCAAATTTCACAATTATTAAAAATTTTTACAAAAAAATGCGAATAATTATTCGAATAAAATAACGAATAATCGAATAAAATTTCATGAAAAGATAATCATATTCATTTTTATTTTGAACAAGCATATGCAGATAATTCTACTAAAATATTCGTATAATTATTCGAATAAATTAACGAATAATTTCAAAATATTCGTATAAAGAAGCGAATAAATTAAAATATTATTCTCGGACATAATTTCTTATTTATTATGGCAAAATTCCACAATTATTTAGAATTTTCCCAAAAAATATTCGAATAATTATTCGAATAAAAAAACGAATAACCGAATAAAATTTTGTGAAAAGTTAATCTTATAGATTTTTATTTTGAATATTCACAATTACTCTGATTATTCTTTAAAAATATTTGTATAATTATGCGAATATTTTAACGAATAATTGAAAAATATTGAGCTAATGAACCGAATAAATTAAAAAAATTTTGCGGAAAGTAGTTTCATGATTATTATGGCAAAATTCTACAATTATTCAAAATTTTTCCAAAAAAATGCGAATATTTATTCGAATAAAATAACGATTAATCGAATAAAATTTTGTGAAACTTACATTTTTTCGATTTTTATTTGAATAAAAAAATTAAGCAGATTATTTTACAAAATTATTCGGTTATTTATTCGAATAATTTAACGAATAATTGCAAAATAATCGTATAAAGAGCCGAATTAATGAAAAAAAAAAAATATTCCGAGAAGTGATACCTCCAGCTCATAATCTTCTACAAAGAAAGTTATGTTGTGGTTAGATTTGTTTGCAACAATCTCAAATGGGATCTCTGGAGCCGAAATTATGCAATTTTGGGTGTTAAAAAAGATGAAAATGTTTATCATAGCTTAGGATATTTTAGGTCGAAAAATCAGCATCCACTTTTCCCTGTGCCGGTCCCCATTAGATTTTACTTCATGTGTCAATTGAACTTTGTAATAATGGCATGTTAACGGCTTTTTTTGACCACCAGAATGTTTATTTTCAACAATTGATCTATAATATCCCTGAATATTTAAATTATTCTGTTCTCAGTTGACAAAGTTAAATCGATATTCCTGCAATATTTTGTTCGAAATTTTCCAAAAGTGTCCGCCAAACTGAAATGGAGTTGTTCTCTCGTTTAACGCTTAATTTCTATTTAAACTGTCAGCTCTCAAAATGTGTTTTTTTTATGTCAACACTTTACTGCTCAATTGGCGGCAAATTCAAAATCTAGCATGACTTTTGGAACACTCGCTTTTCTCCCTTTAATAACAGTCTGTTATTTAAGTACATACCTAAAATTATTGCCCCTCTCTGTTAAACACTTACACTCTCTTGACTCTTCTTCTACATAACTGTTAAGTTAAAAGGTGAGGCCGCACTGAAACTGTTATTGTGGCTGCTGCTAGCAACAGCGTCGTAGCAGCTGCATACTAATTTAAAGCACTGTATTAATTTTCGTTTAAAATGTGATCTGATCGTATTTCGTGTGATGTGTGTGTTTATATGGATGTATGTATATTTTTTAGTGTTGATGTTGTTTTAGTAATTCTTACGAAACTCTTTTGTGGTCTTTTTAAAGTTTTTCGTTTGTTGTGTTTTTTTTTGTGTTTTGGTGGGTTTAATATTTGTGGGGTGAGTGTCTGTATGTGTATGATCGCTTTTGGACTCTGTTGGTTGGTTTGTTTGTGCTGCTGTTGTTGTTGTTGTAAGATCAATCATCTCCGTATTTGGTTTTTATTTAAAATCGTTTCTTGTTGTTGTTTGTGTTGTTGCTCTATGTGTGCCTTCTCTTAACCTTTATGTGTGTATCTTTCTTCTTATTTTTTTTTTCTTTTTGTGCTTTTTTTGTGTAGTTTTTTTTCTGGTTTTTTTACTATTTTCAGCTGGAGTTGTTTAACACAAAAAAAATGTATCTGGTTATTGGAAGATCTTTGACATTTCTTTATTATAAATTAATTTATTTTACTTTTTTTGTTGTTAATGTTGTTGTTTGTTATGTATTTGTAGTTGGATTTCGTTAACTAATCATATGAAGTCATGCTGTTTAAAGTTTTTTAAATGTGATGGAAGTTTTTTGGCGTGTTAATTTTTTGTTTTTTTTTTTGGGGTAATTTGACGTAAATTAAAAAAAAACTTAACTTATTATTCATCAAAATCAAATTAAGCTTGAAAAAAATCTCATCTCATAAATAAATATATTTAAGATGGAATTAAGAATTTTATAAATTATGGAATTAAGAAGAAAACCAAATTGAGTGAATCATTCAACATACCTAGGTATTACAAAAAAATATTAGCATAGTAGGTATTAAGAGCTTAATGAAAATAAACTTTGAAAGAATAACCGAACATAAACGGTCTCTAATACCTTTTAGTGCCGACCACTGCTCTAAAATACTTTGCCCATTTCCTCAATCTCTGGATATCGCAACGAAAAACGATAAACAGAAATTAAGAAAATGGCGCTTTGTGAGTTAAAGTCATGTTCCTAAAGCCAACGAATACAATTCCATGTAGAGAAGTGGCTAAATTAGTCGTCAAATTATCTGTTTTATTCCGAATAAGATGAATCACGTCTTGTGGTGAAAGAGAACTTTTTCGGAGTTGAAATTTATTGTGTTTTCTAACTTTGGTACTAATAATTAAAACATTTTGTTTGAAATGACCTATAAATAAAACAATATTCTGTAATTACAATATGATATTCACGCTAGATTACCTCGGATGTGCAAAGTAACCAATTGACTTCTCTCTGCTCAACAAAGACAACATACTTGTCAAATGACCCAAAATATATAAATTGCAGTCAGCCAAGTGGGTAGACATTAGTGACAATTCATGTCTATACAATTTTCAGTGCCGACCACTGCTGTATAACTCTTTTTGAGAAGAAGTTTTTTAGGTTTCTTAACTTTGACGGGAAATAATTTTTATTATTTTCATGAAATGACCAGTTACTGAATAAACAATCTGAAATCATGATTTGTTGTGAACAAAAAGAAGCTATAATTTATTTAAATTGTTTGAAAAATACCAAAGTTGTGCACCATTTGCTAAAAAGGGAAATTAAAAGTTTATCGATGGACATTGCTCAAATTTGTTATATTTTTTAGAACTCAGTAAACTTTTTTGGAGATTTTTCAAAAGTATATACTGAGAGCCTAGTGTTAACAAAAAATTGTAGAACACATTCGGTCCCCACAAGCTGCGAGAGGCGATCACTGTTGTAAACCTATTTTTAACATGAAATTATCTGTGTTTTTTAACTTTGGCGGCTCTTAACTAAAATAGTTTGCTTTAAATGATTACTATTTTCTTCAATAATGTGAAATCGTGATTTCTTCTGAATTAAATGAGATATAAATTATATAATTTGATGGAGAAATACCAAAGTTATAATAGTTTTTCAAAAAACTCCTTTCAAAATTAAATTATCTGTGTTTTTTAACTTTGGCGGCTCTTAATTTAAATAGTTTGCTTTAAATTATTACTATTTTCTTTAATAATGTAATATCATGATTTGTACTGATTAAATTGAGATACAAATTATATAATTTGATGGAGAAATACCAAAGTTATAAACGTTTTTCTAAACACTTATGTAGAACTCCTTTTAAAATGAAAATATCTGTGTTTTTTAACTTTGACGGCTCTTAACTTAAATAGTTTCCTTTAAAGGATTAATATCTTCTTTAATAATGTAAAATCATGATTTGTTCTAAATAAAATGATATATAAATTATATAATTTGATAGAAAAATACCAAAGTTATAATAGTTTTTCCAAAAACTTCTTTCAAAATGTAATTATCCGTGTTTTTTAACTTTGGCGGCTATTAACTTAAACAGTTTGCTTTAAGGGATTACCATTTTCTTTAATAATGTGAAATCGTGATTTGTTCTAAATAAAATGAGATATAAATTATATTATTTGATGAAAAAATACCAAGGTTATAAAAGTTTTTCTAAACACTATTACAAAACTTCTTTTAACGTGAAATTATCCGTGTTTTTTTAACTTTGACGGCTCATAAAATAACTAGTTTGCTTTAAATGATTATTATTTTCTTTAATAATGTGAAATCAAGATTTGTTCTGAATAAAATGAGATATCCACGATATAAGTTGATGGAAAAATACCAAAGTTATAAACGTTTTTCTAAACACTTATGTAGAACTCTTTTTAAAATGAAAATATCTGTGTTTTTTAACTTTGGCGGCTCTTTACATAAACAGTTTGCTTGAAATGATTATTATTATATTTAATAATGTGAAATTATGATATATTCTGAATAAATTGAGATATAAATTATATAATTTGATGGAAAAATACCAAAGTTAAAAAAGTTTTTCTAAACACAAATGATAACTTTTTCTATCCATATTCTGAAATCATGATTTATTCTCAATAAAATGAGTCATCATTTAAACGGGAGTTCCAATAGGGACTTCCAAACTTTGACAGTTGATAGCGGCCATATTGTTGAAGATACATCTCTCGAATTGTCAGTTTGTTTTGAACTCTTGCAAATGATAAAATTGCTTTATCAAAATGGGTGTTCTGTTTGGGCAACATTCCGGGGGATTCGCCCATTTTATAGTCACCACAATCGTAAAACCATTTCTGTATAAATGGGTACGCCTACAAACTAAATTGTCGAATTTGGGACGTTAACAATCCACATGAGATCCAAAAGCGTCCAATGCCTCTCGAAAAAGTCAACGATTGGTGTGGATTTTGGGGCTGGCGGCGTCATCGGTCCATATTTCTTTGAGAAATACCGTCTAAGGCGAGCTCTATAGTTCTTTTATTACCAACTTCTTTTGGCCTGAATTGCATTATATGAACGCCAACGACATGTGCTTTCTACAGGATGGTGCTACGTGCTCCACAGCTCATACCATATTGTACATTCTCCAAGAGCGATTTGAGGGCATAGTCATTTCACGTGGAGGTTATGTAAACTGGCCACCGAAATCGTGCGACTTAAGCCCGTTAGACTTTTTCTTGTGGGGTTTTCTTAAGTAACAGATCGATAAGAATAAGTCACAAACTTCAGCGGCCTTCAAAGCCAACATAATCCATGACATCGGTCAAATTTAGCCTGAGTTATGCACCACAGTCATGGAAAATTGGTCACTACGAATGCCCTATACCAATCGAAGCCACATCAAACATTTGAACGATATTATATTCCATACATAATTGCATCGATATGCCACACACACTTTATTTATTTAAGTTTTAAAATAGGAAGCGCTTAATGAAAGTCTCTTTATTAAAACTGATGAAAAATTACGAAAGTCCTAAAAGTTTTGCTAAGCGGAAACTACAAAAAAACTCAAACAAAAAAATTACTCAAAATAATCACACATACCAGTGTTGTCTTAGTTTTCTCATAGTTTTTCTTATTACTACATTCTCACCACTAATGTTTTTGATAACTGAGTTAGGTTTTTGACAGGAGAGTTTCCGCTCTAGACATATTTCTCTATGGTTTTTCTTACTAATACAGTCTCACTAATTAGGTTTTTGACAACTGAGTTAGGTCTTTGACAGGAGAGTTTCCGCTCTATGATTGAAAGTTTATATGATAATCAATAGAAATTCAGTTTAAAATTGTTATAAAGCAAACAGTGAGAGTGTGGTGTATAGTCGAACATATTGAGTGCCGGCCACTGACATTCAAATATTTGTGTCAAATTTTAGCGATTAAAAGCGACTAAATTCTTTAATTAATTCTTTAAACTCTCTGTAAAGCTACTTCCCCATTCGCTGCTTATCACTTTTATATGATTTACGAAAACATTTTTCTCTTTTTGAGACTTTTTATGGTGGCATTTTGTTTTATTTCATTTTACATGAACAGACCTACATAACTCGAATCTATAAAAGCAACAAATTAGTTATCTAATCATGACGATTGATAAGTTTTTTTTTTATTATTATTATTATTATTTTCATTTCTATAGATACTAAATATTTCTTTTGTTACCAGAGTATTGATGGCGACATAATATGTATTTGTGAGCAGGGAGTTTTTAATTAAAGATATTTTGTAAAAGAGTTTTTTTTTTTTTAGTTTAAGATACCATTTCTTGCAGAAACAGAGTAAGAGCAAGAGTATGGATTTTAGCAACAAATTCATGAACTTCCCTTTTCTTTAGTAAATGGTGTATATATTAGAAAAATTATGTTTTTTTATAAAAAAATATTTTGTGTACATTTGAAAGGGTGTTCATAATAACAAAATAAAAAAAAAAAACATAAAAAACTCTAGTTGATAGAGAAAATATACATAGAGAGGAAACTAAAAAAAAAAAAAACTCAAACAAGTTACACACTTTAGAGTTGTATTTTCTTTCATATAGATATTTTTTACTAATACATTTTCAACACTTAGGTTTTTGACAACTGAGTTAGGTCTTTGGTAGCAGAGTTTCCAATCTATGTGTAATAATCTATGCTCTAGACTTTGATGAATAATTTTGTTTATTATTTTTTTTTGTGTGTGTCAGAAAGTGTATTTGTTTCCTTTCTTTGTTGTTACTTTTAAACAAAAATCATAATGAAATTAAGTATATTTTTTTTTTGTGTGTGTTGTTTCATTTTTCAAGATAAGACTTTTTCATACAATTGAATATCTACAACAACACACATATTTGCCAAAGTGAATTACGTACATATATTTGAAATAGGTTTGAAAAAAAAGGGAGAGTGTTGAGGAAATTTATGAAACAATTTCAGAATTGACATATTAAGAGATAAAGCTAATTGAAAGCTTTGACGGAATTATAAATAGATTAGAAATTCTTATATAGGGTAGATCATGAGTGTTTTATTATGAAAGGAAGGAGTTTAATAGTTTTAATTGAACTTGTTGTTAGAATCATAGAGAAATTTATATAGAGCCGAAACTCTACTGTCAAAGACCTAACTCAGTTGTGAAAAACCTAAGTGGTGAGAATGTATTTATGAAAAAAAAAAACAATGTGAAAGCAAAATAACACTCGTATTAATAACTTTTCTGAGAAATTTTTTTGTTTCAGTTTTTTTTCTAGTTTCCGCTCCATGTATATTTTCTCTATGGTTAGAATGACAAAGAACCCCAAGTGAATACAGTTGCTAGCAGACTTACAGAAGCTTATAGAAGTGATTTGATGATTTATTTAAAATGAGAGTCTTGCATATATGCAAAATAAACGAACATGTTCGGGTCTTGTTGGTTAGGAGTAGCGATCACTGCTGTAAATCTTTTTTTGGCAGTTTGTTAATGATTTAGGGTTAGTTTCTCTCGAAAATAATTACTAAAATTTACATTATTTGCTGGGTTATCAATGTCACACAAAAAGCTTTTTATTTAAAGATGTATATAGAGATGTGTGTGTGTGTGTTTGTGTGTATTATAATTTAACTAAAGATTAAATTTTGTTTTGTTTTGGCTGGTTTTACGTTTAAAGAAGACCTTGTAAACCTGTTATATTAAATCAATTTTGGTTGTTAAATTTTATTTATCCAATCTTGTGTAGCTAGCTAGCTGTTTCCTCAAATTATTATTGTTAATAATTTTATTGTTGTTTTATTTAATCGATCATCATTAAAAACAAATTTTGTTAAAACAAAAAATTATATAATTTTTTCTTAATTTCACATAAATTTGCTTAAAGGTCTCGATTTCTTAAAAAAAAAATTTATGAATTTTGTTTGTTAAAAAAAAAACAATTTTTGTTATTTTTTTTAGATTTTTGATATTTTCAAAACATGTGCAGGCTAAAAATAACATTTTAAAAGAAAAACACACAAAATATTATAGAAATTAAAAAGCAAATGCTAAATTTATAGATGATGATGATGGGCAGTATGATGATGCTGCTGCTTACAGAGGCCTGGTGCTGTTGTTTATATTTTTGAAGGCATTAAAACGCAAAATTTTCTTAGCGAGAGAATTCGTTATATTATTCAAAAAATGTCTGTTTTCTTTACGAAATTGATATACATAAACATTTGCTAAAGATTTCATTTTGAAATTATTAAAACATTTGGATATTTTAATGAGTAAATTTTAAAGAAAAAAAAATTATTGACTTTTTTATATTAGCAGGTTTACTGGGTTATCTCATTATATAAATATATCTTGGGCGAAATTTTATTTTTGTGTAATAAAATGTTAAAGGTCATTTCTTAAAATTATAAACAAATCATCAGGCCATTTTCAAATTAGCTAAAAACAACAGTGAAATCTCTTTAGGCTTGATTAAGAAAGCTTTTTTAAAATATTACTTAGAACTTAAAGCTCTATGTATAGAAAACATTAACAAAAAGCTTTTAAAACCTATGGCTTATGTTGAAAGCTTTTTAAAAGATCTACAAAACTGTTGTTTGCAGAGCTTAATTTAGAAAGCTTTTTTGGAAATTAACTTAAAACATAATTAGTCTTTATAGAAAGCTTAAACTAAAAGCTTAAAGTACTATGTATAATAAACATTTACTAGAAGCTTTTAACACATCTGGCTTATGTTGAAAGCTTTTTAAAACGTGTGAAAATGGTTGTTCGCAGAGCTTAATTTATAAAGCTTTTTTTGGAAATTTACTTAAAACATAATTAGTCTTTATAGAAAGCTTAAACTAAAAGCTTAAAGCTCTATGTATAGAAAACATTTACTAAAAGCTCTTAAAACCTCTGTCTTATTGAAAGCTTTTTTTGGAAATTTTTTAAAAACATAATTAGTTTTTATAGAAAGCTTAAACTAAAAGCTTAAAGCTCTATGTATAGAAAACATTAACAAAAAGCTCTTTAAACCTCTGGCTTATGTTGAAAGCTTTTTAAAAGATTTAAAAATTAATGTTTGCAGAGCTTAATTTAGAAAGCTTTTTTGGAAATTTTCTTAAAACATAATTAGTCTTTATAGAAAGCTTAAACTAAAAGCTCTCATACCCTTTAAATATCTGTAAATTTGAAAACGTCATTAAAAGCTTTTTTTACAATATTTACATTTTTACAAAATGATTGTGTTATAAACAAAATTTGTTTTTAATTATTCACAATTAATTGATTTTTGTTTATTATCTTCATTACGACGGTTTTAATTATTTTACGATTCAAAAATTTTCTTCACTAATTACGTCACAAATTAGCCAAAAAGCCAGGCAATGTGACCGAGTAAATTATATTTATCATCTAACAAATGAAATTATTAAACATTAAAAATGAACACAAACAAAATTTTTTAATATATTTTTGTTGGTTTGCTTGCTTTTAAGAACTCATAAACTCATTTGATCGTTAAATGTTTATAATGTAGTTTTCTTTTCTTTTCATTTATTTTATTTACTATCTGGCTTATGTTTTTTTTTTTTAATTAGATTATTCGTCAGTTGTTGTTATTTTATTTTTTTAAAATTTTTGATATTGTTGCTGTTGTTGTTGCTAGTTTTATTATTTTATAATTTTTTAGTTTAAAAATTTCTTAAATAGTTTTGCTCAATTAATGCATATTTTATGGGTATAAGAAATTAGCTCACAATTTACATTCAAGATTTAATATACCCTACAACAAGTGTTCATATAGATAAGTGTGTTGTTATGTTTGTAATTTCCTAAAAATTTCCCCTAAAAAGCTTTTAGGGCCTACCATTGTCGTTGAACTATTTTTGTGATGAAAATATTTATGTTTTTTTCAACTTTGCAGGCAATTAAAATAAACATTTTGTTTGACACTACCACTATTTTAATCAATATTTGGAAACCATGATTTATTGTAAATAAAATGAGCCCAAACATTAATATAATTTGATTACAAAATGCCTAAATTGTGGCAGATTTTCATATAAAGAAAATTTAAATTTTATCTAATAAATCATGGAAATTTGCTAGAATTTTAAGATTTTCTTTAACTAAATTATCTAAATTTACAACATTTGTAAGGAAGACAATGAGAGAGTCTTACGCACAAGCAAAATAGCCGAACATTTACGACCTCGAAAAAGCTTTGAGTGCCAAGCAATGCTGTGGTACCCTTTTAGAGCAGGAAATATTTATGTTTGTTAACTTTACTGGCAATTAAATGAAACATTTTGTTCGAAAAGACCTTTAAGTGTAGCAATATTCTGAAATCATGATTTATTGTGAATAAAATTTGTCCAAACTTTAATATAATTTGATTACAAAATGCCTAAATTGTGGCAGTTTTTTGTATAAAGAAAATTTTAATTTTATCTACTAAATGATGGAAACTAGTTACAATTTTAAGATTTTCTTTAACCAAGTTATCTAAATTTACAACATTTGTAAGGAAGATAATGAGAGAGTCTTACGATAAAGTAAAATTGCCGAACACTTGCGACCTACGTAAAAGCTTTGTGTGCCTAACGTTGCTGTATAACTCTTTTTGAACAGAAAATATTTATGTTTGTTATTTTTGCCGGCAATTAAATGAAACATTTTGTTGGAAATGATCTCTGTTTGCGTCAATATTTTGAAACCATGATTTATTTGGAATAAAATGAGCCACGACTTCCATTTAAATTGATTACAAAATGCCTAAATTGTGGCAGTTTTTCGTATAAAAAAATTTTAATATTATCTATTAAACCATGGAAACTTACTAGAATTTTAAGATTTTCTTTGACTAAATTGTCTAAATTTACAACATTTGTAAGGAAGATAATGAGAGAGTCTTACGTACAAGTAAAATAGCCGAATATTTACGACCTACGTAAAAGCTTTGAGTGCCAACCACTGCTGTATAACTCATTTAGAGCAGAAAATATTTATGTATGTTAACTTTGCCGGCAATTAATTGCAACATTTTGTTCGAAATTATATATATTTGAATTAATATTTTGAAATCATGATCTCTTCGGAATAAAATGAGCCACGACTTCCATTTAAATTAATTACAAAATGCCTCAATTGTGGCAGTTTTTCGGATAAGAAAAATTTTAATTTTATCTACTAAATGATGGAAACTAGCTGAAATTTTAAGATTTTCTTTTACAAAATTATCTACATTTACAACATTCGTAAAGAAAATAAGAAGAATAAGAGAGTCTTACGACCAAGCAAAATAGCCGAACATTTACGACCTACGTAACAGCTATGAGTGCCAACCACTGCTGTATAACTATTTTTGAGATGAAAATATTCATGTTTTTTAACTTTGGTGGCAATTAAAATAAACATTTTGTTTGGAATGACTACCATTTGAATCAATATTTTTAAATCATGATTTATTGTGAATAAATTGAGCCCAAACTTTGTTACAATTTCATTACAAAATGCGTAAAGTGTAGCAGTTCTTCGTATAAAGAAAATTTAAATTTTATCTACTAAATGATGGAAACTTGCAAGAATTTTAAGATTTTCTTAACAAAATTATCTACATTTCCAACATTTATAAAGTAGATAATGAGAGAGTCTTACGCACAAGCTAAATAGCCGAACTTTTACGACTTACGTAAAAGCTTTGAGTGCCTATCGTAGCTGCATAACTCTTTTAGAGCTGAAGATATTTATGTTTGTTACCTTTGCTGGCAATTAATTGCAACATTTTGTTTGAAAAGACCTTTATGTGTATTAATATTATGAAATCATGATTTATTGTGAATAAAATGAGCCATGACTTATTTGATTTGATTAAAAAATACCAAAGTTGTGGTAGTTTTTCTGATAACGGAAATTTAAATTTTATCTGATTGATAAATAAGGAAAATTGTTAAGAATTTGTTATTTTTTTAAACAAATTATCTTCATGTAACATTTTTCTTAATGACAATATTAAGAAAAATGTGCGAATATGGAAAATGGCCGAACTTTTACGACCTCTAAAAGCTTTGACATGCTCTAAAACTCTCTTTGTGATGAAATTATTTGTTTTTTTTTAGCTTTGTCAGCAATTAAGTTAAACATTTTGTTTGAAAAGACCCTTATATGTATAAATATTATGAAATCATGATTTATTCTGAACAAAATAAGCCATATCTTATTTAAATTGATTAAAAAATATCAAAGTTGTGTAAGTTTTTCCAACTGGGGAAATTTTAATTTAAACTGATTTTATGAAGGGAATTGTTCTTTATTTTCTAATTATTTTAAGAGAAATAATCTGAATTTAATATTTTTATAAAGTAAACTATTAGAATTAATCGTTTATGTAAATAGACGAATACATACGACCTCCTAAAAGCTTTGGGAGCCGACCACTGCTCTTAAACTGTTAATGAGTTAAACTTCTATCAGTTTTTTTTACTTTGGTGGCAATAAATATCATGAAGTTGTTTTAAATGACCACTATTTGAATCAGTATTCTAAAATTGTAGTTTATTATGAATAAAAGGAGCCATGACATATTTTAATTGATTAAAAACTACCAAAGTTATGGTATTTTTCCTGATTATAGAAATTAAAATTTTATCTAACTCACTATTGAAGGAAATTGTATAGAATTTTTAAATCTTTTTTACAATAATCTAAATTTACATTTTCTTTCAACAACAAAATGAGTGCGTTTTGTATTCATGCTAAATAGCGGACCAAGAAAGCTTTGTGTGCCTTCCATTGTTGTAAAATTCCTATTGAGCAGGAATTATGGGTAATTTTTGACCTTGTCAGCAAATAACTGAAACGTTTTGTTTGAAGTGACTACTATTTAAATCAGTATTTTAAAATCATGATTTATTGTAAAGAAAATGATGCCTGATTTATTAAAATTGAAGAAAAAATGCCAAAGTTGTGCCACATTTTGTAGATAGGGAATTTCAAAATTAATGTAAATTGTGTAGAATTTTTTTCAACCAAATGAATTAAATTTGCTGCAATTCTTTTAATTTATAATATATGCCAGCTATTTTTTATAAATTACAATTTTTTAGTAAATCAAATGCAAAAAACTTTAAATCCCAAAGAAATTTTGGAAGCTTGAGTTAGTTCTGAAAGTATGGTGTATATTTTAACCCCCAAAGTATGCTAAACTTTTAACAAAACGAAAGCCAAACTGTACTTACAAGAGGCTTATAATTTTGATATTGTCTTAGAAAAATGTGAATTGATTCATTGCTACAATTTTGTAATCAAGTTTAAAACAAATTTATTGCCCTACACTATTTTTTAAACTCCTAAATGTAGGCTTTTATAATTAAATATTTATATTATAATAACAATTACTCAAATTTATAAAAAAAAATTTAATAAAAAATTTCCCTTAATAATTTAATTTTTTCACACTTTCTCTTTACAGATCTTACTACATCAACAAAAATCCCCCTCTCTCTATCACTGTACACAACAATGCCTGTAATTTCTAAATTTGTTTAACTAAATGCTACAACCAACCGCTGAGAAAATTCCTTAAATAAATATTAAACAAGAAAATAAAAGAAAAACCGTGAAGAAAATTAGTTGTTTTTGAAAATTAAACCTGCTGCTTTTTCTATAAGTTTTAATTACAAATTACAAAAAAAAACAACAAATATTAAAAAGCTGCTGCTTGAAATGCTAAATAGAAATTTCCCCTTAAATAAATTTTGAGTTGAAAACCGCTCCCCACTACAGCAACCCTAGCCCGGAATACCCCCTCAAAATAAAATCCAAAATCCTTTAAAACATACAAAACAAAAAAAAAAAAAAAAAAAAAAAAGGTTTCGCCTACACTTTTGAATTCATCACAAAAAATATAAAAAAAATTCTAGTCATTTTGGAATTGTGAAAATAAAGTTTTTAGTTTTCATTTTACAAGTAGCTGTTAAATCTTTTAAAATCTACTACTACTACTTTTAAACGCAACCCTGCAAGTAAAGAAACAGCCGAGAAAAGCAAAAGAAAAATAATTATTTTCAAACTTGTCATAATTAAAAATTTGGCAACAATTTTAAAAGAAAACAAAAAAATTTCAAAAGAAATCAATTCATTTAAAGAAACTGAAATAGAAAAAAAAAAAAATAGAAAATAAAAACTAAACTAAAACATCTTTAAAATATCAAAATTAATCCCTTTCCCTCCACCAAACCAACCATCATCCCCCTTAAGCTGACAGCGAGTGCGTGTGTGTGTGTGTGTATTATTACAATAAATAAATAATAAATTTTTTGCATTATCTGGTAATATATTTTCTTTATTGATCCCGCTACGCCCTACCGTTTCTGTCAGTTGGCAGCTTTGTTTTTGGTGTAATAATTTTTCTATTTAATTTTTGTTTTTTTACAAAAAAAAAATAAAATAAAATAAAGTTAAAAATATTGTTTGTTTTTAATTACAAATCAAATAAATACGCTAGTGTAAAATTAATTAATTAATTAATTTAACAAATCATAATAATTATATAAAAAATATATATATATAAAATGGCTGCTATGGTTAATATGACCAGCCTTTTAAATGGCAAAGATTCACGTTGGCTCCAGCTAGAAGTATGTCGGGAATTTCAAAGAAATAAATGCTCCCGCCAAGATACTGAATGTAAATTTGCCCATCCGCCAGCAAATGTTGAAGTTCAAAATGGCAAAGTCACCGCTTGTTATGATAGCATTAAGGTTAGTAGTTTGGCTTCAAAATTATTTCGTATCTAATCTAATCTAATGCATGTGTATGTTATTTTAGTTGTAAGTAAGCACAATAAGGTCTAGAAAAATGTATCGTTACATTTGTGTATTAAGTAAAAATTGTTAAAAAAAAATTTAAGAAATGTAAAAGAACTTATTGGCAAAGCTTTTAGAAATTAAATATTAAAAATAAAGTTCTTTATAAGCTTGTTTTAAAAAGCTTTTATTTTGAAAAATATAAAAAACTAATATTTATTTTATTGTATTTAAAAGCATTAAATGTACAGAAAGAAGCTTTATTAAAACAAAAACTTTAAAAAGCTTTTAAAGCTTGAAATAATAAATCCCTTTAGAAGATCATATAAAAACAGTAGATGTTAGTTTTACTGAAAAAGCATTCAAAGTTGTTACACCATATTAGAAGCCTTGTTTTCTAAAAAGCATTAAAAGCTTTCTAAAATATCATATATTACATGTAAAGAAACTTACTTGGAAAGCTTTTTATAAGAAAACAATATTTATTTGATTGTATTGAAAAGCATTAAATGTATAAATATATGTTTTATTAAAAAAAACATTCAAAAGCTCTTAAAGCTTGAAATGTTAAATCTTTTTAGAATATCATATAAAAACTGAAGATGTTAGGTTTACTTAAAAATTGTTCATAGTTTTGAAACCGTCTTAGAAGCTTTGATTTGAAAAAAGCATGGAAAGCTTTAGCCAAGATCATATAAAGCTTTTGGAAAGCTTTTTTGAAATTTTATTTAGAACAATATCTATTCTTTATTAAAGCTCTCTCCCTTTTGAAAAGCTTTTATTTTTATGTATTGTAATAATTATTTTATTGTATTTAAAATAATTAAATATAAAGAAGCTTAATATAAAACGAAAAGTTCCAAAGCTCATAAAGCTTAAAATATTAAATCCTTTTAGAAGATTGTTTTAAAAAAGTACATGTTGGATTGACTTACTTAAAAAACTTTGATTTGGAAAAGGCATGGAAAGCTTTATAAAAGATCATAGAACTACAGCTACAAGCTTTAAATGTAAAGAAACTTATAAGGAAAGCTTTTTTTGGAAATTTTATTAAGAATTCTTATTTATTTAGAACTTTTTATATAAAGTTCTTTATAAAGGCAATCAAACCCTTTAGAAATGCTTGTCTTTAAAAAATAAATTATTAGTATTATTGTATTTATAACCATTAAATGTATAATAGAAAGAAGTTTAAATAAAAAACATTTCTTGAAATTGTTCTTTATAAAAGCTATCAAACTCTCTGAAAAGCTTTTATTTCGAAAAGAAAATTAAAAGCTCTCCAAATGATAATAATGTTTATGTTTTATTCTATTTGAATGAAAAGCTTTTAATATACAGAAACTTTATCTAGATTTGTTTTTGAATTATAAAAAGTTCTTAATGAAAATATAATTAGAAGTTTTATAATAGCTAAAGATCAGTTGAATTTAATGCACTTCATTTAAAAGCTATTGCAGAAAGCTTAAAATACAATTATTGTTTACAGAGTGTTTTGAATAAAAGCTTATGTATTGAAAATAGAAATAAAAGCTCACAAAAAGATTGATCAAATTGTTGTAGATATTTAAATGTATTTAAAAGCTTTTAAATTGCAGAAACATTATCTGAAAACTTTTTTTAAGTCAGACTTAGAAGTTTTGTGTAAAAGCTATCATACTGTCAAAAATAGTTTTATTTAAAAAAAGCTTAAAAAGCTTCTTTATACAAAGTTTTCTTAAAAAGCTTGTAAATCCTCTTTAAAACTTTAATTTTGAAAAAATACTAAAATACTAGAAACTTTATTTAGAAAGCTTTTATGAAATTTTACTTCAAAAAATATAATTTTTATAGAAAGACCTTTATAAAAGCTTTAAATCTCTCTTAATAGCTTTTATAATTAAATATGCAGAAAACTTATTTTCAAACTGTCTAAAGCTTTTAAGCTCTCTAAAAGGTCATAAATAGTTTTTTATTTGTTTTTGATAAAAGCTTTGCAATAATATTAATAAGCTTCCTCAAAAGCTTTAGAAACGTTCATAAAAAATCTAAAAAGCTTTTATTTCGAAAAAAAAGCTTAGAAGTCATTATGGGCAGAAAACACATTCAAAAGCTTTTTTTGATATTAACAAATTTTAGTATTTTTTATTATATTTAAAAGCTTTCACATTTAGAAGGTTTACCTAGAAACATTTTATAAAATTTTACTTAAAATAAAAAGATTTAAAGTTATTCAAAAGGTCATTAATTGTTTTTCATTTATCTTTGATAAAAGCTTTGCAAAAATATGAATAAATTTCCTTAGAAGCTTTGGAAACCGAATACAAGTTTCATCGAAAGCTTTTTAAGCTTTACTATAATCATCATTAAAAGATATATAAACTTTATCGAATATTACTAAGCTTTAAAGGTAAAAAGTTGAAATTTAATTTAAGAGCTTCAGATGTTAAAAAATCGTAAACATAGTTTTAAAGTTTAATCAAACCAATTGTAACGATACATTTTTATCTAATGCCATTATTAAGTAAAACTAAGCTTAAGTTTTTCTCTACAAAAAAATTAAGTCTAGAAAATGCTTTTAACTAGAGCTTTAAAGCTTTAACAGCTTTCTAAGCTCTCATAAACATTAAAAAACTGGTATAAGGTAATAAATAGATATTAATAATAAAAAACAGCTTTATGTCTCAAACCAAAGCTTTGTGTTTCAAAAGCTTAATAATGTTAAGTAAAATTAAACCAAGGCTAAAAATTAGTGTATAAGAAAAAACGCTTAAACAAAACCGATATCCACCAAAATTTAGTGCTTATCAAACGCTTGTACTTGTATGAAAAACTTTATTAAATTTCTAAAACAAATTGCTTTCTGTGTGTCTTATGGTAATGAAAATGTTGCCCTGCTGCTCTTGAATGTTGCTTTCTTCTTAAAGGGTAGCCAGAATGTAGAAGGTCTCAGACCAAAAAAAACAAAAAAAGCTTACCGCATTTAAGGGTTTAATTAATTGTGCCAAACTACTTTGCAATATTCATTCAATTCATATTTTTTTTTCGACTCTAGTTGGCTTTGAATTGTTTGCTTTCAAATATTTTCAATCACTTTGAAAATATTTTCATTCGTATACATTTATAAACGACGCTCGGTTGTGATTTCTATTCTATTTTTTTAAAATAATTGAAAAGTCGTTTAAAACAAACTTTTTTTACAATTAAAAAAAAAATAAAGAACTTTTAACATCTTTCCAAGAAAACGCTTAATTTTGAATACAATTTGTGAGTAAAAATGGCTGCAGAAGGTGAAGCTACTACTGAAGGAGCGAGTGGAGCCAATGCTGTAGAAGCATCGTTTATGTTGTTGGGTCTCTATACCATGTTTTTCCTGTCGAAGTTTTTCTGGTCGTTTTTCCATCGTTCAAGAGCCTAGAGAGCTAAGTTTAATGGGTAGAAGCCCCCCCCCAGCCCTATGCCATGTGTGATGTCAGAAATTATATAGAATTATAATGATAAAATTATGCATTATTTTAAAATTTTGAGTGATTTTATAGAATTTGTTTAAATAAAACGTTTTTTTATATATAAAAAAAATGCAAAGAAAATTGTTGTTGCTTAATTATTTTATCTTGTTGCAGTCAAAAGGAATTCTTGGAAAGAAACAAATTTTATGTATATAAACATAATGTGCAAGGGAACATGTTGCTATATTATTGTGTCTCAATCAAAATAAAATGTTTATAAACATGTTGCAAACTCATTAAAAGGTTTAAACATGTAGCTAAGAAAGCATAGAATAAAATATACATAGAAGCGTTACTGAGAGACAAAAAAACTAAGTCTTGCATCAGTTGCACTTCCAGTTTTCTTAAACTTGAACTTATAAAACTCACTTGTTATAACGATCCTTTTGTCTGGCCACATCTCATAAAATCGTACTTTCAAGCTCAATTTTAACAAAATCTTATTATAGAAACCTTACAAATCGTAAATAAGTTTTTACACGATTTTTAAAAGGCCCCTTCCTACGCTCTTTAAACCACTTAGGGTTAAAATACTTCTTCTATACAATGCTGCTGCAGTTGTTCGTTGGTTGGTGTTGCCTCTGCCTCTGCGTCTATGTATTTTTATTATTTTTTTTTTGTTCCTAAGTAATTTTGCTAATTGAAAATCGTAATAAGCCCAGCGGGTGGAATTCCTTTGAAAATGGACACATGTAGTTGTAGTACTACTACTACTGTGCTGAGTGTTTGTCTGCTTCTACCATTTTGTTTTCATATTTTTCCCGTGTTTTTTTTTTTTTCTGTTTAGTTGTTGCAACCATTACTTCTAAACAACAAAATATAATTTTGAAAATTGCATTTGAAAGCTACCACAATACACACAACAGCAATGTAGTTATACTTTGCTTACATGAATGAAAAATAAATAAATAAACGAGTACTCGTACAGACGTTTA
Source organism: Calliphora vomitoria (assembly GCA_942486065.2). NCBI lineage: Eukaryota > Metazoa > Arthropoda > Insecta > Diptera > Calliphoridae > Calliphora > Calliphora vomitoria. The sequence goes on along the minus strand of OW818033.2, from coordinate 19,779,968 downwards.
TAAGTATACACTGATGTATAAATGTCTGAGTTTAGTTTTAAGTGCTAAACAGTTAGTGCTATAAAATTTGATTACTTAGATTAAGCCACTTAGTCGTTACTTTCTATAAAGCCATGTGGTTAATCGTTTGGGCAATCGTAAAAGCATGGGAGATATTGGGGTAAGTAAGAAAGTATTTTTTTTTTATTAATCTTTAACAGAAAAAATGTTGGATAGGACTTGAAAAGACACTAAATAGTTAGTCCGTTATACAGAGTTTTTAATAAAATTTTATATAAATAAATAAAATAATCGCTTACTAGACTTAATCTACAAAAATTTAAATTATTAATTGAAAAAAATATTAAAAATCAGTTCTAAAACTACAAAAAATTTAAAAAATTAATCGAATAATCACTTAAAAATTATTCGAACAGTTATTTAAAAATTAATCTCATAATCAATCAAATTTATCGCATAATCGATTGATAATTTATCGAAAAATTCAAATTTAATCGAATAATCGATTAAAAATAATTCGAATAATTAAATTAAATACTAATCGGATAATAGTTTAAAACTTATTCGAATAATCGATTAAAAAATAATCAAGTATCGAATAAAAATTAATCGCATAATCGATTAAAATGCAACTGATTAAACATTTATTAAAAATTAAGCGAATAATAAATTAAAAATAATTCGAATAATCGCTATAGATTATTCTTTGAGAGATAAATCGCTTTGAAATTAATTGAATATAGATTGAAAATTAATCGAAAAATTATTCGATTGAAAATTTATCGAAATCATTGAAATTTTACCGAATATCGATCAAAAAATTGTCGAGTAATTAAAAATTATTCGAATAATCGATTTAAAATTATTCGATAATTAAAAATTATTAGAAAAACCTATTTAAAACTATTCCACTAATCGATTAAAAATTTTTCGATTGAAAATTTATTGAATTGAAATTTATAGAATATTCGAATAAAAAATTTTCGAATAATTAAAAATTATTCCTATAATCGATTAAAATTTATTCGAATAAACTCTTAAAAATTATTTAAATTATCAATTATAAATTATTCGAATAATCGATTAAATATTATTCGAATAATATTTTAAAAAATATGCTAATAATCGCCTAAAAATCAATCGAGATTCGAATAAAAACTAATCTGACAATCGATTAAAAGTAACCAATTAAAAGTAACCGATTCTACTATCAATTGAAAATCGACTAAAAATTATTTAAATAATCGATTAATAATTATTCGAATAATCGTTTAAATATTAATCGATTATTAGTTTAAAAATTATGTAAATAGTCGTCTAAAAACTAATCTAATCAAAAGTATTCGAATAATCGATTAAAAATTTATCGAATAATCAATCGAAATTTTTTCGAATAATCGATTACAAAATTGTAGAATAATTAAAAATTATTCAATTTAAAATTATTCAAATTACCGACTAAAAATTATTCGAATAATCGATTAAAAATTGTTCGAATTACCTATTAAGAATTGTTCAAATTATCGATTAAAAATTATGCCAATAATCGATTATAAATTATTCGAATAATCGATTAAAAATTATTCGAATAATCGTTGAAATTTTAATCGAATAATAGTTTAAAAATTATGCAAATAATCGTCTAAAAATTAATCGAGTAAAAAGTATTCGAATTATCGATTTAAAATTATTCCAATAATCGATTAAAAATTATTCGATTGATCATTTATCGAATAATCAATTGAAGTTTTCTCGAGTAAGCGATTCAAAAATAGTCGAATTAAAAAAAAAAAAAAAATTGATTAATCGATTTAAAATTATTCCAATAATCGATTAAAAATTATTCGAATTATCGAAAAATTATTCCAATAATCGACTATAAATTATTCCAATAATCGACTATAAATTATTCCAATAATCGACTATAAATTATTCAAATAATCGATTTGAAATTATTCGAATCATCGATTATAAAATATTCGAATAATCTATTTGAAATTAATCGAATAATCGATTAAAACTTAATCAAGTAGTCGTTTAAAAATGTATCAAATAATAGTTTAAAAATTTTGAAAAAAATAATCGTCTAAAAATTAGTCGAGATTCCAATTAAAACAAATCTGGTTAATAATTAAAAGTAACCGACTAAAATTATATTTAATAATAGATTGAAAATCGACTAAAAATAATTCGAACAATGGTTTAAATATTAAACGAATAATAGTTTAAAGATTATGCAAATAATCGTCTAAAAATTAATCAAGTAAAAAGTATTCGAGTAAACGATTGAAAATTTATCGAATAATAAGTTGAAATTTTTTTTCGAATGAGCGATTACAAAATTGTCGAACAATTAAAAATTAATCAATTTAAAATTATTCAAATAACCGACTGAAAATTATTCGAATAATCGTTTAAATATTAATCGAATAATAGTTTAAAAATTATGCAAATAATCGTCTAAAAATTAATCGAGTATTAATATTTAAACGAATTATCGATTTAAAATTATTCCAATAATCGATTAAAAATTATTTTATTGAAAATGTATCGAATAATCAATTGAAATTTTATCGAATAATTCAACAATTTTTTCGAATAATAGATTAAAAATTATTCGAATAATCGATTCGAATTATCGACTAAGAATTATTCCAATAATCGATTATAAATTATTCGAATAATCGATTCAAAATTATTCAAGAAATCGTTTAAATATTCACTAAATTAAAGATTTAATATTATTGCATACAAAATTATTCGATTTATCGATTTAAAATTATTCAAATAATCGTTTAAATATTAATCGAAGAAAAGATTAAATATTATTCGATTAAAAGTACGAATTAAAAACTAATCGAGAATCGATTAAAAATTTGCCGAGAATCGTTTAAAAATTAAACTAAAATTATATCGAAAATGTCTGTTTAATCTATTTCGATAATTAGTTTAAATACTAATCTTATAATCGATTCAAAATATCTCTAATATCAATTTAAATATTAAACAAGTTCCGATATAAAATTAATCGGGTGATGAACTGAAAATTTATTAATAAAATCTTTTAAATATTGATCGAATAAACGATTAAAAATAATTCGAATAATCTTCGAGAAATTAACCGAATAAATGTTTGAAAATAATTAGCGTAATCGTTTACATAATAATCGATTAGTGGTTGAAAAATTAATAATCGTTTGAAAATTAATCGGCTAAACGATTAAAAATTATTCGATTGAAAATTTAACGAATATATTGAAAATTAATCCAATAATCGATTAAAGTTAACCGAATAATCGTTTAAATATTATTCGATTTAAATAATTCGAATAATGATTTTAAAATTTATCGAATAACATTTTAAATATTAATCAAATGTTAGTTAAACGAGTATTTATTAAAAATTAATCGGGTAATCGAATGAAAATATATCGTGAAAAGTAAACTGAGTAATCGTTTAAAAAATACTCTAATAATTTTTAAACTTTTTTCATTATAGAAATATTTCAAATACTTTAACATTCTTTCCTTCACATAACTAACATTACTAAATATAATTACTTGGTTCCTTTAATTAGCCTTTAAACGTATGTCTGTAAAAAAAAACTTTTTTTTTAGTTTAAAATATTAATCACTTTGTTTGGCCCATAATTTTTGTAACCAGGACAACTGTGATTTATATGTGTGTATAGAAAATTACATAGAAATATTGGAAACTTTGTAGTCGTGTTGTAAAATCCAAGTAAATAACTATTTACATAAACTCAATTGCTATTGTAGCAGTTGTAAAAAAGGGCAGACCGGGACAAGAGATATAATTACAAATGTAATTGTTGTAATAATACGAGTTATTCTATGTAAATTATTTACATAAGTTGTATATTAAAACAATGAGGATTAAAGCTCTAAGGATTATAAAAATTTAAAAAAAAAGAATAGAAATGATAGAATAGTAATAATAAAAGAGCTTGATAATAACTAAAGAGAGGATTAACATGAGTATCAAAGAGAGACATGGATACTCACTTATAAAAACATATGTTTTTTTTTAGCATAATTTCATTTGATACGATTTGTTTTATCCGTTATTCGTCGATAAATGATACGGTTAATTGATTAAAACTATTCAATTGTTGGATTAATGTTATTTGTATTGAACAAATCTTTATTTACACATTTTTTTAGTTTTTTTATTTTGGTAAAAAAATATTCTTTCAATAACTAATCGATTATTCTGAAAAACATTTTTAGGATACATTTTTTACAACGAACTTTTGGAATATAAATTAAATTTAAAATTATTCGAATAAAATTTAATCGAGTATTCATTAATTTCTTAAACTATGGAATTTATTATTAATTAATAAATTATTTTATCTTTCAAAATTTTTATAAATATATTAATCGAATGCGATTATTCGAATAAAAATTAATCGATTAATTTTTTTTTTATTTTTTAAATTTTTTGAAAATTAATCAATTATTCGGTTATATATTATTCGTTAATTTCTTAAGCTATGAAATTTATTATTAATTAATAAATTATTTGATCTTTCAAAATTTTTGCAAATAAATTATTCGCATGCGATTATTCGGATAAAAATTAATCGATTAACTTTTTTTTTAATATTTCATATTTTTTTAATTCAAATTAAATCTCGATAGAAAATTAATCGATTATTCGGTTCAAAATTATTCGTAAATTTCTTAACCTTAGTTATTTATTATTAATTTTAAATTATTGGATCTTTCAAAATCTTTACAAATAAATTATTAGAATACGATTATTCGGATAAAGATGAATCGATTAACTTTTTTTTTAATATTTCATATTTTTTTAATTCAAATTAAATTTTAATCGAAAATTATTCGAATAAAAATTAATCGATTAATCGGTTCAAAATTATTCGTAAATTTCATAACCTATGTTATTTATAATTAATTAATAAATTATTGGATCTTTTAAAATCTTTACAAATAAATTATTGGAATACGATTATTCGGATAAAAATTAATCGATTAATTTTTTTTTTAATATTTCATATTTTTTGAATTCAAATTTAATTTCAATTGAAAATTATTCGAATAAAAATTAAACGATTATTCGTTTAAAAATTATTAGCAAATTTCTGATACTCCTACTTTTTTTTATATCTTAAATTTTTTTAATTCAAATTAAATTTCAATAGAAAATTATTCGAATAAAAATTAATCGATTAATCGGTTCAAAATTATTCGTAAATTTCTTAACCTTAGTTGTTTATTATTAATTTTAAATTATTGGATCTTTCAAAATCTTCACAAATAAATTATTAGAATACGATTATTCGGATAAAAATTAATCATTTAATTTTTTTTTTTAATATTTCATATTTTTGAATTCAAATTAAATTTCAATTGAAAATTATTCGAATAAAACTGAATCGATTATTCGGTTAAATATTATTCGTCAATTTCATAACTTATGGAATATATTATTAATTAATAAATAATTGTATCTTTCAAAATCTTTACAAATAAATAATTGGAATACGATTATTCGGATAATAATTAATCGATTAATATTTTTTTAATATTTTTTTAATATTTCATATTTTTTGAATTCAAATTAAATTTCAATTGAAAATTATTCGAATAAAAATTAAACGATTATTCGTTTAAAAATTATTAGCAAATTTCTGATACTCCTACTTCCAATAGTTGGAGTATCCGAATATAATTAATTTGGTTCTGTATTTTGAATCTCTTATTTCAATTGAAAATTATTCGAATAAAATTAAATCGATTAGTCGGTCCAAAATTATTCGTAAATTTCATAACATATAGAATTTGTTATTAATTAATAAATGATTGGATCCTTCAAAATCTTTACAAATAAATTATTGGAATACGATTATTCGGATAAAAATTAATCGATTATTTTTTTTTTAATATTTCATATTTTTTTGAATTCAAATTAAATTTCAACTGAAAATTATTCGAATAAAAATTAAACGATTATTCCTTTAAAAATTATTAGCAAATTTCTGATACTCCTACTTCCATAAGTTGGAGTATCTGAAATAAATTAATAAAATTTTAGCTATTTTCAAATAACAATTATTCCAATAAAATTTATACGATTATTCGGGTAAAAATTTGTCGATTAATTTGGTTCAGTATTTTGAATCTCTTTATTCATATTAAATTTAAATTGAAATTATTCGAATAAAACTGAATCGATTATTCGGTTAAATATTATTCGTCAATTTCATAACTTATGGAATATATTATTAATTAATAAATGATTGGATCCTTCAAAATCTTTACAAATAAATTATTGGAATACGATTATTCGGATAAAAATTAATTGATTATTTTTTTTTTAATATTTCATATTTTTTTGAATTCAAATTAAATTTCAACTGAAAATTATTCGAATAAAAATTGAACGATTATTCCTTTAAAAATTATTAGCAAATTTCTGATACTCCTACTTCCATAAGTTGGAGTATCTGAAATAAATTAATAAAATTTTAGCTATTTTCAAATAACAATTATTCCAATAAAATTTATACGATTATTCGGGTAAAAATTTGTCGATTAATTTGGTTCAGTATTTTGAATCTCTTTATTCATATTAAATTTAAATTGAAATTATTCGAATAAAACTGAATCGATTATTTGGTTAAAAATTATTCGCTAATTTCTCAAACTATGAAATTTACTATTCCAAAATAATTATTCGTATACGATTATTCGGATAAAAATTAATCGATTAATTTTTTCATATTTTTAAAATTTTCCAATTTAAATTATATTTCAACTGAAAATTATTCGAATAAAAATTAATCGATTATTCGGTTCAAAATTATTCGTAAATTTCATAAATTATTTGATATTCCAAATATTTTACAAATTAATTATTCGAATAAGATTATTCGGATAAAAATTAATCGATTAATTTTTTTATTAAATTTTCTATTTTTTCAATACAAATTAAATTTCAATAGAAAATTATTCGAATAAAAATGATTCGATTATTCGATTAATTCTACTTCCATGAGCTGTATCATCTGAAATTAATTTAAAAAACGATTATTTGGGAAAAAATTAATCGATTAATTTTGTACAGTATTTTAATTAAATCTACAAATTAATCGGTTAAAAAAGTACTTCTTTGTCGACTACTTTTTTCTTAAATAAAAATTATTCGAATACAATTTAATCGGTTAAACAATTACTCCTTTTTAATTAGTCGTCTATTTTTTAATACTCGCAATCTTCCAATTCATAATAAATTTCAATAAATTAATATTCAAATACAAATAAATCTATTATGCAAGTTAATTTGTTTTCTTTAAAATTTTCAAAATTTAAAATAACATTATGACAATGCAAATAAATACATCCTTTGTAATTCCAATTAGTACCTCCCAAATATCTATCTAGCGCTTCTATACTTAATACATGTCACACATTTTTTTTGTGCATCTATTGTAGCTGCTGTTCTGGTTCATGTATTTGCAATTATTTTTAAAAATCTTTGACACTTTAAGAGCAGTCAAAGATGTTTTATATTCTTTTTTGCACACAAATATCGATTCAATTTGAAAAATCAACAAATTGCACTAAAAGTCTACGGTATTAGCATCAAGGTTTTATTATTATTTTTTTATATTTTTACTAGTATCTTGCAATTATAAATTTTTGGTAAAAATATATATAGAGAGCAAAAAAATAAAAAAAGAACAAGAAAGTTCGCTAAATTATTTATGTGTGTCACAATTTTCATAATTTTCAATATGACAGAATGAAATGAAATGACAACAACAACAAAAAAAAAAAAAAAAAACCGTAATGAAAAAAGAAATTGGAAGACATGCATAAGAATTTTATGAATGGGGCGACCAGCATCACTGCTATACGCTACACAAGGTAAGAATAGCTATAAAGTAAGAGGGTTTGAAGCTAATGAAATTTAAAAGATTTTCCAGTTTCAAATAAAAGTTGAGGTTTAAGGTCTTGCTTTCTAGCAAACTGTCAATTGTTATATTTATAAAATGTGACATAAAACTTAAATTGCAACATTGCCAAATTTCACTTTTGTAGAGTTTTTAATGAAATGTTGTGTTTCTCCAATATTTTGGATGTTGTTAAACTAACTTATTTATAATTCCACTTGTTTTGCGTTGTCCTGTGTAAGAATTGCTTTAAAATTGGAATTTGCAACGTTGCCACTTTTCAATTATTAAGATTTTCATTTCAAACTCTTTTAAATTCTATTACATTTTTACTAATATTAATATACTGACAATTACTTAAAGTTATGCAGTTCAATATTCTTCAGCATGGCAAGTAAAATGGCAACATAGCAAAATTTCCTTTCTATCTTTAGCTATCCAATTTACAGAAATGTCCTTTTATATTTATTTTAATATATTTTGATAAAAGCGAATATTATTTTGATAATATCAAAAAATGAGAATTTGCCACGTTGCCAAATTTCCAGTTCTCATTACAGCTTTCTAATATTAACAAGATTTCTTAACAACATTTCTATTTAATAGTTTTAACCAAAAATATTCAACATTATCTTAATTGTTCCTTATTTTGATAACTTTTTATATCCTTTCTCAAACTCCTAATACCTCCTTTATCATCTGTAGGGTATTTTGAAAATAAGAAGAAAAAAAATCAAATTATAAACTTAAATATTAAATAGACTGCCTGCTTTGTTGTGTATGTTGTAAATAATTTCAGTTGTTGGTTTTTATACTTTTTTTTTTTTTTTTTGATATTTTTAGAGATGTATTGTGATTTTTGGCACACAATATTTATTACAATGTTGCCAAATTTCCAATGGAACGATAAAAAATAAATAAACAAATACACTAACCAAAAATGTGTGTTTTTCATAAACACATTTTCTCTATAAATATTAGTAAAAGAAATGAAAATACATTTATATATCTACATACATACACCATATTATGAAAATCAACTTAATGAAATTTTAATTAATACGTTGAAACAATTTACGACTTTACGTCAAAAAAAAAAAAAATCAGCACTAAAAGGCGCAATATAGAGAAGCAAAGCAAGAAATTCTAATAGGTTTAAAAGAAATTAGAACAGTGGTCGATATACATGGCATAGATTTTTAACTTTTAATAACTTTATAATAAGAAATGTTAAATCACGCGATTTAGATAATTGTTCGAATAAAATTTTTTTGAAATTTTTTTTTTTTTTTGAAATTTATATTAATTAATCTTTATTTCTTCAATTTTTTACAAACAATAATTCGAATAAAATACCGAATAAACGGAAAATATTTGATTAAATTAAGAAATCATTCTGAAAAGTTGTTTGATGATTATTATTTTATAATTTCCCAATTAGTAAGATTTTTTTTCAAAAAAATATTCGGATAATTATTCGAATAAAATAACGAATAATCGACAAAAAAATTCTGGAAAAATGTATATATTAATTATCATAGTTACTCAGGTTTTTTAAGAAACTATCCGAATAAAATAACGTATAATTGTAAAATATCCGATTGAATAACCGAATAAATTAGAAATAAATATTTCGACAAATTGTATCTTGATTGTTACGCTCAAAATTCATAATTATTAAGAATTTTTCTAAAAAATATTCGCACAATTATTCGAATAAAAAAACGAATAATCGAACGAAAATTCTGGAAAATTTATATTTTTATATTTTATGCCAAATTATCATAGTTACTCAGATCTTTTAGGAAAATATTCGGTTTATTATTCAAATAAAATAACGAATAATTGCAAAATATTCGAATAAAAAAACCAATAAATGAAAAAAATAAATAAATTTCGAAAAGTTTTTTGATGATTATTATTACTTTAAAAACTATTATTAAGACTTTTTCTAAAAATATTCGCATAATTATTCGAATAAAAATACGAATAATCGAAAGAAAATTCTGGAAAATTTATATTTTTAAATTTTATGCCAAATTATCATAGTTACTCAGATCTTTTAGGAAAATATTCGGTTTATTATTCAAATAAAATAACGAATAATTGCAAAATATTCGAATAAAGCAACCAATAAATGAAAAAAATAAATAAATTTCGAAAAGTTTTTTGATGATTATTATTACTTTAAAAACTATTATTAAGAATTTTTCTAAAAATATTCGAATAATTATTCGAATAAAAATACGTATGATCGAAAGAAAATTCTGGAAAATTTATATTTTTAAATTTTATGCCGAATTATCATAGTTACTCAGATTGGTTAGGAAACTACTCGCGTAATTATTCAAATATTCGAATAAAGAAACGAATAAATAAAAAAAAAAATTCGAAAAGTTTATTAATAATTTTTCTAAAAAATATTCGGATAATTATTCAAATAAAAAAAACGAATAATCGAAAGAAAATTCTGAAAAATTTAAATTTTATGGCGAATTACTATAGTTTCTCAGATTTTTTAGAAATTTATTCGGATAATTATTCAAATAAAATAACGAATAAATGCATAATATTCGAATAAAGAAACGGAAAATTAAAAAAAAAATTTCAAAAAGTTTTTTGATGATTATTACTTTATAATTTCACTATTATTAAGAATTTTTCAAAAAAATATTCGGATAATTATTCGATTAAACAAACGAATAATCAAAAGAAAATTCTGGAAAATTTAAATTTTATGGTGATTTATTATAAATACTCAGATTTTTTAGGAAACTTTTCGGATAATTATTGATATAAAATAACGAATAAATGCAAAATATTCGAATAAAGAAACGAATAAATAAAAAAATTTCTAAAAGTTTTTTGATGATTATTATTTTATATTTTCATAAATTTGTCTTAAATATATTCGCATATTTATTCGAATAAAAAATGAGTAATCGAAAAAAAAATTTGTGAATGAGATTTTTTTTTAAAAATTATCCGGATAATTATTCGAATAAAATAACGAATAATCGAAAATAAAATTCTGGAAATTGTATCTTATTGTGAACGATCACAAGATACACAGATTTTTTAGAACAACATTCGGATACAAGGTAACGAATAATTAAAAAATATTCGAATAAAGAACCGAATAAATGAATAAAATATTTCGAAAACTTTTTTCTTGATTATTACTTAAAATTTCCCAATTATATTTTTTTCAAAAAAAATTGGATAATTATTCGAAGAATATGACGAATAATCGAAAAAAATTGCTTAAAATGTAATTTATTCGACTTTTGTTTTGAATAATCACAATAACTCAGATTTTGCTACAAAAATATTCGTCTAATTATTCGAATAAAATAACGAATAATTGCAAAATATTCGAATAAAGACCTAAATAAATTAAAAAAATTTGATTTCCGGAGTTGTATGATAAAAGTAGAGAAGTATTAAGGTTTTTCTATTAAAATTCGAACAATTATTCGAATAAAAAACCGTAGATTTGAACCAAATTTTGTGAATAGCAGATTTTTTAGATTTTCATATTGAGTAATTAAATTCCTCTAAAATTAGTTACTCAAATTTTTTTTTTTACCTTCGGATAATTATTCTTATCATCGAAACGAAGGAGTACAGGAGACCAGGAAAGAAATGTCTTAAGCAGTAATTGTTTCTGGGCTTTATGACATGTGACATTGTTTTGTTGAAATCACATGTCATCCACATTAATTTAGGCGGAAAATTATGGACCAGTAATGCCTCCAACAGCAGTTAGCAGTTATATTTGTAGAAAAATGATAGCTAATAATTAATCGAGGTCCCAACTACTAGTAGAAATTGTATGATGTTAAAGTTATGCAACAAAATTTTTATAATTTCCAATTACTTCAAAACTAAATTTTGAAATATTCAGTTGCATACATCTATTATAAATTATCTTGCAGATTTAAATAACATCTTATCCTATGTTGTTTTATAAATAACTCAATATGTTGGTATTTTTTTTCATTAAACCCCCCAACACTCATCTTAATCTTATTACTCCAGCTCCTTTCAACATGGCGAGTAAAATACCACTTTTATTTATAAAAAGAAAATAACGAAGAAAAAAAAAAAAACTCAAATACTTCTTTGCTCAAATATGCCCAAGTTGTATGACATTTGCTCTTTGAATAGCACCCAGCAACACTTTAAATTCTTGACAACATTTTTTTAAACGCGCTTTAGTTTTTTGCAGCTTTTAATTTTTCTTACAAATTTCTTGTTTTCTTATTAAAGATACAAACAGAACAAAAAAATATTCATTAAATGCTAAAACATTTGTCTTTAAAGTTGTTGAATGTTGAATGTTGAATATATATTTCTTTCAGTTTTGTTTTTCTTTATTTTACTTATACATATATTGTTGCTGGTTTCTTGAGTTTTAATTTATAGACTTAATGTCAGACATGAGTTGTTGGTTGCTTGTCTTCTATATTTAATTACAACATGTTAGAGAGTAGAAAGAGAGCAAAAAAAATGAAAACATTATGTAGATAAATAAAAACAAATTTAATGTATATGGGAATTATGAGATTTGCATGTGCAAAATTAAAGACAAGAAACCCAGATAAAATTACAAAAAAAAATCCAGCAGATTAAAAATAAATGTAGGAATGAATATATTGTACACATGTAGTTCCAAAAATATAAACTGGGGTGTATGGAAAAGGCCACCTTGGCTGGGTGAAGATGAATTAAGAGATTTTATTTTATTAAAGGGTTTGTTTTTTTGTTTCCAGTGATGATGTAAACATGTTTGACACAGTGCGTTGCTTTGAGTTGTAAATTCTTTTAACATAACTAACAGAATTATGAAAGTTTAATTGCTCTTCTATTTATAAAACTAAACTTTTTTTACTCTAGAGCCTATAGTTTATAAGTTATGTATCTTTAAACATTTATATTGATATTGGGATATTGCTGATAAGTTAAACATGTTTGACACACTGTGTTTCTCTATGTACTTAAAGCTTTTTGGAGGACTAACTATATGCTGAAAGCTTAACACCCTTTCTGTTAAAAATAAGGTTTATTTTCTGATTGAAACGATATTACACAAGTTCGACTTCCAGTATGAAGATGAAGTAAACTTAGGCCAATTTTTTCCATCTATTTTTCACCAAATTTTGTTATAAACAAAAATTTTTTTCACCAACATTTGTTCGGTTCTTTATTCGAATTTTTTTTTAACAATTATTCGTTATTTTTTTCAAAATCCAAATATTTTTTTAGAATAATCTGTGTTATTGTGATTACTTAAAATAAAAATCGAAAATTTTAAATTTTTTGGAAAATTGTTCGATTATTCGTTTTTTTTTAGTCGAATATTTTTCGATTATTCGTTAGTTTATCCGAATATTTTTGTTGAATATTTTGAGCTATTGTGTTTATTCAAAATGAAAAACGAAAAGATTAAATTTTCAGGAAATTTTTTGATTATTCGATGTTTTATTCGAATAATTATCCGAATATTTTTTTTGAAAAATTTTTACGAATTCAGAAATTTTTGCATAATAATCATGACAAGCACCTTCTCGGAATAATTTTTTTCATTGATTCGGTTTTTTATTCGAATATTTGTTTACAATTATTCGTTATTTTTTTCGAACAATTCTACAAACATTTTTTATAGATTGTTATGTGATTATTTAAAATAAAAATCGAATATATTAAATTTTCAGGAAATATTATTCGGATATCCGTTTTTTAATCGAATAATTATTCGAATATTTTTAGGAAAAAACTTAATAATAGTAAACTTTTAGCGTACAAATCCAGAAACAACATTTCGTACTATTTTTTAAAATTATTCGGTTCATTAATCGAATATTTTTCTATTATTCGCTTGTTTATTCGTAAAATTATCCGAATATTTTTCTAAAAAAATCTGAGTAAAATTTAAAATGATATATTTTTCTAAAATTGATTCGATTATTCGTTATTTTATTCGAATAATTATCCGAATATTTTTTTGGAAAAATCTTACAATTTGGGAAATTTTAGCGTAGTAATTAGGAAACAACTTCTCGTAATGTTTTTTTTTATTAAACCAGTTTTTTATTCGAATATTTTGCCAATATTTGTTATATTATACGAATAATTATCTGAATATTTTTCAAAAAATTCTGAATAACTATGATCATTCACAAAAAAATTTAAAAATATACATTTTCCGGAATTTTGTTTCCGATTATTCGTTTTTTACTCGAATAAATAATTTTTATAATTTTGAAATTTTAGTGTGCAGAAACAACTAGACTAGAAACAACATTTCGGAATATTTTGTTCGGTTCTTTAGACGAATATTTTTCGATTATTCTTTAGTTTATTCGATTAATTATCCGAATATTATTTTTGGAATTATCTGATTTAAGGTGCTTATTCAAAATAAAAATCAAATTGATTATTTTTTCCAGAATTTCGTTTTAATTATTCGTTATTTTTTTCGAATAATTAATCGAATAATTTTTTGGGAAAAAATTATTGTTAATTGTTAATTAAAGCCTAACTCCCGTTCTACTAACCAAACCATAAGTTCTAGAAATTTGAACATTTATGTTGCTAATTAACTTCCCAAAACTGTGTTGTAAGTATTTTATAATCATACCTGTTTGCCGAACTAACTATATTCTTAAAGCTTAACTCCTCTTCTACCAATAAGTCAAATTTTGCAGCAATAATCATACAAATTCTATATTTATTACAGACTTGTATTAAGACTACTATTGACTACTTACTATTATTTTATTTACTGTCTTCTATTTAAAAATATAATTCTTTAAAAATAGTTTTATAAATAAAAACTTTACTCTTCCCATAGTTTATTTTAAACATATTTGATCTTTTGTTACATAGAAAATACAGAAAATAAAAAAATGGGAATCCTATTTTATTATAAGTATTCCCGTGTGCATGGCTGTTGCCACATTCTTTGGAAACAGTTTGAGGCTGTTTGTAGAATTTAATAATGTTGTGTATGCACAACATTTCATACAACTACATACAGCATAAAAATAATAATAATAAATCCTTACAAACCGCAAAAAGTCACGTATCCTGTTATTATATAATTTTTTTTCTCTTAAAAAAAATCAAAAAAAAAAAAAAAAAGAATAAATAATAATAAGAAAAATCCTTCAGATAGTAAGCAGAAGTAATGATGTCACTTGTATGAGGCTGCTATGTAAAAATTTGAAAAAGGGAAGAGAAAGTTTTTGAGATAGAAAGTTGACATTTACAACATAAACGATATAATTTTGCAAAGAAAACTACTTTAGTTTTAGAGGACTTTTTTTCTTTTAAAATATTTCACAGGTAGAGGTTCTAGCATTAAAACGAAGGCTGTTTAATATTTTAGTGAGAAATAGGGAAATTACTCTATACATGACTGCTTAAATAGAATACGATCAAAATCGGTTTTTTAGGTCGCTAGATTTCAATTTGCTTATGAAAAATATTCAATAACTGCATTACAGACAGGTTTTGGTCGTATACTCTCTCGGGTCCTTGATAAAAATAATCATCCGATATTTCTGTAACAAAATTTGAGTAATTATGATTATTCAATCGAAATACTAAACTTTTTATGAAATTATATTCGATCAAAGGATTTTTTATTCGAATATTTTTGGGAAAAATCTTAATATTTGAGAACTTTCAGCGTACAATCTAGAAAAAAAATTTCGTAATATTTCGTTCATTTATTCGGGTTTTCAGTCCAATATTTTTCGATTATTCGTTAGTTTATCCAAATATTTTTGTAGAATAATTTGTTATTGTGATTATTTAAATCGAAAAGATTAAAGGTTAATTAAAGTTTTTAGTTTTTTTGTTATATTATTCGAATAATTATTCGAATTTTTTTTTTGAAAAATCTTACGAATTGAGAAATTTTAGCATAATAATCATGAGACATCTTCTTGGAATAATTTTTTTCATTAATTCGGTTCTGTATTCGAATATTTATCCAAATATTTTTATAGAATTTTTAAAGTTATTGAGATTATTCATAATAAAAATCAAAAAGTTTAATTTTTCAGGATTTTTTTGATAATTTCGTTATTTCCGAATATTTTTTGAGAAAAATCTTTCAAATTGAGAAATTTTAGCATAAGACATCTTCTCGAAATAACTTTTTTCATTTATTCGGTTCTTTATTCGAATATTTTTCGATCATTAGATAGTTCTGTTTATTCCAAATAAAAATCGAAAATATTAAATTTTCAGGAAATTTTTCGATTATTCGAATCATTATCCGAATATTTTTTTGGAAAAATTTTAAAAGTCTTAAAAATGAAGAAAGTTTAGTGTAATAATCACGAGACTTCTTCTCGGAATATTTTTTTCATTTATTCGGTTCTGTATTCGAATATTTTTTAAATTATTCGTTATATTTTTCGAATTTTATCCAAATATTTTTATAAAATTTTTAAAGTTATTGTGATTATTCAAAATATAAATCGAAAAGTTTAAGTTTTCAGGATTTTTTCGATATTTTATTCGAATAATTATCCGAATAATTTTTGGAAAAATCTTATAAATAGAGAAATTTTAGTATAAAAATGATGAGACATCTTCTCGAAATAACTTTTTTCATTTATTCGGTTCTTTATTCGAATATTTTTCGATCATTAGATAGTTTATCCGAATATTTTTGTTGAATATTCAGAGTTATTCTGTTTATTCAAAATAAAAATCGAAAATATTAAATTTTCAGGAAATTTTTCGATTATTCGGTTTTTTATTCGAATATTTTTTTGGAAAAATCTTAAAAGTCTTAAAAATTGAAAAATTTTAGCGTAATAATCATGAGACTTCTTATCGGAATATTTTTTTCATTTATTCGGTTCTTTATTCGAATATTCTTTTTTTTTTCGAATAATTATCCATATGTTTTTATAGAATATTCTTAGTTATTGTGATTATTCAAAATATATCTCGAAAATATTAAATTTTCATTAAATATTATTCGATTATTCGGTTTTTTATTCGAATAATTATTTGAATATTTTTTTGGAAAATCTTACAAATTGACAAAATTTCGCTCAATAATTCTGAGACATATTCTCGAAATAATTTATAATTTAAAAATATACATTTTCCAGAATTTTGTTCAGATTATTCGTTTTTTTATTCGAATAATTTTGAAATTTTAGCTTACAAATCCAGAAACAACATTTGGGAATATTTGTTCATTAATTCGGTTCTTTAATCGAATATTTTTCGATTATTATTTAGTTTATTCGATTAATTTTCGAAATATTTTTTTAAAATAATCTGAATTATGGTGCTTATTCATAAGTAAAATCGAAATATTATGTTTTCCAGAATTTTGTTTCGATTATTCGTTATTTTCTTCGAATAATTATTCGAATATTTTTCGGAAAAGTTCTAAATAATTGTGAAATTTCGGCGTTATACTAAAGAAACATATTCTCGGAATAATTTCGTACATTTATTCGGTTGTTTATTCGAATATTTTGCAATTATTCGTTATTTTCTACGAATAATTATTCGGATCATTTTGTAAAAAAATCTGAGTAACTGTGATCATGCACAAAAAAATATAAAAAGTTACATTTTCCAGAATTTTTTTTTCGATTATTCGTTATTTTCTTCGAATAATTATTCGAATATTTTTTTGGAAAAATCTTACAAACTGGGAAATTTTAATGTAATATTTATGGAACAACTTTTACGGAGAATTTGTTTCATTTATTCGGTTATTTTCCGTTTATTCGAAATATTATCCGAATATTTTTATAAAAAAAATAAGAAATAATGATAATTCAGTATTAAAATCAAAAACTAAACTTTTCATGAAATTTTTTTCATTTGTTTTTATTCGAATAATTATTCTTTTTATGGGGATATTGGAATTCAATGTTCTATACCAACAAGCTCACTATCACCACTGTATTAAAGAAGGTAGTTCAACGCAGTCTCAACGAAATTAAGTAACATTTATACAAAATGGTCCAGGAAAATTTCGACAAAAGAGTAAAGCCAGTCAAGGTGATTTGCTTGAAGTGCTATTTTATACATAAAAGTGCACTTTATGTTTTAATAAAACATTAACAATCTATAGACAGAAAGTCCGTTTTCTGTTTGAGTAAAATCTTGTGTAAATTTTGGTACTCACTTTATATTAAGTTCTTATGTATTATGTATAGTTTAGCTTATTTACGGAAAGCTTTAAAGCTTTTTTTTAATTAAAGCTATTTTAGGTTAGACTTAAGTTAATATTTAAGTTAAAGCTGTCGAGTTAGGTTTAAAAGCTTTTAAAATATAGTTTTGAGCTTTAAAAAGCTTTGATTTATGATCACTTTTAAGCTGCAAAAAAGCTTTTGCTAAAGTAATTTCTTTTAAGTGTTTAAAGTATATGTTTATAAATATTTTACTATAAGAGCCTTTATTAAATATTTCTATATTTTAAACTATATTTATGTCTATTAGTAGCTTATGTTTTTTATATTCTCATATTTCCTATCTATCCTTTTGTAGTTTTATTAATCCCTCAATGTTTATTGTTACTTACTTATTAATCATTTTTCTCTATTCTTTCTATTTGCAGGTAATTGAAACTTTACAATTTGTTCTGTGATTAATATTCATGGTAGTATTTTTTTCTATTGTAAAAAGAAAAAAATATATTACAACAAATGAATTTCTCTTTTGTAAGTACAAAGCACAACAATATTTATTTAAATGTAAAATAATAGAAAAAATATTTATTACTTTTTTTCTAGCTTCTATACTTTGCAATTAGTTAAGCTCTGTAGTAACGGAATTTTTACCCCTGTTTGTTTTAGAAAACAATACAAAAATAAGGAAAAACATCCTAAAAATTTTCTCATAATTTTTCTATTAAAAGGAGATAAAGCATGAAAAAAAAAAAACTGGCAAAATTTATTAGTTATAAATAGCTAGATAAATGAAAAGAAATTAAATCTAACAAACTGGAACGACAGCTTCCATTCTATAAACATTAACACACACTTTAGATTTCAAAAACCAATATTAGAAAAAGAATCTCTAACAAAAGCTGTTAAATAAATTTAAAGGGAAATAAAAGAACTGGATTTTTTTACATTTTTAAACCTTTTTTTTTTTCTTGTGTCGCAGCCAGTCTATATTATTGTTGATTAACAAGTCTAGAAATGTTTGAGAATGTGTTGATGTGAAATGTGAAACAGAAGGACCTTATTGAAATGACCGCAAGTCATTTAGTAAAGTTGGAAAGTGGTAGTTGAAGCTTAAGAAAAGAAGGTCTGGCAGAAAAGACAGAGAAAAAGGTTCATAGTTGCTGCTAAATACTAGTTTTGTTTTGTCTCTGCTGTTGATTTTAGATTTTCCTACAACATTTCTAATGACTTTTGGTAGACAAAGTATTTTATTAATAAAATACTAGAGTAAGAAAATAAAGATTTTTATAGGAAATAAAAACTTACATAAATAAATAACAAGAATAACAATAAGAATTAAAGCTATTAACCCTTGAAGGGAGGTAGGCATGAAAAAAGGTAAAGTGAACAGGAAGAGGCAGATATTGTTTTTTAACATCTTCTTTGAATTTTGCATTACAATTTGAAAAAAAAAAAAACAGAAAAACTAAAAATATTCCGATTTTTCCAAAAAACATTCGCATAATTATTCGAATAAAATAATAAATAATCGAGACAAAATTGTGGAAAATGTATAATCTTAAATTTTCTTATGAATGATCATAGTTACTCGGATTTTTTTTTTTTTAGAAAAATATACGGATAATTATTCGAGTAAAATAAAGAATAATTGCTAAATATTCGAATAAAAAACCGAATAAATGAAAAAAAAAAAATTATTCCGACAAGTTGTTTTTTAATTATTATGTTAAGATTTCACAATTATTAAGAAATTTTTCAAAAAGAATTCAGAAAATTATTCGAATAAAAAGCCCGAATACTTAAAAAAATTTCCTGAAAAATTTATTTTTTCGTTTTTATTGTTTGTATAATCATAATAACTCAGATTATTCAACAAAAATATTCGGATAATTAATCGAATAAAATAAATAATAATTGCGAAGTATTCGAATAATGAACCGAATAATCCATAAAATTTCGTGAAAAATTAATATTTTAGATTTTTATTTTCGGTAAACACAATAATTTAGATTATTTTCCAAAAATATTCGGATAATTATTCGAATAAAATAAAGAATAATTGCAAAATATTCGAATAAAGAACCGAATAAATAAAAAAAAATATTCCGAGAAGTTATTTCTTAATTAATATGCTAAGATTTCCCAGTTATTAAGAAAATTTAAAAAAAGTAATCAACTAATTATTCGAATAAAAAACCGAATATGTAATTGAAAAAATTGTCTGAAATTTTATGTTTTACATATTCATTTTTTGTATAATCACAATAACTTAGATTATTCTACAAAAATATTCGAATAATTATTCGGATAAAATAAAGAATAATTTCAAAATATTTGAATAAAGATCCGAATAGTCCATAAAATTTCGTGAAAAATTAATATTTTAGATTTCTATTTTCGATAAATACAATAACTTAGATTATTTTCCAAAAATATTCGGATAATTATTCGAATAAAATGAAGAATAATTGCAAAATATTCGAATAAAAAAACCGAATAATCGAAAAAAATTTCCTGAAAATTTAATGTTTATATTTTTTGATAATAAAATAATTTAGATTATTTTCCAAAAATATTCGAATAAAATAAAGAATAATTTCAAAAAATTCGAATAAAAAACCAAATAAATAAAAAAAAAATATTTATAGAAGTTGTTTCTTAATCATTATGCTAAAATTTCACAGTTATTAAGAAAATTTCCAAAAAACAATCAACTAATTATTCGAATAAAAAACCGAATAATTAAAAAACTTTCCTGAAAATTTTATCTTTTCGTTTTTATTTTTTGTATAATCACAATAACTAATATTATTTTCCAAAAATATTCGGATAATTATTCGAATAAAATGAAGAATAATTGCAAAATATTCGAATAAGGAACCGAATAAATTAAATAAAATTATTCCGAGCAGATGTTTCTTAATTATTATGCTAAGATTTAACAGTTATTAAGAAAATTTCCAAAAAGTAATCAACTAATTATTCGAATAAAAAACCGAATAATTGAAACAAATTTCTGAAAATTTTATGTTTTATATTTTTTTTGATAATGACAATAACTCAGATTATTCTACAAAAATATTCGGATAATTATTCGAATAAAATAAAAAAAAATCTAAAATATTTGAATAAGGAACCGAATAAAAAAAATTACAGAAGTTGTTTCCTCATTATTACGATAAAATTTCACAAATATGTAGTAAGATTTTTCCAAAAAAATATTCGGATAATTATTCGAATGAAATAACGAATAATCAAAGCAAAATTCTGGAAAGTGTTTCTTATTTAATTTTACTCAGATTTTTTTTCGAAAAATATTCGGATCATTTTTCGAATAAGTGAACAATTATTCCGAAATGTTGATGTTGGATATGTACGCTAAAAATTCACAATTATTATGGATTTTTTTAAAAAAAATAATTGAATAATTATTCGTTTAAAAATCTTATTGAAAATTTAATCTTTTCATTTTAATTTTTTGTGTAATCACAATAACATAGATTATTCAAAAAAAAAAAAAAAAAAAAATATTCGGATAATTATTCGAAAAAAAATAACGAATAATTGTACAAAAATATTCGAATAAAAAGCCGAATAAATTAAAAAAATTTTCCGAGAAGATGTCTCATGATTATTACGTTAAAAATTACTCAGATTTTTTCAAAAAATATTCGGATAATTATTCGAATAAAAAACCGAATAATCGAAAAATTTAATCTTTTCGATTTTTATTTTCTATAAACACAATATCACAGAATATTCTACAAAAATATTCGGATAAACTAACGAATAATTGACAAAATATTCCTCTAAAGTACCGAATAAATGAACAAAAAAAAAGATTTGTACGCTAAAAGTACATAAATATTAAGAATTTTTCCCAAAATAAAAATAACGTTAAAATCCACAAAGGTTGAGCACATGAATACAGAATATAATCGAACAATAAATGGTACTTTTCTATTCATCTCTATTACAATGAAGCTTGAAACATGAATTTAGAATGAGTGGGAATTCCAGAATGGTGACTTAAATGTATTTGTTTCTTAATCGAATAAATATCTGAATTGTCTGTCTTTACCAGCCAAGTGAGAAGACACTGCGAATTTTGAACACATGTCTAAGCATCGTCATCAATTAAATTTTATATTTAATAATTTCCTAATAAATTAGAATTTAACCCAGTAAGGGTCACATATACTTAGTACAACTAAACTATGAAACGTGATGGAAAAATCTTTCATAGACTAGAAATGTAAGTCTTTTGTATTATGGACATAAAATAGCAGGGTTTTCTTTTTATTTTATAAATATACATATGTCTGATTATATTATGCATACTTTACTGTAAAGATACAACAATACTATATCTAATATTGTTAGAACAAAAAAAAAAAAAAAAAGAAGGGCATAAAGAGAAAACTACAAGACAAATTGGTTTAAAAGGAAAAGCATTGAAATTGAAATTTTTACAAAACATATAACCCAGAAATTTTATAGGAATAAACGAATGTGTGTAAATATTCGTACAATGTATGTAAAAATATGTATAACCCCCTGCATAATAAAAATTAATTCCGATTTGGGACACGCGACTGAATTGTGACCATTGACACTGACAAGCAGCAAGAAGTCTTACTGAGAGCAGGGGTTGAAAAGGGAAACAAAGAATTCCTTACAATTACTCAACAACCACAACAACTGAAATTGAAAATGACAAAAGGTTAAAAAGGGGTGTCCCATATCAAAATCTTATTAAAATAAATTATTGACCTTTTTTTTCAGTTTGTTGAGTGAGTGAGTGAGCTCTTGTTGCTCTGGCAAATTTTTGTTTTGGTCTAAATAAATATTTGTGTTGAAAAGTTATTGATGGAAAAGCATACATATAAATATAAAGTAGAAAATTAGCAGAATAAAAAACAAAATTTCTTAAAAGAAATCTTTAGAAAAATATATAAAATAAATAAAAAGTTCACATGACCTTCAATATAAATATTTTGTAGCAAAAAAAAACTAAAGATTTTTTAAACCTGTTTAAATTTTTATTTATTTATTTTTTTGTATAGAAAACCAACAAAACCCTAAAAAATCTATTAAATAACACACAAATAAATATTAAGTCTATTTATGTTGGGAAAAAAAGGTTACAAGTTTTTTGCTCAACTAGAATTTCTAGTCAAATTTCTTTTTACCCAGCCTCCCTTGGGAGTTTTCTAAAGACATTAGATTTGAAATGTGTTTGTTTTTCCTTAAAGAACCAAAAACTAGTAATAAGGCTACCCTTTTAATTGTTGAAAGGCTTTTGGAATAATACTATTTAACCCCTTAACAGCTAGACAGAAAAGATCTAGAAAACTTCAACGATGAAAGAAAATGTTTTAAGACAAAATTTTTAAATTTTTGGGCTATTTGACCCGATTAAAGAGATTTTGAATTTGATAACAAGAAATATTTTACTTTTTATAACCATCACAATGAGTGAAAAGGGTATATATAAGTTTGTCATTTCGTTTGCAATTTTTTTTTTCACATTTTCAACATTTATTCGGTTCTTTATTCGAATATTTTTTTACAATTATTCGTTATTTTTTTTTTCGAAACCCAAATATTTTTATAGAATATCTGTGTTATTGTAATAACATATTTAAAATAAAAAAAAAATTCAGGAAATATTCGATTATACTTTTTTTAAACGAATAATTATTCGAATATTTTTTGGAAAAATCCTTAATACAGAAACAACATTTCGTACGGGTTTTTAGTCAAATATTTTTCGATTATTCGCAAAATTATCCGAATATTTTTCAAAAAAATCTGGATAAAATTTAAAAAGATACATTTTCGTCGAATAGTTTTCAATTATCCGAATATTTAAAAAAAAATCTGAGTAAAATTTAAAAAGATACATTTTCCTGAATTTTGCTTTGATTATTTGTTATTTTATTCGAATTATTATCCGAATATTTTTTTGGAAAAATCTTACTATTTGCGAAATTTTAGCATAATAATCAGGAAACAACTTGTCGGAATAATTTTTTTCATTTAATCATTCTAAATAACTATGATCATTCACAATAAAATTTAAAGAGATACATTTTCCGGAATTTTCTTACGATTATTCGTTTTTTTATTCGAATAAATAATTTTGAAATTTTTATCGTTTCGAATATTCTTTAGTTTATTCGATTAAATATCCGAATATTATTTAAAAAAAAAATCTGAGTTAAGTTGCTTATTCAAAATGAAAATCAGAAAAGATTATATTTTCCGGAATTTTGTTTCGATTATTCGTTATTTTTTTTTTTTCGAATAATTATTCGAATATTTTTTGGAAAAATCCTTAATAATTGTGAACTTTTAACGTACAAATCCAGAAATAACATTTCGGAATATTTGTTTATTTATTCGGTTCTTTAGTCGAATAATTTTCGATTATTCGAAAAATTATCCGAATATTTTTCTAAAAAAATCTGAGTAATGTAAAAATATAAATTTTCCTGAATTTTTGTTTTGATTATTTGTTATTTTATCCGAATATTTTTTTTGGAAAAATCTTACTATTTGGGAAATTTTATCGTAATAATTACGAAACAATTTTTTCATTTAACCAGTTCTTTTATCGAATATTTTGCGAATATTTGTTATATTTTCCAGAATTTTATTTCGATTATTCGTTATTTTCTTCGAATAATTATTCGAATATTTTTTGGAAAAATCCTTAATAATCCTTAATAATGAACTTTTATAGCACAAATTCAGAAACAACATTTCGGGATATTTTTTTTATTTATTCGGTTCTTTAGTCGAATATTTTTGGATTATTCGAAAAATTATCCGAATATTTTTCTAAAAGATCTGAGTAAAATGTAAAAATATACATTTTCCTGAATTTTGCTTTGATTATTCGTTATTTTATTCGAAAAATTATTCGAATATTTTTGTTGGGTGGTTTCCCCTCCCGTGGATTTGCGTTTTGACCTCAATAAAAGTTGATAATTAATGACATAATTTTAAAAGCTAACGTGATTAAAACAATAAAAATTTTTTGCACCAGGGATCAGTTTTGGCAGGAATAGTGTGTATACGTTTTTTCTGACACACTCTTTATATTGTTATTGAATGAAAATATCTTCTTATTTTTAAATATTTTAAAATATTGGTAACAAACACAAATATCATACTAATAATATCATTAAACCAAAATTCACACAAGATTTGAATTCGCCGGCATTTGTATAGTAAAACAATTAAGCTTGCCAACCTATTTTCTAAGAGATTAGTCACAACTTTCATTATCAATGTCGTTCATCATGATATTTTCATACATAATTTTGAAATTGAACCATTAGTTTAGAAACTTCAGAATTCTTACGACTTTTGGAGGATCGACCCCACTGTGCATCACTGTCTGGGGCGAATTTTTTACTGGATGCATCATGCTTCTTCGAAAATATGGCTGGTCAAACAGCGAATGTTACAGGTGCCTCATTAAAATTATTTCTACCTAAATTAGATTTTATTGATAACTACGACATGTGGTGACAACATGAGTCATTAACGTATTGTGTATTCTCTCGTATCGGTGATTAGATTTGGCCCCCTACATAGTGTGATTTAACACCATTGGATTTATTTGTAAAGCGCTTTTTTCAGTCAAAGGTCTATGCAAACAAGCCCATTATCACCCGTGCATTGAAAAAGGAAATTCAACACTGTCTCAATGAAATTCAGAAATATTTGTGCAAAATACAAAAAGCTTTAATTTTTTCTGAAAGCTGTTATTTCAAATATTATTGTACAGCCAACAAAAGCAGTAATAACATTAACATTAAGAAAAAAAAGGAAAATAAAGAAAAAACAACTACTTTTACTATTTATTATCATTATTGTGTTAAACTATAAAACAAACTCAGTTATTCTGTTCATTCAAGCTGTGAAAAGCTTTTTTTTTTTCCACTACTATATTGTATTAGACTCTCAGGGTGGCAAAATGTGTAGTAGGAATATGTTGATAATAATGCTAGTGGGTAGTAAATCTAGGGGCTGGGGTGTGTTTTTTTGTTTCATTATTTAAAAGGCATATAGTATGAACTATGTTTGCGAATAAAGAAATTTAATATTTTTTGCACAATATATTTAAATAGAAGGGGAGTTTAAATAAGGGTTTTTTATAACGAATTTTCTACTACTGCTAAATGATAAAGTTCATGGAACAGTTAAAGAAATGTTAAAATTTTGGAATACAAGCAATCCAGAAATTAAACTAATTTAAACAAAATCAAGACAAAACAATTTTGAATATAGTTTTTAAAGTAAAGCATCACAAAGCTTTTAAGCTTTGGGAGATATATTTCATTTAATAAGCTTAAATCCTATCTCTGATTTTTTACGAAATTGTTATAAACAATTGGTCAATTCACAAGGTCTCTTATCAGTCATATTGAACCAAACTTAACACAAAACCCATCTTTCCTTTCTTAATAGCCTAAGTTTTTATATGATCACTTTTTAACTAAAGCTTTCTCTAACTAACAACAGGCTTTGAAAATGGTAAATTTACATCTAAATCGCTTTATAGCTTAAAGCTTTAGTCAATGTCTAACAAAGAATTAAGATGGATTCATTTGAAAGCTTTAAAATTACTATAGCTATAGTACCTATTCCATATTCCATTTACTAATAAAGAAAACTAACTTTGTAAAGCTTTTTATATAAACTTTATAACAAATCCAGCTTTTGAATATTCCCATACTAGTATGTGACCATTTTATGTTCTAAATGTTTTTTTTTTTATAAAGAATAATGGAAAAACTTAAAGTGAAATTTGATATTTGGTCTACAATATTGTAATAATGAGAAATAATGTCTTATAAAGAAAATATATAGAGAGCAAGAAAAAAACTAGAAATGAAAAACTTCCGCTATCAGTTTTGTAAGCCAATTAATAACAACATACTTACAATATATACACACTCACACTCAAAGTATTACATTACAATTGGTAATATCTATTTTTAATCCAATTAAAATTGGACAAAGAAAAAACACCAATAGTTAAATAAATAATGAAAATAGAACCAAGTAGTAGTAGTAGTGTACAGGGAAATAAAACGAGTAAGTTGTAAAGCAACACAGGGACAAAGTGTGGTAGATTTGGGGTTATTGAAAATACACAGAGAGAAATGAACGATTGAAGCTGAAGTATGCTTGTTTCAAGATTTATGATGGTGTTCGGGTTATCGTAACGGATCCATTTTTCATCCCAAGTAATGATTCGGTGCAAAAATGATTTTCTTTTATAGCGTTCAAGCATCATTTCGGACATGCAAAATCGTCATTCAAAGTTTCTCGGCTTCAATTTCTCTTTTTTTATAAATCCTGCTGCTTGAAAATGTTTTGAAATTGCTGCTCGAGTAGCTCCCAATGACTTTGCTAGCTCTTGTTGAGTATGAAAACAATCTTCATGGAGTAATGCCTCCAATTCTTGGTCTTCAAACTTGTTTGGCTGGCCTGGGCGATCTTTGTCTTCCATGGCAAAATCTGCACTTCTGAACCTAACAAGCCATCTCTCGCACGTTGAAACAGATGAAACACATTCACCATAAGCTTTGGTGAACATTCAGTGTGCTTCAGCGGCACTCTCCACTGGCCTTAGATACACAAAGTTTGGAGGATTTGTCTCTCCACATTATTGTCCTTGTACCACTCAAGACCTGGCTTACCATAGTGCCAGCATGCCAAATCAGGCCAAAAATAAGTAGACACATTAAGAAGTCTTATGAATGGAATCATCCTCTTTTGTAAACAGTCCTTGAAGTAAATTTCGGTATTTATAGAGCTCTTTGTAACAAATGTTTGGCTTCTTTTGCCGCAACTGCATATTGCTTGCCATACCAAGAAATTTTGGTAAAATTTGTGTGCTTTTGGGTCTTAAACTTATCTACAACATACACTAGAGCATCGAAAGCTCATCATCCATTGTACAGCTGGTATATTTTTTATAAAATTTGACTTCAATTTCCGTGCTCTGTCTTTGGCCTCTAAATTTTTCAGCAGAGTTCCTGTCAAGTACTTTTTGAGGCTTTTATGTTTTTAAACCTGCATTGGCTTTAACTTTTCTTACCAAATAGTACGAGTGCTGAGCTAACCGGACTGCTTTGTTATCGTATGTGTTGGGAGCTCTTTTGAAAATGCTTTCTATTTATTGGTTTTAGAAACATCATGTGGACCATTACTTCTACCTGAACCAAGTTTTCTAGCAACGGACAAGTTCTCCCGGTACTGCTTAATAACATTGGAATCAGTTTGATGGCAGACCTTTGATTGTTCGGCCAACTTTTTTTAGGATCAAGTTGGGTTTTGTTGAAAATATTTAATAATTTTAGAGTGCACTTTTTTCTCGTCTTTCATTTTAATCAGCAAATGAACATAATTGATATTAAACATAATAACTGACATACTTTTCAAAGGAAACTTGATCAAAAAAACAAGTAACAGAGCTAAATTCGGCTGTGCCGAATCTTATATACCCTTCACCTAAGTATACATATTTACGTACATTGCCTTTACCCATGCAAAACTCTTCATATAGCAACAACAACAAGAAAATGTCATAATATTATATCAGATGCAATTGCAAAACATTCGATATTCATATTCACACGTTGAATGCTCACTGATAACTAACCAAATAAACACAACAATTATTTTGCACAATTGTATGTGGAAAAAATAACAACAAACAACTACAAAAATTGAAATAAACGAAATTATGCATGCGTGTGTTTGATTTATAATTCTTATTCATTTCATGTCACTCCACATTGTAGAACAGAGGTGCGCAAAAGTAACTTATCTCACAAACACATTCAATGCTTTATTTTGTTCAGTGCACCTACAAACAAACAAATACAAAAACTGAAAAAATAAAGAAAAAGTCATACACCCATGCTCATGCGCTTTTGTAGTTGTCTCGTGGAGTGGACAACGACTACTAAATTGTAAGAGCATAAGAATACGTGTGATTTGATTTTGCACAATTGTGCTATGGGCTGCGCACCATTGTTGGGTGTGTGTGGTGTTTACGTATGATAGAGTTGCTTATATGAAAACTCATTATAAGCAACTCTCTCTTTATATAGGCCCTTGCCTCTCATGGTGAAGGGTATAAAAACAAAATACGCAAAGAAATAACCAACACACATCCACACATACGCTTGTTGATTTTTTGTCAAAGCATGCAATAAATTGTCTTTTTTTGATGAAATTTTCAGAGGTTGTCTCAGATTTTTGCTCATATCTCCGTTATTTATGAACGGATTTTGCTGATTTTAAATAGCAAACTTCTCGAAAGCATGTCTGACAGAATTATTGAAGATTTAGATCCCGAAGATAACTGGGGTCTTCAGAAAATTGATTTCAACAGACAGACAGCCAGACAGACGGACATGACTTGATCGACTATGCTATCTATAAGGATCCAGAATATATATTCTTTATAGGGTTGGAAAATTATATTATGGAAATTACAAACGGAATGACAAACTTATATATACCCTTCTCACGAAGGTGAAGGGTATAATAAAAAAATCAAATAATACTTGGGCTAAGAGTTTTAAGGAAAAAAAAAACGTGTTTTAAAATATAACTGCATAATGGACTACGACTGAATCTGAAATATGACTGTATAAACCCCCACGATTAGTGATAAAATATGACTCTAGAAAGACTGATTGTATAAAGTCCTACGATTGAAGCTAGAATATGACTGTATAAAGACATACGACTGAAGCTAAAATATGACTGTATAAACCCCTACGACTGAATCTAAAATATGGCTGTATAGAGACCTACGATTGAAGCTAGAATATGACTGTATAAACCCTTCGATTGAAGCTTAAATAAGGCTGTATAAAGACCTACGATTGAAGCTTAAATATGGCTGTATAAATCCCTACGATTGAATCTAAAATAAGGCTGCATAAAGACCTTCGATTGAAGCTAGAATATGGCTGTATAAAGACCTATGATTGAAGCTAAAATATACTGTATAAATCCCTACGATTGAATCTAAAATAAGGCTGCATAAAGACCTTCGATTGAAGCTAGAATATGGCTGTATAAAGACCTATGATTGAAGCTAAAATATACTGTATAAAGACCTACGATTGAAGCTAAAATATGGCTGTATAAAGACCTACGATTGAAGCTAGAATATACTCTATAAAGACCTACGATTGAAGCTAAAATATGGCTGTATAAAGACCTACGATTGAAGCTAGAATGTGGCTGTATAAAGACCTACGATTGAAGCTAAAATATGGCTGTATAAAGACCTACGATTGAAGCTAAAATATGGCTGTATAAAGACCTACGATTGAAGCTAGAATATGGCTGTATAAAGACCTACGATTGAAGCTAAAATATGACTGTATAAACCCCTACGATTGAAGCTAAAATAAGGCTGTATAAAGACCCACGATTGAAGCTAAAATATGGCTGTATAAAGACCTACGATTGAAGCTAAAATATGGCTGTATAGAGACCTACGATTGAAGCTAGAATATGACTGTATAAACCCTTCGATTGAAGCTTAAATAAGGCTGTATAAAGACCTACGATTGAAGCTTAAATATGGCTGTATAAATCCCTACGATTGAATCTAAAATAAGGCTGCATAAAGACCTTCGATTGAAGCTAGAATATGGCTGTATAAAGACCTATGATTGAAGCTAAAATATACTGTATAAAGACCTACGATTGAAGCTAAAATATGGCTGTATAAAGACCTACGATTGAAGCTAAAATATGGCTGTATAAAAACCTACGATTGAAGCTTAAATATGGCTGTATAAAACCCTACGATTGAAGCTAAAATAAGGCTGTATAAAGACCTACGATTGAAGCTAGAATATGGCTGTATAAAGACCTATGATTGAAGCTAAAATATACTGTATAAAGACCTACGATTGAAGCTAAAATATGGCTGTATAAAGACCTACGATTGAAGCTAAAATATGGCTGTATAAAGACCTACGATTGAAGCTAAAATATGGCTGTATAAAGACCTACGATTGAAGCTAGAATATGGCTGTATAAAGACCTACGATTGAAGCTAAAATATGACTGTATAAACCCCTACGATTGAAGCTAAAATAAGGCTGTATAAAGACCTACGATTGAAGCTAAACTTTGACTGTATAAAGACCAACGATTGAAGCTAAATTATGACTGAGTAACGACCTTCGATTGAAGCCAAAATATGACTGTATAAAGACCAACGATTGAAGCTAGAATATACTGTATAAAGACCTACGATTGAAGCTAAAATATGGCTGTATAGAGACCTACGATTGAAGCTAGAATATGACTGTATAAACCCTTCGATTGAAGCTTAAATAAGGCTGTATAAAGACCTACGATTGAAGCTTAAATATGGCTGTATAAATCCCTACGATTGAATCTAAAATAAGGCTGCATAAAGACCTTCGATTGAAGCTAGAATATGGCTGTATAAAGACCTATGATTGAAGCTAAAATATACTGTATAAAGACCTACGATTGAAGCTAAAATATGGCTGTATAAAGACCTACGATTGAAGCTAAAATATGGCTGTATAAAAACCTACGATTGAAGCTTAAATATGGCTGTATAAAACCCTACGATTGAAGCTAAAATAAGGCTGTATAAAGACCTACGATTGAAGCTAGAATATGGCTGTATAAAGACCTATGATTGAAGCTAAAATATACTGTATAAAGACCTACGATTGAAGCTAAAATATGGCTGTATAAAGACCTACGATTGAAGCTAGAATATGGCTGTATAAAGACCTACGATTGAAGCTAAAATATGACTGTATAAACCCCTACGATTGAAGCTAAAATAAGGCTGTATAAAGACCTACGATTGAAGCTAAACTTTGACTGTATAAAGACCAACGATTGAAGCTAAATTATGACTGAGTAACGACCTTCGATTGAAGCCAAAATATGACTGTATAAAGACCAACGATTGAAGCTAGAATATACTGTATAAAGACCTACGATTGAAGCTAAATTTTGACTGTATAAAGACCTACGATTGAAGCTAAATTATGACTGAATAAAACCTACGATTGATGATAAAATAGGACTGCAGAAAGACCTACGATTGAAGCTAAAATTTTACTGTATAATGAACTAAGATTGAAGCTAAAATATTACTGTTTAAAGGCTTATGATTGAAGCTGACATATGACTGTAGAAAGCCCTACAATCGAAGCCAAAATGTGTTTAAAATCCTTCTAAGTATAATCATGTTTTTTGTCCTTTAAACAAAACCATAAATACCTGCTGTTCTTTATTATGACGGCTATATCAATTTCAGTTTCTATTTTCTACTTAACTTCTTATTAAATCATTGACATACTTTGTCCTTTTTGTTAAGCAAGATGCAAATCTTAAAAATAAATTTTCAAAATTAAACCGAAAAAATCTAAAGGTAATACAATCTTATTTACATGACCTTTTTTTGTCTTTAGGTTGTTTTTTTTTTTAAATTTGTTGTTGAGTAAATTTGTGACAAATACATAATATTTCTTAGCAAAAAATAAAACAAAAAACACCTGTCACCAACATCAAATTGATTGGAAACACAAAAAATAAAAATTTGTATGGCTGCTGAAAGAATTACAAATTTTGTGTGTTCATAAAGCGGTCAAGACCATCATCACCATAATGACATAATCTTGTAGCTGCTACCGAAAAACAAAAACACAAAAAAAAAACACA
The DNA here is from genome assembly GCA_942486065.2 of Calliphora vomitoria. Lineage (NCBI taxonomy): Eukaryota > Metazoa > Arthropoda > Insecta > Diptera > Calliphoridae > Calliphora > Calliphora vomitoria. Next base: position 19,747,072 of record OW818033.2, on the reverse strand, counting down.
CCAACCAAAACCATAAATGTTCCAAATATTGTAATAATCTTTTACAAGACAAGTAAAAGAAAAAAAACCTCCCCTGTTAGAGAAGCCCTTTTGCAGCGCTAAATGTATAACTAATTTATGTTGTTTATCTTTATTATTTAAATAAAAAAAACCCACCCCCTGGTTCAATTTAGTAATTTACTAAAAAAATTATAACAAACTGTTTACAGTTGTTGGGAAAAGTTAAACACCACCATAACTATACTAATGCTTTTTAACTTTTCTTCATGCATTTCAGTTGAATTTTTTTTTAGCCTTTATACTACGTGCTGATGTTAGTTTTCTTTGTTCATTTATTGCTTTTATTTTTAGAGAAAACATTTATTTCTATTAAAACACAATTGTTTTATGTATTTGTAGCTGTTTAAATGATTAAAAGGAAAAGGGCGCTTAGAGAATGAATATGACTTTGTAGGATATTTTTGTATAGAAAATTGTATCCTTTTTTTATTTTATTTGCAACAATTTATATAGATTTTATGTTGATTAGTTGTTGTTCTTGCTGTTATAAGTACAACATCTATAAGGATTAACACGAACACAATGACAGAGAGACAGTGGGGTAAAGAGGATAAAATTTGGAGGGTTTGGAAAATTGCAGAAATTTTTGTAAATAGAGATAAATAGCTAAGAATGAAGCTAAAATACGACTGTTAAACCCTATAAAAGCAGCTAAAATGTGGTGTAATGAAGCTGCAATAAATGAAGTTAGAAATGACTGTTTTAATATCAATGAACGAAGCAAAATTGCGACAGTTTAAAGGCCTATGAACGAAAACAAAATATGACTGTATAAAGACCTCGGATTGAAGCTGAAATATGACTGTATAAAAACCTTCGAATGAAGCTAAAATATGACTGTATAAAAGCATCCTATGGAAGCTAAAATATGGCTGTATAAAAACCTTCGAATGAGGCCAAAATTACGGTTTAAATGCCTACGATTGAACCTATAATGAGACAGTTTAAAGGCTAGGGAATGAGCACATTTGAGGCTAAAATAAGACAGTATGAAGACCTACGATTGAACTTAGAATATGACAGCTTAAAGGACTGTGACTGAAGCTAATATATGACTGTTGGAAAACCCTTGAATATGGCTTAAATATGACTGTTTGAAGACATCTGAATGGAGCTTCGAATACGGAATATGACTGTATAAAGACTTATAATGAAAGCTTAAATAAGACTGTATAAACCCCTATGAATGAAACTTAAATATGACTGCATAAAGAATCCTTAAAATTTGTTTTTCCTAAATGCCAATTTACCCATTGATTCCTACAATTTTTTATAGCCTTCTGCATCCCTGTACATATTTTGTCAACTAACTGTAGACGCTGTCTTTTCACTGTCAAACTTCATTTGTATGTATTTGTACGAATACATGTGTATAGATTTGTGTGAGTATTGATAGTGTTGCTTTTTAAATGCGCATAAATGTCACTTGTCACAGTATGTGGTGGGCGTTTATTGGCAGCAAACTTTTGGGGTGTACAAAATTCAAAATTCCCTCAACCATTCATTCATTCATTTACTCATATACATTTTCCACTTTCTTCATACTCATACTCCAATATTTAACATAGCTGTATGAGTAAAAACCAGCAGGATTGTGTGCACAATACAAAAAAATAAAAAAAAAACATGAAACAGTTTATACTTATATAAAGAAATTGAAACGAACACATTTTGATTTTTACTTTTTGTTCCTTGTGTTGCTTGTGCCGGGTTCTTTCAGCCTTCCCAGCTTCGTTACATTTCATGTTGCTGCTGCTACAGCTACAGCTACTGCTGTTTGAGAGATTTAATAAATGTTAGTATTGCAGTTAAATTAAGTGGAAATAGTAAATGTATTGCTTATTGATTTCCATGATACTGATACAAGAAAAAAAAAAAAATTGTGAATGAATTGGGGGTAAAAAAAAGTATAACAAATAAATAAAGAAATAGACGGAAATCATTTGCTTTTTTTTTTGTTGTTGTTGTTGTTGCAAAGAAATAATGAGATCTTTTGGAAAGAATTTATGGTCGCAAAGTTGTGTTTTTTTTTTTTTTGTCAATTCTTGAGCAAATTTATAAAAAATGGCTTAAACTTAAGTTTAAGTGCATAAATAAAAGTTTATCTCTGAACTGTGGTAGAGAGGGGAATAGTGAGAGAAAATGTTAAATCTTCAAAAGAAAATTAATAATGAAATTTCGGCCCAAAAGACATTTCTAAAATTGATACTTCACTACACAGGAATTTTATAGTTTGTCTTTAAAACTAGAAAGGAAAATTTGTTAAAATAAGTTTTAGGGCCTAAAATGTTGAAAAAAGAGACTTGGTAAAATATTGCTTAAGAGAGCAACAGATAAGGTTTCCTTGCAGACAATGAAAAACTAAAAGGTTTAATATGGTAAATGATGCAACTTTGTTCTTCAATGCTTGTTGCCATAAACCTCTGACTTTAAATTATTATTATTCGAATAGAAAAAATAATTAATCGAATAAAATTTTAAGAACAGTTTATTTTTTTTATTTTTTTATTAAATGATCAATGGTTCTCAAATTCTTAAAATAAATACTCGGATAATTATTCGATTAAACTAACGAATATTCGTAAATTATTCGAATAAAGAACAGAATAAATGAACAACTTATGCCGAAATGTTGTTTCTTGATTATTACGCTAAAATTTTCTAATTATTAAAAAATTTTGCAAAAATTATTCGGATAATTATTCGAATAAAAAAACGAATAATCGAAAAAATTTCCTGAAAAGTTAATATTTTCTATTTATTTTGAATTTTTATAATAAATCAGATAATTTTACAAAAAATATTCGGTTAATAATTCAATTAAACTGACGAATAATGGAAAAAATATTCGAATAAAGGACCAAATAAATAAAAAAATTATACCGAAAAGTTGTTTATGGACTATTACGATGAAATTTTTCAATTATTAAAAATTTTTCCACAAATTATTCGAATAAAAAAATTAATAATCAAAAAAATTTTCTGAAAAGTTAATATTTTCTATTTATTTTGAATTTTTATAATAAATCAGATAATTTTACAAAAAATATTCGGTTAATAATTTGATTAAACTAACGAATAATGAACAAAATACTCGAATATAGAATCGAATTAATGAACAAATTATGCTAAAAAGTTGTTTCTAGACTACTACGCTGAAAATTTTCAATTATTAAAATTTTTTCCAAAAATTATTCGGATAATTATTCGAATAAAATAACGAATAATCGTAAAAAAATTTCTGAGAAGTTAATATTTTCTATTTATTTTGAATTATGATAATAAAAAAGATTATTTTACAAAAAATATTCGGTTAATAATTCGATTAAACTAACGAGTAATCGAAATAATATTCGAATAAAGAACCGAATAAATGCAAAAATATACCAAGAAGTTGTTTCTGGACTATTACGCTGAAATTTTCTAATTATTAAACAATTTTTCAAAAATTATTCGGATAATAATTCGAATAAAAAAACGAATAATCGTAAAAATTTCCTGAAAAGTTGATATTTTCTATTTATTTTGAATAATTATAGTAAATAAGGTTATTTTACAAAAATATTCGGTTAATAATTCGATTAAACTAACGATTAATGAAAAAAATATTCGAATAAAGGACCGAATAAATGAACAACTTATGCCGAAAAGTTGTTTCTGGACTACTACGCTGAAATTTTTCAATTATTAAAAATTTTTCCACAAATTATTCGGATAATTATTCGAATAAAAAAAGAATAATCAAGAATAAAAAAATTCGGAAAACTTCATATTTTGTATTTATTATGAACAATTATAATAAATCAGATTATTTTACAAAAAATATTCGGTTAATAATTCGATTAAACTAACGAATAATGGAAAAAATATTCTAATAAAAAACCGAGTAAATGAACAATTTATGCCAAAAAGTTGTTTCTTGATTATTACGCTGACATTTTTCAATTATTAAAAATTTTTCCAAAAATTATTCGGATAATTATTCGAATAAAAAACGAATAATCGTAAAAACTTCCTGAAATGTTAATAATTTCAATTTATTTTGAATAGTTATAATAAATCAGATTATTTTACAAAAATATTCGGTTCATAATTCGATTAAACTAACGAATAATGGAAAAAATATTTGAATAAACGAAAAAATTATACCGATAAGTTGTTTCTGGACTATTACGCTGAAAATTTTGCAATTATTAAGAATTTTTCCAAAAATTATTCGGATAATTATTCGAATAAAAAAACGAGTAATCGAAAAAATCATAGAAAATGTAGCATTTTATGTTTTATTGTGAATGATCATAGTTACTTAGATTTTTTAGAGAAATGTTCGAGTAATTATTCGAATAAAATAACGAATAATTGAAAGTAATAGAATATAAAATCGAATAAATAAAAAATTCCAAAAGTTCTTTTTTGATTGTTGCTCCAAAATTTCTTAATTCTTTACATTTAAAAAAAAAAACTTGAATAGAAAAACGAATAATAGAATAAAATTTTGGGAACAGTTCGACAATCACTGATTTTAAGTTCTAAACTGCTTAGGAAAATCATAAATATTTTTGGGTAAACCTCATTCATTTTGTTGGAGTATTAATTGAGCTAGAGTATATTGACCTAGAGTTTCAGAATGATCATAGGTGAATATTTATTAGTGTTACACATGATATGACCAACTAACATTATTCAAGAATGGAGGTAGAATCAATGAGTTTCGTTTTAGTTTATGTTTTTAAATTTAAAATTTTAAGTTTCTTTGTCAGTTATATAAACATTTCTTTCAAATATCCCTCCAACTTTGAACTGTCCCATTTTGGCATAAAATTCATTTGATTTGATAAATCTTTGGCATATCACACCCTTTCTTTAAACACACGTTTAATGATCTTTTTCGTGACCCCCATTTCATGAAAACATATTTAAATTTCTATTAATTTGTTTGCGTATCAACACTTACCAAACAAAACACAAATTATCCTGACACAGGACACACGTCTTTAGTTTTTATGGGACTCTTCCATCATCATCATTATCATCATAAAAAAAAAATATTTTCTATTTAAAAATTGAAGAAAAAGGGTGCGTAGCTAGATACGCACGCACTTTAAGAATTAACATAAATTAACACCATTTTCAAATATTCAACACAATGGGATGGGTAGAGAAAGGTGATGATGATGACGCTGATGTTTGTTGCTTTGTGTCAGTGTGAACACAGCAATCAAGTCAACTCACGCGTTCTACTAGTTTGGAAAAAAAAAAAAACTAAACAATTACAATTATCATAAATTATACACGAAAAAGAAAACGTAACTTAACAAATACAATAAAGTAGCATTAAATAAAATTTATAACCTTATATCCCAAATAGTGACAACCTTTAAGGATTTTCATATCAAAACAAGCTACTCTTTTAAACACTGAGAATGAGAAGCGTTCCTTTTTAGTTCCTTTATTGTGTATGTACATGTAGCTAGATGTGTGTGTGTGGGGTTTAAAAGCTAAAACTTATGAATTTATTGTCTAATATGAAAAAGGTGAAAGGTTAACTTTATTGTTACAAATAAAGTAAGTATGTATTTCTACACACTCTTGTTTGGGATTTGTTTGAAAATTAGAGGAGTATGAATACATAAATTCCCATAAACTCGTACAATTCACATTCACCTGAAAACACTTGACTTTGAGGTCTGTTGGCTGGAGAAATGCTGGCTTTTTAGATGTGTGTTAAAAATAAACACTCGGAGAAAAATAGGAAGAGAGTAAACTTAAATGGCCATGTTATATGACAGCATAAGAAAAGAAAACTTTATGAGCGGTTTTTACTTACTTGGGTTTAAACTTTGTTTCTCTGCAAACAATATTATGAAAGCTTAACTAATCTCCTGTTTGTTGACTAAGATTTGCTAAGATCAGTTTTGTTTTTGCTCTAAATTAATGTCAGATTACAAAATTCTTTATTTTTAACAATTTTTTTTAAGTAAAATCTTTTCCTTTTAATAAAATATTAATTTGCCTTTTCTTTTTTTCTATTTCCAGGTAATTAAAACACAAATATTTTACTAAAAAACATTTCTTACAAATGTATTCGGCTGTAAGTAGAAAACTAGGCATTATTTTGAAATGAAAAAAATCTTAACATTGCTAATTAACATACTTTTTGATTGCCACTATATACCAGCTGCATTACCTAGAAGCAGTTTTGTAATGTAGGAGTTATAATTTGATATAAGAGAACTTATTTATTGGACACCAATTTGGAATTTTGGCGTAGATTATGTTGATTTTGAGGCCGACTTATTGACCTGTCAACAAAAAGTCTAGCGAATCAAATAACAAAATTTTTCCACCTGTTTAATTTTTCTTAAACAATTTAAAAAATGTTTCTTTAACATGAAACTTCTCTTTAAATTATTTCCTCGAGTGTTTTTATTATTGTTATTATCATTTTTTTCAAATGTTTTTTTCGGCATAATCCTCGAGATATTGTCAACACAATACAAAAAGTATTTTGTCTTTTGAAAATATATTATTGTGTGGTGTATAAGTATGTGTATACACACATATGTGTGTGTTACACACACACACTTACATTTATATATAAAAAAAACATATAAAGCTATGTATATACCTTAAGGTATCCCATTAGGGATATGATGATAATATGATACGCTCAAGTTCAAATTGTGCTTTGTCTAACGTCTACTACTACTTCAAATTCATCTGCACTTGTACCAGCAATGATACAATGGTTATTCTAGCAAAATAACTAAGGAGTAGAGCTTTAGAAGAATGTATGTAAGGGGATAGCTGGTGATGTTAAAGAAGAATGTCAGTTATACAAAACCAACCAACCGATAGACAGACAGTCAAACAGACAGTTCAAAAAAAGAGCATAATAAACAAATTTGTTTTTACGTTTTTTTTTATTATTATACTTTTTTATTGTATAAATTGTTTGTAGAGAGTAGCTGAGGTAAGGGAAATAGCACAAAAAGAAGTTAATTGTTTATAAAATAATGAACAATGAAAAAAAATTATTCCAAGAAGATGTACTCTATATTTTACTAACTGGTTAATTAAAAAAATATTCGGATAATTAATCGAATAAAAAAAAAAAACGAATAATCGAAAATTTTTTTTTTTATTTTGAATAACTGTGATTCAGACCATTTTATAAAAATATTAGGATAATTATTCGAATAAATAATTATTCGGATAATTATTCGAATAAAAAAACGAATAATTGAAAAAAATATGTTGTGTTTAAATTTTATTGTGAATGATCAAAATTACTCAGATTTTTAAGAGAAATATTCTTATAATTATTCGAATAAAATAACGAATAATCAAAAAATATTCGAATAAAGAACCAACAAATTTAACATTTTTATTGAGAAGTTGTTTCTGGATTATTTCGCTTCAATTATTCTAATTGTTAAGAGTTTTTCCAAAAAATATTCGGCAAATTATTCGAATAAAAAAACGAATATTCGGAAAAAAAACTTGGAAAAAGTATAATTTTAAATTTCATTGTGAATGATCTAGTTATTCCGATTTTTTAAGAGAAATGTTTTTGTAATTATTCGAATAAAATAACTAATAATCAAAAAATATTCGAATAAATAAACGAATAAATGAAAAATTTTACCGAAAAGTTGTTTTTTGATTACACCGCTTCAATTATCCCAATTATTAAGAGTTTTTCCAAAAAATATTCGCCTAATTATCCGAATAAAAAAGACGAATATTCGGAAAAAAATCTTGGAAAAAGTATAATTTTAAACTTCATTGTGAATGATCTAGTTATTCCGATTTTTTAAGAGAAATGTTTTTATAATTATTCGAATAAAATAACGAATAATTGGAAAATATTCGAATAAAGAACCATTTATTCGCTTACTTTTTACGCAAAAGTTGTATTTTGATTATTGCGTTCAAATTGTCCCAATTATTTAGAATGTTTCCAAAAAATATTCGGCTAATTATTCGAATAAAAAAACGAATATTCGGAAACAAATCTTGAAAATTGTATCTTTTTAAATTTCATTGTGTTATTCAGATTTTTTAAGAGAAATGTTTTTATAATTATTCGAATAAAATAACGAATAATCAAAAAATACTCGAACAAGTAACCGAATAAATGAAAAATTCGACCGAAAAGTTGTTCTTCGACCGAAAAGTTGTTCTTTAATTATCCCAGTTATTAAGAGTTTTTCCAAAAAATATTCGGCTAATTATTCGAATAAAAAAACGAATATTCGGAAAAAAATCTTGGAAAAAGAATAATTTTAAATTTCATTGTGAATGATCATAGTTATACCGATTTTTTAAGAGCAATGTCTTTATAATTATTCGAATAAAATAACGAATAATGGCAAAATATTCGAATAAAGAACCATTTATTCGCTTTCTTTTTTCGCAAAAGTTGCTTTTTGATTAATCCGCTTCAATTATCCCAACTTTTAAGAATTTTTCCAAAAAATATTTGGTTAATTATTCGAATAAACTAACGAATAATCAAAAATATTCGAATAAATAACAGAATAAATGAAACATTTTTACCTAAAAGTTGTTTCTAGATTATTCCGCTTCAATTATCCCAATTATTAAAAATTTTTCCAAAAACTATTCGGTTAATTATTCGAATCAAATAACGAATAATCAGAAAAAATTATTTGAAATTATATACTTTAAAATTGTATTGTAAATGATAATTGTTATTCAGACTTTTTTAAAAAGATGTTTTCATAATTATTCGAATAAAATAACGAATAATTGGAAAATACTAGAATAAAGAACCGAATAAATGAAAAAAATTTTAACGAAAGATGTTTCTTGATTATAACTCAAAATTTTCCAATTATTTAGAATTTTTTCTAAAAATATTCGAATAATTATTCGAATAAAAAACGAATAATCGAATACAAATTTGGAAAAAGTTGGAAAACATTTAGAATTTTTTTTCAGTAATATTTTATAAATATTTCTTTCAACATCCCACCAACTATAAACTGTTGCGTTGAGTCATAAAATTCATTTAATTTGTATTGAAACTACATGGAATTGTTTTCATGATTTTGACATTAGTAAACAATTGCAAAATCGTACAGTGCTTTGCAGTGATAAACCAAGTAAATGAGATAGATTTGGTGCCTATTTGTTACAATTTTCACATAATCTCTGCTGTTTTTCCCAACTCCACTGCTTAAACACTAACTCTATATCAGTATAAATGTATTGTTATCCTTACGTATCCTTTCTTTATTTATTTTCTTTTTTTGGTGTGTTGTTAAAGATTTTATTTTATAAATATTATTTTTTTGTTAACTGTAAAGTGTCATCCCTTTTTGTTGTGTTCTGCAATTTGAACTCATACAAAATATAAGAAAATGAAAAAATCAACCTTTTTTCTCCATTTACAATTCGAAGTAAAAATGAGTATGAGTTACACACACACACACATTATTTCAAAAAAGGATACATAACAAATTGTTATGGCAACCGTGTTAAAAGGGGGACAGAGTATAAAAAAGCATAAAAAGGGTGCCTGTGCCATTGTAAGACTATTAATAAGTTGTATGTGAGAGAGTCCCAGTTAGGAATGTTTGTTATTTGTGTTAGCGAGTGTAAACACTTTAGCTGCTTTTATACTTTGGCTGTGTTCTTTTTTGTGTGTGTACAAAACCAAGCTAAAAGAAAAGTGTAATAATATATATATATAAAAAAAAAGAAGTTGTTTAATTTGCTGCTGGCACGCTTGACTGCTGTCAAATTGCTGTCAACAATACCACTAAATATATACACACATACACACACACATGCTTTCAAAAACACTCTCGCACACAAAAGAATAACAACAACTTTGAGCATAAAAAGAAATCATATAAAAATTTATATAATAAAAAAGTTTGTTTTAAAATTCTGTTACGGTTACACCTAAATTATCGATTATTGAAAGTTTTTCTTTTTATTTTCTTTTATTGTAATTTTTTGAGATTAAATTTAGGAAAAAAAAACGTCCGTTTTTTATATGGTGTCATATATACCCATAATGAAGAAAAAAGTCTTTATATTATGTGTAAAAGTTTGTTTGAATGTTAGTTTGCTATAAAGAAAAATCACTCGAAAATTTTGGTAATTTAAGCTGAGAGAGAAACTTTTATGATGTAATGTAGATTTGGGATTAACCTTTCTGTTACTAATTCGACTAAACTAACGAATAATCGAAAAATATTCGAATAAAGAACCGAATAATTAAACAAAATTTTACCTAAAAGATGTTTCTTCAATATTGCCCTAAAATTATATCAAGTATTTCGAATTTTTTAATCAAATATTCGGATAATTATTCGAATAACTGAAACAAATTTTACTGAAAAGTTGCATCTTGAATATTGCTTTAAAATAATATTAAGTATTACGAATTTTTCCAAAAAATATTCGGATAATTACTCGAATAAAAAAACGATTAATCGGAAGAAAAATTTTGGAAAATGTATCCTTTTGAATTTCATTGCGAATAAGCATAGTTACACAGATTTTTTACGAGAAATATTCTTATAATTATTCGAATGAAATAACGAATAATTCCAAAATATTAGAATAAAGAACCGAATAAATGTAAAACATTTTAAGGAAAAGATGTTTCTTGGTTATTTTTCTAAAATTTCCCAATTATTTAGAATTTTTCCAAAAAAATATTCGAATAATTATTCGGTTAATATCGAATAATCGAAAAATATTTGAAGAAAGAACCCAAGAAATTAAACAAATTTTACCGAAATGTTGTTTCCTGTATGGTTTGCTAAAATTATACCAAGTAATAAAAAATAAAAAAAAATATTCGAATAATTATTCGAGTAAAAACCGAATATGTAATCGAAAAAAAAATTGGAAAATGTATGATTTTAAATTTAATTGCAAATGATCATAGTTTCTCAGATTTTTGAAGAGAAATGTTCTAATAATTATTCGAATAAAACAACGAATAATCGAAAAATATGCGAATAAAGATCCGAATAAATGAAAAACATGACAACGAGAAGATGTTTCTGGATTATTACTCTAACACTTCCCAATTATTTAGAATTTTTTAAAAAAATATTCGTATAATTATTCGAATAAAAAAACGAATAATCGAAAAAACTTTCTGAAAAGTTAATCTTTTTAATTTTTATTTTGAATAATCTTAATAATTCAGGTTGTTCTACAAAAATATGGATAATTATTCGAATAAATAAAAATCGAAAAGTCCCAGTTCGGTTGGTATTTAAAATCGAGAAAATCAGCTCACAAGTGGCCGTAATTTAACGAAAAAACCACGACTACTTAAATTTTTTACATATTTTTTTATCTATATCTGGTTTTTTAGCTAATTTTTAGCTAATAACATCATTATACAAGTTTTTTTAAAATCTTTTGAAGAAATCTAATGCAAAAATCTTCATTAAACCAAAATTCCAAAAACTTCTTAATTATTCTCTTATAATTCCATATACAGTGTCAATTAATTTAACTTCAACAAAATCTAAATTTCATATTCTCTGTTTGGATTAAGTCATAAAATATTTTATTTTTATTTTTATTGATTAATTATGCCAGCATGTCAAGTCACTGAAGGTGAAGAGAAAACAGTAACTACAAAAAAGAATAATAAATAATAAAAAATTATAACAAATCACTCACTCAGAAGAAAAGAAACATTAGGATAAAAAAAAAAAAATATATTAGAAACGTCATCAAATTCAAATTAAACTACAAAACAAAGTAAATACTAAAATAAACAAAAAATCTACGTTTTCTAACGTTCCAAAACTGATTTTTTTTTGAATTTGCCAGTCATTTACTAAAACTGAATACAAAAGGGCAGGCTCTCAGCTCCCCTCTAACTATTCTATATAAACTTAAAAACACTGAAAAGTTAGCTGTCGCTTGAACCAGCCAAGCTAGTGGTGTACAGTGGGGTGGATTGTTAAAAATGTAGTAATAAATCTAAGTTTTCTAAACAACTAATAAATCGTAGAATAGTAAATTTGGACTACGAGTTCAGATACTGGATGTCAAAGTCGAACACCTTTGATTAGGAAAACTTTGTACAGCTTGTAACTTGTACAAATATAGACAGATTTTAATAAATGAAACACTGTTATAAAGCACGTGCAAATGTAAAGAAATTCCTGTTTAATTCACTATGTTGTCTCTTATATTTAAAAGTAACAACATGTAAAAGGATTTTCTAGCCAGAGTTGTTCGGCTTTGACACCCTGTATCTCTCCTTGTATTCAAACGGAGAGGTCATAAATTTGATTTTCTTAAAGCCTATGTCCTCCTCTACGATACGTTTATACATTATTTTGCAATCGGGCCAGCAGATTTATTACCACTTTTTTACGATCGACCCCACTGTGTAGTATTAGTTATGGTAGTGATAAGTTGAAAAGTACACAGAAACTCACTCACACACATATATAGAAATATGAAAAAAAAAACAACAACAACACACTGACTAACTATATTGTTGTTGCCATAACAAAGTAGTGGCGCCTACAAAACTACAACACAAACAGAATAATAAAAACCATAATCGTTACAATACGATAATAATGAGGACAAAGAGAATTAAAATATGCACACATACACAGATACATGCATGCACTTAAATTGTTGTTGTTGCTGTAATATTTACATACACATACAACAAAAAATATCATAAGCCATATAAAGAGCATACCAAAAGACCCAATGTACTAGAGATTATGGAACCTTTAGGGAGAGAGAGAGAGAGTAAAGCTAAACAAAAAATAAAACTATTGGAAAAGTACAAACATTTTTTACTGATTTTTTTTTTTTTAAAATTTATAAATTTATAAATTGCATTGTTATGCTAGTTCATATGTATGTTTTAATATTATCCTGAAAGTATGCTATACAATAAAGTTTGTAAGAGAGTATGAGTATTAACGGTAGTCGGTAGTAACAAAGAATTTTGATTATTTTAAAATTCTCTTCATTTTATAAATGTTTTGAAATGTTAATAAAATATATGAACAAACATGCTTCAAAGTATGTGTGTTTAAGAAATCTTTATTCAGAAAAGGTTTATTACATTCAATATATGTAAATCTAAAAGCATTTATGAACATATTTTTGGTTTAGTCCAACAAAAGAATAGGGAATTTAGTTATCAAGATAAATGAAAAGAAGAACTTTTGAAATCATTTAATTTTGTGCAAATTAGGTCTGTTTTACAAAAATGTTATAATTCAGTGTAAAATGTATGTCGCAGGCATTTTTTTCTTCATAAGCTGCCTTTTTTACAAACAAAAAACCAAGATTGCTCAAAAAGTACTTCTATTTTCAAAGAGTAGCTACAAACATCAAAATAAAGTCACCTTTTTACAGAAAAAGTAGCAATTTTGTATAAAGCGTAGGTTTTAGGCCATTTTTTAGATAAAAGTACCTTTTTTAAAAAAGAGTACCAAGTTTGTATAAAAGTACTTTTCATTTTCAAATCCAATTTACAAAAATTTTAAAAAATTAACTTTTCGTTTTTCTCCATAACGCGTTTCTGGAAAAAATTACTCTCCTCTGCTTTTATAAAAATGTAAAAATTTGGTGAAAAAAGGTCTGTTTTTTTAAATTTTTGTACTAGGCCTTTTTTCCCAAAAGTATCAAATTTATGTAAAAAAAGCACGTTGTAAGCATTTCTAGAAATAATGAACAATTTAGGAGTCTTTTTATCAAAAAGTACTAAAGGTCTGTGCAAAAAGTACGTTGTACGCCTGGGTTTTGCCAAGTGACATTTTTGTATAAAATGCACTTTTCCTTTTCAATTAAAAAACCAAAATAACTTTCGAAATTATCACCCTTTCTACAATTAAAGTAAATTGTAGTGTTATTTTGACAAAAAAGTACTTTTCCAAAAAAGTACTTTTTTTATAAAAAAGTATTTAATTTTAATTGTAAAAAGTACTTTTTTGTAAAAAAGTACGTCTTACAAGAAAGTTAGTTTTTTTCAAAACGTACCCTTTTTCCCAAATGATATCTATGAAAAACACCCAGTTGTTGTGATATACACTTTTCTATAAAAAAAAAAAACATTATAGACATTTTTTTTACCAAAAAGTATCAAAGTTTTGTGCAAATGGCACTTTGTACTCCCGTTTTTCGACAGTAAAATTTTTGTACAAAAATCACCTTTCCTTTTCAATTTATAGCTTTAAATACCAAAATAACTTTGAAACTATTCCCTTTTCTACAATTAAAATACGTGGTAGTCTTCTTTTGAAAAAAAAAAAAATACTTTTATACAAAGAAGAATGTTTTTTTCAAAAAGTACCTTCTTTTTCAAAAGGTACCTGAAAATCAAAAAAAATAAATTTGGAAATTTTATGCTTTTCAGCAAATGAAAAACATTGTAGGCTTCTTTTTACCAAAAAGTACCAAAATTCTGTGCAAAACAAACGTTTTGAGACTGATTTTGCCAAGTCTTATTTTTGTAAAAAAAGTAACATTCTTCTTCAAATTGTGACTTTAAAAACCAAAATAACTTAGAAATATTACGCTTTACTGCAATTAGAGAACATTGTGGTTCTCTTCTTACCAAAAAGTACCACAATTCTGAGCAAAAAGTACGTTGTATACCTGTTTTAACCAAAAAGTACCATGTTTTTTAAAACTACTTAACGAATGGTACCAAAAAAACTAAAGTACTAAAATGTGCAGATTTACCCCTTTAAGAAATTTTTTTTTTTTTAATAATTTTGCGCAACAAGACCTTTCGGTACAGTTTCTGTTATAAATTTTTGTACAAAAAGTATCTTTTCAAATGGTATTTTGCTTACAGTAAAATTCCAGTAAAATACCAAAAAGTACTTTTCACTTTTAAATGGTGCCAACAAACAAAGTACCCATATTTGCAAAAAGTACGTTGTATTTCTATTTTAATCAAAAAGTACCATGTTTTAAAAAGATAAAGTACCAAAAATGTTCACAAATGGCTGAGATATAAGGAAAAAACTAGGACAACCTCGATTTTTAATCTATATCTGGATTACTAAGTCGTTATTATAGACAAAATGAATATCCAATAATAGATATTTCAAAGACCTTTGCAACGGCGTATAAAAGACCAAAGTTAGTCGGTCCTACAATTGGTTAAAATCGGGAAAAATATTTTTCACCCCGAATTTTTTACTTCACCAAAAAAATGTTTTGTTATAAAATTTTTCTCAAATAAATTAAAAAAAAAAATATTAATAAAAATTTTTTAAAAAATGAAATGTTTTTCGAAAATAAAAAAAAAAATTCAACATTTTTTTTCAAATTTTATATAATTTAGTGAAGGGTATAAAATAGCTCTCTTACATGTTTTAATTATTTTGCGTAACAAAAGCTTTCGGTACCGTTTCTGTTATATATTTTGTACAAGGCCAAAGTTAGTCGGCCTACAATTGGTTGAAATCGGGAAAAATATTTTTTATACCGAATTTTTTTTCACAAAAAAAAAAAAAAATCTTTTGTAATACAATTTTTTCACAAATAAATTAAAAAACAAATTTTTTAAAAATTTAAAAAAAAAATTTTAAAAAAATGTTTTTCGAAAATAAAAAAAAAATTTGAAAAAAAATTTTCAAAATTTGTTTTTTCGAATTTTATATAATTTAGTGAAGGGTACAATAGCTCTCTTACTTGTTTTAATTTTTTTGCTTAACAAAAGCTTTCGGTACTGTTTCTGTTATATATTTTGTACAAATGGTACCTTTTCAAATTACATTTTTTTTACTTTTATGCATCTGCAATATTCCAGAAATGTGTTTGAAAGGCTTCTCTTTACCGAAAAGTATCCAAATGTCTCCATGAGTTCATTTAAAATAACAATGATTAATAAATTGTTTAGACTAAAATTGTTACATGCTAAAAATACCAAACAAATTTAAAATTGTCTGAAAAATATTAAAATAGTATTTTGCAGGTTACACATTTCTATTTTCAGTTCCTTTGAAAATGTTCCCACAAAAAGGATCACCAAATTTCCCGTTTTTACAAACAATAATATATGGTTGATAAATTTGTCTTTATTATGTTGCACAGCAAATGGTTTTGGTACTTTTTTCTATTATTATGTATTTTGCATAAAAAGTACTTTTGAAAATATCATACAAAGTGTACTTCTTTCTTTCCAGAAATTAAATATTTCCATTATTATTTAAAAAAACTAAAGGTCATCATTAAAGACTTTTACTTTTCTTAAGTTAAAATTTTTGTTACACAAAAACTTTCGCTTGAAATACTGAAGCTCACCCTTATACTTATGTTGGACCATAACTGACCATTGCCCTATTTTAAGTTTATTTAAATTTGTTCCTACTTCTTATTAAAAAAAAGAAATTCAATAAAATATAAAACTTGACAAGATTTGTGTGTATGTATATTAAACAGGAACAAAATATGTAAAACTACCAGCTTCCTGTTGTTATTTGCTTTTGAAAAAGCGTATAGAATTTCATGCTTAAACATATTGCACAAATTATGCAGATTAAAGGGTCAGCTGGCGGCAAAGCAAAACAAAAAAAAAAAAAATATACAAAATAAAGTAGACAATTTATATAGAACTTGCTTAAATCAGGGAATGAAGTAAAAAAAATTAAATACTTATAGGCAGTTGGACAGCACAACAGCACCTGGCTGGTAAGGCTGAGGATGTTGTATGTGGAACAGAAACAATAAAAAGCAAAGTCCGTTTTTAATACACATATATACACACACAAGGATATGCCAAGGATATTTTGTAGCCTGCACTGCTGCTAGATGGTAATAATGAGTAAAGCTGGAAAGAGAGGTCTTTAAACAATATTATTATTATTATTGTTATAGATGTGGCATCTTCATCTTCAACCTCATGGTCGTCGTCGCCACTATCATCATCATCATCATGAACAGCCGCAGGAATTGCTTGAGCTACAATAATGAGTAACTTAAGCATAGAAGTTGTAGCAGTCATGTTTTCTTGTACATTTTTCTGCTTAACAAAAACATCTTGTTATGTTAAATGTTCCCCCTTTTTGTTTTGTTTTTTGTTCTTTCTTTAATGTCCATTGTTTTGTTTAGGGCCTTTTTGCAGGGAAAAAAAGGAAACAAAAAGAAAGAAAAAAAAATTCAACTAAAATATATTGAAAAAGGTAGGGGAGTTTTAAATTGAAATTTACATAAAAATCAAATTTATATATTTTAAAAATGTATTTGGTTTCTGTGTTTATTCTACTTATAATTCAGCTTAAGAATTTTGTGTTTTTTTTTTCGTTAGACAACAGACAGTCCAATAGGAAATTTAGTTATCAAGACAAATGGTCAGAAGTTATATTAAGGAACTTTAGAAATCATTGAATTTTAAGCAAATTAAGTGAGTTGTAGGTCTGTTTTACAATAATTTTACAATTCAGTGTTAAAATTATGTTTTAGGGCTTTTTTTTTACCAAAAAGTACTTTTTTTAAAAAAAGTACCATGTTGGTACAAAAAGTACCTTTCTCTACAATTGAAGTACGTTGCTTTTTACCAAAAAGCATTAACTCTGTTTACAACATATGTTTCAGGCCAGTTTTTGCATAAAAGTACCATTTTTACAAAAAAGTACAATTTTTACAAAAAAGTACCATCTTTACAAAAAAGTACCACCTTTGTAAAAAAAGTACCTTTCATTTACAAATGTTATTTATGAAAACTAAAAAAAAAATATCTTTTCGTTTGTGTTCAAAACTCTTTTCTGCAAATATTCTTATAAAAAATTATAAATTCTGTGCTAAAAATATATTGAGGACTGTTATTCAAAAATAAACAAAATAATTTGTTGCAAGATTATAAACTTTTGTACCAATAAAAGCATTCTAGGCCTATTTTTAGCCAAAAAATGCCAAAGTTCTGTGCAAAAAGTACGTTGTACACTCTTCTACAAACAAATAATATATGTGGACTCTTTTTACAAAAAAAAAGTACCAAAGTTTTGTGCAAAAAGTACGTTCTACGTCTGGTTTTCACCAAGTAGCATTTTTGTATAAAAAGCTCCTTTCCTATTCAATTGGTAGCTATAAAATCTAAAATAACTTTGGAAATTATTCCCTTTTCTACAATTACAATACGTTATAGTCTTCTTTTGACAAAAACGTACGTTTATAAAAAAAAGAATAATTTTTTCAAAAAGTACCTTCCTTTTTAAAACGTATGTATAGAAATCAGCAATGTGTTTTGAAATTATATGCTTTTCTACAAATAATGAACATTGTAGGCTTCTTTTTACCAAAAAGTACCAAAATTCTGTGAAAAACGAACGTTTTAGGGATGGTTTTCCCAAATATAATTTTTGTAGCATTTTCAAATTGTAGCTTAAAAAACCAAGTAACTTTTTAAATTATAGATTTTCTACAAATAAAGAACATTGTAGTCCTCTTCTTACCAAAAACTACCAAAATTCTTTGAAAAAGTAATGTGGCAGGCCTGTTTTTACCAAAAAGTACCACGGTTTTAGAAACTATTTTTCTCTGTCAAGTGGTGCCTATAAAAACTAATAAACTAATTTGTTAAATCATACGCTTTTCTACACAAAAAACGTCATACAAAAATGTACCAAAAATTTGCAACAAAAATATTACAAATATTACCTTTTTTTACTAAATAGTACCAAACAATTTTTAAATTTCTGCACAAAATATCAACAAGAAAGTTTTAAGATATCTGTCAACATTAATTAACATTTATCTAGGAAAAAGATCCCGTCTGACACAAATGCTTCACCCAAAAATTACCAAAAACTTTACTCATCACAAAAAAGTACCTTACTCATCACAAAAAGTACATTTTAAAAAATCTTAAAAAAAGTCACAAAAAAGAAGCAATGTTTGCTCCACAAAATGTACCAAAAATTTCTGTTTAAAAAAAGTATAAATTTTGAACAAAAAGTACCTTACGTCGCTCATCACAAAAAGGTACCATTTTTGCACAAAAAGTACATTTTAAAAAATCTTAAAAAAACGTCACAAAAAAGAAGCAATGTTTCACAAAATGCATCAAAAATGTCTGTCCTTAAAAAAGTATAAATTTTGAACAAAAAGTACCTTTCCTTTTTCAAATCAAGTACAAAAAGTTTTGAAATTTGAAAACAAAATGTTAACAAAATAATTTTTGAATATTTAAACACATTAACGTTAGTCTACAAAAAGTTTTAAATTCCCCCCAAAAAAGTACCAAAAAGTATAAAACACTTGAAACTAAATCCACCATATAATACGAGTTTTCACCATAAAGTACTTTTCTTCTTTCAATGGTACCTACAAATTTTGAAATTTCTGACATGTCTGCACATTCTACAAAAACTTCTTGTATTGCACAAATCTTTTCCACAAAAATTGCAAAAAATGTCTGTCCTTAAAAAAGTACCAATTTGATACAAAAAGTACCTTTTTTAAATATTATCAAGATAGTATAGTATGACTTCCAAACACAAAATTTTGAAATTTTTGAACAATCTCTGTCTACACATTATTTAACATTTCCCTACAAAATTTCTCTTGCACAAATGGTTTCCACAAAAAATACCAAAAATGTTTGTATTTAAAAAAGTACCAATTTGCTACAAAATGTACCTTTCTTTTATAAATGTTATCAAGAGGTTTAGAAATTTCTGAAACGAAACAATTTATAAACATTTCCTCACATGAAACTAAGCCCACCATATATATAGTACAACTTTTAGCCACAAACTACCTTTCTTTTCTCAATGGTACCTAAAAATTTTTAAATTTCTGAACAATTTCTGACATGTCTACACATTATTTAACATTTCTCTACAAAAAGTTCGTGTCTTGCACAAATGTTACCCACAAAAAGTACCAAAAATTTCTGTCATTAAAAAAGTACCAATTTTCTACAAAAGGTACCTTTCTTTTTTAAATTTTATCAAAAGATTTTGAAATTCTCAACAAAATCTAAGCAACATTTCCCCAAAAATTCTCTACAAAAAGTTTTTATCTTATGGTTCTCCCCAAAAAAGTACCAAAAGTGTAAATCATGTGATATTTTTATGTAAAATTTCCCATTAGGTATATTTCCATTTCTATTTATTACTTTTTTATCAAATACTTATTTTTTTTTTTATTATTATAAATTTCAAACTAAACCGACCATGTAGCAGGAATACAAGAGTGGCTGGCTGTCTTGCAAAAGACATCCTTATGTTAAAACTGTAAGAGAGTTAAAATGTATATACATACTTATATGTGATTGTGTGTGTGTGTGTGTAACCATGCATGGGTATGTGTGTAACAATTCCTTTCTTTGCTCAAATGTATTGTTAGAAAATTGTTTGTCCAGTAGTTTCCGTTTCTTTTGTATTCGATGTTAGCAAAAGAATACATAATATAAATATTGTGCCATATAATAGTGGTATATAGACAGTAGAGATTTTGTTTTTTTACATATATACAAACATTCATATACTTATTTACATATATACTTATATACATATAATACCACTACAAGAATTTAATGGTTTTTTAACAAGAACCATACAGTATTATATTGGAAAAAAAAAAACAGAAATGTTTTGTAACAATGGCATAATGAAAATGGAGTAGTGGCAGTATGAAGAAGTAGTGTAGTAATTTCTAGAAAGGAATTATAATAAACAAGTACATACTTTATGGTATTACAGTTTTTTTTTTTTTCTATTTTAATACAAAGATGTTTGCATATATTTTTATGTATAATTTAATATTGAAATTGTTGAAGGAGGGGTGGAAAATAGTTACAAGGTTGTAAAAAAATATTGTCAATATAATTAAAGAAATATGGAATTTTTAATGATTTTGTAATAGTTGTTTTAGAAAAAGGGACATTTGAAGCATTTCAGTAAGGGAGTATCAAGCTCTGCTTGAGCTTAACTTAATCACAAGCCTTTAAAGCAGTGGTTGGCATGAAGAGAATATGGAATATGTCGGCATGAATGAACTTTAATAGCATGAGCATTTGCCTCAATTATTCTTAATTTTCCTCAAATACTTTAAATTTGTAACATATTTAAAAGTATTTAACTACTTTTCGAATTACTGGTGAAGCTGGCATATATATTGTAACCATAACATATTTAGAAGCCTTGAAGCTTTTGTATATTATTTCTATTTCTAAACACAGGAAATGCTCAATATGAAAAGCCAACGTTGACCACTTTAAAAAAACATTTGTGAAATTTTACAGATTTCTTCATTTACGCAAGATTTGCCACCATTTGTGCAGTAAAGTCTTGTCAACCAAAAAAACAGTATGACAGATGACAGTTTAGGTTCGGCATTAGACGAGAGAACAAAGCGCTTTTTTTGTTGAACAATATTTCAAAAATAGTTAAAGATTGTGAGTCACAGCTCGGAGCAATATCATCCTAAGCGATTAAGCGTATTTTCACCTTATTAGCTTTGTTAATAGTTAAAATTGCAGCATTTGGAATTCAGAGAACCCACATACTTCTTTGAAAATGAGGCTGGTAAAGCGGTGACTGCTCGATACTATGACGTGATAACAGAGTTCATTTTCTGTCTAAATTGAATGACATTGATATGGACAATGATATGGATGACATGTGGTTTCAACCAGAAGGTGCTACATGACAATTCAATTCAATGACTGTATGAGACTTTCTGAGATTTCCTGGTATTGTACTATCTCGTTTTAGTGATTAGAATTGACCCCCTAGATCGTGAGATTTTATTTTCTTCAAATAATTATCAAAATATTTTTGGAAAAAACTTCTTGGAATATTTTTCTTTAATTTATTCCGTTATTTATTCGAAGATTTCGAAATTAGTCGTTAGTTTGTACGCATAATTAACCAACAATTTTTATAGAATAATCTGAGTTATTCAATATGTAAATCATAAAGATTAAATTTTCTTGAAATTTTTTCGATTACTTTTTTTATACGAAAAATTATCCGATTTTTTTTTATTTTTTTTTTAAATTCTTAATAATTATGAAATTTTAGATTTATAACACATTTCTTGAAATATATTTTTCATTTATTCGGTTTTTTATTCGAATATTTTGAAATAATTCGTTAATTATTTTTGTTAAATAATCTGATTTAAGTTGATTATTCAAAATAAAATTCAATAATATGAAATTATCATGAAATTTTTTCAAATATTCGTTTTTTTTATTCGAATAATTAACCGTTTTTTGTTGAAATTCTAAATAATTGTGAAATTTTAGCAAGATTTCGGAATTTTAAGAAAAAAACTTCTCGAATTAATATTTTATATTTATTCGGTTCCTTATTCGAATATTTCGAAATTATTCGTTTTTTTATTCGAATAATTATCTGTATATTTTTGTAGAATAATGTGAGTTATTGTGATTGTTAAAAAAATATTAAATTTTCGGGAAATTTTATTCGTTTTTACGTTTTTTTATTCGAATAATTATCCGGATAATTTTTGGAAAATTTCATAATAATTACGAAATTTTTGCGTAATACACAAGAAAAGTCTTCTCGTAATATAGTTTTCATTTATTCGGTTTTTTATTCGAATATTTTGAAATTATTCGTTATTTTATTCGAATAATTATCAATATATTTCTGTAGAATAGTCTTAGTTATCTTGAAAATTAAAAATAATAATCAAAAAAGTTAAATTTTCATGAAAGTTGTCGATTATTCCTTTCTTTAGTCGAATAAGTATCCGAATTTTTTTTTTTTTTAAATTCTTACTAATTGTGAAATTTTAGCATAAATATCAAGTAGCGACATTTTAGATTATTATATTTAATTTTTTCGGTTTTT
Source organism: Calliphora vomitoria (assembly GCA_942486065.2). Classification (NCBI taxonomy): domain Eukaryota; kingdom Metazoa; phylum Arthropoda; class Insecta; order Diptera; family Calliphoridae; genus Calliphora; species Calliphora vomitoria. The sequence goes on along the minus strand of OW818033.2, from coordinate 19,724,189 downwards.
TATTCAAGTATTTTAATATTATTCGTTATTTTATTCGAATAATTATCTGGATATTTTTGTAGAATAATGTGAGTTTTTGTGATTTTTAAAAAAAAAATAGAAAATATAAACTTTTCATGAAATTTTCTTCGATTATAAGGTTTTTTATTCGAATAATTATCCGGTTAATTTTTGAAAAAATTCTTAATAATTGTGAAATTTTAGCTTAATACTCAAGAAAAAACTTCTCGTAATATATTTTTCATTTATACGGTTTTTTATTGGAATATTTTGAAATTATTCGTTATATTATTCGAATAATTATCGGTATATTTTTGTTTAAGAAACTGAGTTATTGTAAAAATTTTAATTAATAAGCAAAAAGGTTACATTTTTATGAAAGTTTTCGAGTATTCGCTTCTTTATTCGAATAATTATACGGATAATTTTTGGAAAAATTCTTAATAATTGTGAAATTTTAGCGGATACTCAAGAAAAAACTTCTCGTAATATATTTTTCATTTATTCGGTTTTTTATTCAAATATTTTGAAATTATTTTTGTTTCGAAAACTGAGTTATGTGAATATTTAAAATAATAATCAAAAGGTTAAATTTTCAGGATTTTCTTTGATTATTCGTTTCTTTATTCGAATAATTACGCGAAAATTCTTAATAGTGGTGAAAGTTTAGCGTAATAATCAAGAAACCACTTCTCTTAATATTTTATTAATTTATTCGGTTTTTTATTCGAATATTTTTCGATTATTCGTTATTTTATTCGAATAATTATCAGGATATTTTTGTAGAAGAGTCTGAGTTTTGTGAAAATTAAAATAAAAATCGAAAAGATTAAATTTTTCGATTATTCGTTTTTTTATTCGAATAATTATCCGGATAATTTTTAGAAAAATTCTCAATAATTTTGAAAAGTTAGCGTAGTAATTAAGAATTTACTTCTCGGAATATTTTTTTATTAATTCTAACAATTTGAAATTATTTGTTAGGTTGTTCGAATAATAATCCGAATCTTTTGTAGAATAAGCTGAATTATTGCGATTGTTGGAAAAAAATTTGAAAATATAAATTTTTCAGCAAAATTTATTAGAATTTATTCGGTTTTTTACTCGAATATTTTTCGATTATTCGTTATTTTATTCGAATAATTATCATTATTCGAATGTTTTTTTCTTTTATTCGAATATTTGCAGTTTATTCATTATTATATTAGAATTGTTATTCGAGCATTTTTTTTTTTCAATATAAAATTCAAAATAATAAACTTTTTATAAAGTTTTATTCGAGTATTCGTTTGGTTTTTTTTTCGAATAATTATACGAATCATGTGATTGGATTTGCATTTATGAGGTTATTTGAAGTCAAAGTCTATACCAACAGATCCACAATCAACCGAAAGTGGAAATTTAACGCTGCATTAGAAAAATTCAGCCACATGTGGGCAAAATGTTCATGGAAAATTTCGATAAATGAGAGCCAGCAAAGCTTTTCCCTATTATGTGCTTTTTATGATTATACATATTTAATTAAAATCTTGCGTAAGTTTTTGAAATACCCTTTGAATATAAACCCTCCAGTATTTCGTACCCTATATAAAAATAATTAACCCCAAAATGTATGCAACAACATTAAATAAATGAAAACTTTACTTACTCATCCCTTAACAAATACTACAATGAAAAATGTTATTATTATTTTTTTATAGTATAGTTTAGTTAAAGCCATTTAATTTGTATAGTTCTTTGTTTTTAGGTTAAATTTATTTTATTGTTGTCTTATTTATCATAAACAATAACAAAAAAAAAAGAAGGAAAACAAGCAAAAAAAGGTTAATGTTTTTTGATTGTAAAAATAAATCCATAAAACAAAAAGATAAATGAGCCAAAATATTAAAAATTCTTGTAATTTATAAAATGGGAAAAAATTATAAAATAAATATTGAAATAATGCCAAACAACTAAAACAGTTAAAACATGAAAGTTGTGTGAAACATAAATATTTTTTAGGGGAAAGGATTGCAAAAAAAAAAAGGTCAAACAAACCTACAGCCAAGGAAATTTATTAGAAAAAACTAGTTCCATTTTTTTTTGTATTAAAAAATTAACCAAATGTCATTAATGTAATGGCCATTAAATACTTTTTTTTGCTGTTTTGTTTGATTTTATAAAAAAAAAAGATTGAAATTTAAAATGCTGCAAAAATTCATTAAAATAATTGCTTAAACATTATTCATTAAATCAATGAAAGTGCTGGCTGGTTTTTGTTAATAATTTTGTGTGTTTGAAAACTGAAACAAACTGATAACTCTCTTGTATTTATGTACACACTCTAGCAAATATTCCTTTAAAGTTGGCGAAATTGCCTTTACCACCAGAGAGCTGCTATACAACACACAACAAAAATTCCATATTTCCTGTAAAAATAATTTTTTTTTCAAAACTCTATAAATATGTAGGTATGTTTCTGTGTGTATGTGTATGATGATGGGGCAATATAAAAATTATTTGTTTGTGTTTGAATGTATGTGAATGAGTGAAAATGGTAGAACAAAAAAAAACTCCTAAAAGTAGACAGTACAAAAGCCATGCCATGAACAAAGTAATAAATGTAAGTGCTTCCATATGTGGAGAAACAATATTCTTTTTCTATATTTTTCATTTTCAATTTTATTTTTGCCATTTCGTTTTTGTTTTTTAGTTTCTTTTTTTGCATGAAAAATGACAGTGCTTTTATGACCAAACAAAAATACATATTAAAACGGTAACTGTTGCTCAAATAGAAAAGTTGTGGGTGGATGAGGGGTTGGCTACAGATACATAGATCCCATCCCTGTGCTGGTGTATTTATTTATACATTTCTGATAGAAATTCTCGAGTATTTGTATTTAAATTGTGGAAAATTAAAAAAAAAAAAAACATACCAGCAAATATTCAAATGGTTTAAATTTCAAATACCAGTATTAAATAGTTAGAAAATTTGTTGACTAATGTTTTAAACGTCTATTTTTTTTGAAGGCTTACAAAAATATGTATCCCAGGGGCAACATTTTAGGAATGACGGGAATTTAAAAGCAACAAAAATATGAATATAAATTTATTGTTGTATAAAACAAATATGTGAAAAAGTGTTGCAGTTCACAAGGGGTTTAAAGGAAATAAGCTATTTATAGCAAATAGATTATTAAGACTTAAATCTTTAACATTTTAGTAGATTTTTTATAGTTAAAGCTAATTTGTGTGCCTTTTAAATAAAATAACTTTTTTCTTAATATCTCAACTTAAAATTTTGTTATTGAAAATGTAATTAGTATATTTATAGCTTTAATTTAAAGGCTTATATTTTTGTTTGTTAAAGTTTGGGTTTTTAAAACCTACTTTAAAGAAAATGTACAACTTTTAGGATTTTACCTATTTTTAAAGTTTTATTTTATTAAGTTTTAGGAAAATTTTAAGATTTTGTGAGAAAGTACTTTTTTTATTTATTGACAATTTTAAAATTCAGAAAAATAATTTGCATTAAAAAGTACTTTCTGTAATTAAGTACTTTTTCAATTTAGTACTTTTTTCTTATTTTCAATAACCTCGCCTATTGGTCATAATCAGTCATAAATTTCTACTTTATGTAAAGTTTATAAAAAAAATTTTAAATTTTATTAACAATTTTATGAAATTTCTTAATTTTGTAAAATTTAGTATTTGTAATAGGTACTTTTTTTAGTAATATGTAAAACTTAATATGTTTTAAAAATTTAAGTACCTTTTTGTTTAAGTACTTTGGTACTTTGTTTTAAATTTTTTTGTCAATTTTAAAAACTCACAAAAAATACCGATTTTAAGATTCTGCGAAAAAGTACTTTTTGCATTTAGTACTTTCCTACTTTGTTTTAAAATTATGTAAATTTTTTTGTTAATCTCAAAAATTCAAAAAATACCGAAAAAAATATTTGTCTTAAAAGTACTTTCTGTATTTAAGTACTTTTTCAATTTAGTACTTTTTTAAAAATTATAAACATATTTTAATTTTATTAAAAAATGTATGAAATTTCTAAAATTTGTGTCTTAATAAAGCAAGTTTTAGCAAAATTTTAAGAATCTGCGAAACAGTACTTTTTGTTTAAGTTCTTTTTTATTTAGTTGTTTTGGTCTTTGTTTTAAAATTTATTACATTTAAGAATAAAAACACTAAAATTTCAAGATTCTAAAAAAATGTTGTTTAAGTACTTTTATATTTATTTTTTTCATATTAAAATTACTAAAATTACGAAAATTACTTTTATAGTACTTTTATAAACTTTAGAAACGTTTGTAGACAACAATTAAACCTATTTAAGATTTTCTTTAACTTAATTCCGCAAATTTTCGTACTTTTTTTTAGAATTTTCAACTTTTAAGAAATTTTCCCAATTTATGGACTAATTAACAAATTTTTTTTTCTCCAAATTTTAAGATTTTGGCAAAAAGTACTTTTCATTTAAATATTTCTTTTATTTAGTACTTTGTTTTAAAATTTTGTGCTTTTTAGAGATTTCTGCGACAAATTTAACAACTTTTACATCAATAAAACCAATTTCAACTAGATTTAAACATTCTGAGAATAAGTACTTTGTGGTTAATTGCTTTAGTAAAATTTTGTTTGGTGAAAAAAAAGGAATTAAATTTTTAGTAAAAAAAATTTATGAAAAAAAAAAAAAAAATTGTAGAAAAATAATTTTGGGGGAAAATGGTTGCTTAAAAAAATTTATGGAGGTTTTCAGCCATTTGAGATCCGATTTTTTCGATAACAACCTAAGTTGTACTATAGCGGATGTATTATTATCTATCATGTATGAAAGTTATTTGGTAGCTACGGAAAGTAGATTTCAACAGACAGACGGACATAGCTATATCGACTCCGCTATCTATAACGATCTATAATCCATATGGACAATTCCACGAGAATGATGATTTGAATAGGAGAAAAAAAATGTTACTATGTGAAAGTATTCAGAGGTTATTACAGCATTTTAAATGCAAAAATAATAGTTTGAAGTGAAGTGATTTAATTGGTATCTAAGATTGCGGCTAAAACTAAGCTCTCAATTAGCATGTAGTATGAAATGAATTTGACTCTGATAGGTTTTTTGCTATCATCAAATTATTTATTGAAACCGAATATATATTTTCTATTTATTTTTTTAGTTCTTGTATACATATATTTACAGAATATATATTGTTTTACTATGAATGAAAAATCTGTCACATTTACATTTTATTATTATAAAATCATCCAAAGATTATTTTTATTTAAGTATGACGGATTATAAAGGAAAAATATTTGGTTTAGTGTAAGAAATTAAAAGAAAGCATAACGCCTCACACGATTCGTAAATTATCGCATATTTCTACATACACCTCAAAATTACTTCCGTTTTATGTCACGTACGATATACCCTTATTTCGCTCGATATTTTGGACAACAATGTGTCGAAAGGACTTATTATTTTTTTTAAATGTAGTACCCTCTGAATAAAGAACTGGAACATTTTTCAGATTCTCTTATTTGTGGAAAATCTATTCCACTCTATAGGCGTACAAATGTCACGTACATAAATAAAATAATGAGCTCTCATTACAAAATAATGTATGCGGAGCTTACACAAAATTGTTGCTGGTTCAAATCATCATAGAAAAAATTTTATTTTTGGGGGTATAATGCTCTTTAAATCTTGTTTAATTCTTTCATTTATTTGAAGGTATTGAAAGTGGATTAGAATAAAGGGATTCGATTCTATATAGTTTTATTTGAAAATATTGAACCAGTCAACGGCATAAATATTGAAAATTTTTACAATATATCTCGAAAACGATTCAGCCAATTTATAATATTTGATCTGAATCATGATCAACATGTCCAAATTAGTAAGAAATAATATTTTTTAAGTGAAAATTAGACAAAATAATGAAAATAAGATGTAATTATTCAAAAAGATAAAGGGTTTTGCATTCAGAAATATAAAAAAAAAAAATAGCAAAACAAATTGTTTTTCTTTGAAATTTTTGGCATCAGAAACTCATTTTCATGAATACAGTGCCCCGATATTTAGTACTATTCTTAAAATTCAACAAATATTTAGTATATTTGTTAAATTTCGGATAATGTTTATGTTTAAATTTCCATAAATTTTCTTATAAACGAAAAAAGTACCTACACCTAGAAAAAAAATAGAGTTGTGCATGTTTACCATAAACATTTCAACATTTTTACAAGTTTTTTTAACAATATTATAGTGACTACATTTATGTATATGACTGTGGTAACCATAATATGTTTAAGTTACCATTCACATGATTGTAGCATTCAGTAGTACTTCATCATATTGTGTTGTTCTCGGATTATCATACTCTGAGAACAACGTATTATGATTCATCATGAATATGATTGCTACAATAATATGAATGGTAACTTAAACATATTATAGTAACCGCAATCACATACATAATTACTATACTAAACCATTTTATTACAAATTATGTAATAAGACCAAGTATTTTGTTACTATAAAATTGAAAGGTTTTGTTAAACCAGGTTGAACTCCAAATTCAATTTATTTCCACCTTGTTGATCTTAAATTTTCAAAAATTTATTTCCTAAAACAAAACTGAATAAAACATATTGGCATTTAGTACAAATTTAAAGTATGTTCCAATGGTCAGAGAGTGTTATCTTGGTATCTAATATCTTAAACTGACGTTTTCGCTGCTATTATTATTATTATTGTCGTTGAATGCTGTAAATCTTAACAAATAAATTGTTGTTGTTGTTGTGTTTGTTCATAACATAACAACGTTTTATCGCATTAAACAGTTTCACAAGGATTTGAAATCATTGTGCTGTGCTGTAGCATATAATTCAATTGTCAATATGTTGACGTGCAACATGCGATAGAGCGATTTTTTTCCCTTGATTTGTGTTACATCCTTTTAGTCCTTGTCTTGTTAATAAGTTGCCGAGGTGTGGGTGATTTGTAATGGGGTTTGTTATACGTATGTGAGTATGTGTGTTGACTTTGCAAGCTGAGGAGCTGTAAGTGTGCAGGCATGTGTTTGAAATTGATGAGGAGTTGGATTTTTTTTTATCATCTCTCCTTCTTTTTTTTTTATTTTTCTATATTTGATGTGATGTTATATTAAAGTCAAAAGACAATGTTTGTTTTCAGATTTTTTTTTTTAGTATATTTTAAGGATAATATTGAAAAAAGTTGGAAAAAAAAAAAGAATGGAAACTCAATGAAGAAGAAAACTTTATTGATATGATGTTGAACAAGGCTCATTACAACATGTTTTATTGTCCTTATAGCTCTTAGTAGCAAAAAACAACTAGTGACCAAAGTCTTTCCAACTATAACTGGTCATATGTTCGTATTAAGTTTTTTTTTTTTTTTTCTTTTTACTGTTGATAGTTCAGCAAACAAAAAACTTTGTCTCTTTTTTCGTTCTTTTCAATTTAAGTATTAGTAACCAAAAGCTGAGATAAACACAAACATTAGTGATGTATGTAGAACTATTTTCCTATGCTTACATGTGTTTCCCCAGCATCCTTATGCAAACCTACACATATGTTACAATAGTTTCTATAACTTTTTAATATAGATTTTTGTTTTTGTTCCATCAACTTCGTTTTTAATTTGAAGTCTGTTTTACGTCAGTGTTTGTGTCTTTTTATTACGTTGTTTGATGATTTTGTACTCTCTAAGCTTAAGCAAACAATGATGAGGGTGTGCATATGAGAGTTGGTTGGTCAAGACATTTGTGACATACGACCTTTAAACGGTGATATAACACATGTTTAGCGTAAGTCTTTATTCTAATCATTGTCAAAGTTATAGTTAATATGTTCCATAAATAAAATGAAAGAATTTTGTTGTGAAGGGGGAAACACAAAATTGTACGTGAATGTTTTATATTGAAAATAGGCAAAGTTTTTGAGATGATGGAAAACTTTTAAATCCCTAGGGGTCAATACATGGTTTTTACACGCACCTGTTACTAGCCTACACAAATTCCAAATGAATCTTATGCGGAAAACGGCAATAATTTTCAATCTAAAATAAAAAAATTTATAAAAGCTTTGGACTGACTACACTCTAGATTACTTAAAGACAATAAAATTACAAGTGTCCATAAATTTAGGGATATATTGGGTGTACGACTTAAAAATGCGGGATTTTTTAAAATGTTTAGCTTTTATTTTGAAACATATTGGTCATTGTTAGCTATGACCTTTTCCCATCATTCTGCCAACATATGGATTCCGAGCCAAAAGAACTGCTCATCTTTTGAGGCCAAGAACGAATCAATCCAATATCGAATACTCTGTTCCAAACTGAAGCGTATACCAGAGAGAGCGTTCCACGGTCTGAACTATAAAGCAACCACTTCATTCTAAATACTTTTAAACAGGTATTGCAACATGCGGCCGAGGCTTGTCATGATGGAATATTCATGTCTGGCCAAATATTTTCCGAAACTATAAGGTATATATATACTGGATCCTTATAGATAGCGGAATAAATAACGGAGATATGAGCAAAAATCTGAGACAACCTCTATTTCTGGCCAATTTTTCTATCTATATCACGATTACTAAGTCATAAATATAGACAATACGGATATCTAATGATAGATATTTCAAAGTCCATTGCAACGATGTATATAAGGCTATACAAAGTTGGACCTACAATGGGTCGAAATCGGGAAAAATATTTTTTAACACGAATTTTTTTCACAAAAAATATTTATTGTCATAAATTTGTTTCACTAATAAATTAAAAATAAAAAATTTTTAAATTAAAATTTTTTTTTTTTTAAATTGGAAAAAAATTTAAAAAATAAAAAAAAATTTTAATTTTATTTTAAAGTATAATTTGGTAAAGGGTATATAAGATTCGGCACAGCCGTATATAGCTCTCTTACTTGTTTCAAATTAAAGAAGAAAAGCAAAATTTCCCGCATATGACGATTCGTTGGTACAAAATTCGTCATTTTCGAAGCAAAAATAAACTTGGTTGTTTACACTATAATGTTCAATAACTAAGTGAGAATAAATGACAGATATGTAGCCTTCAAAAATTCATGTAATTTATTAAAAATTAATGCCAAACAAGTAACTAGAAACGTATTCAGGACTGTGAATAAAGCGACCGCTGTAATCTATGATTAAATTGCATAATAAGCAAATATGGTTAAATCTAGTAAATCTTATCATATTATTTCGATTAGTCCTCTTAAGTAAGAACTTATAGTCAGTTTTGTGCATTATTTTTGTCCTTAAATCGTTTACATATATATATAGTTCACTTTTAATTCATTTCTGCTTTCCGATTAGACACTCTAGTTTTCGTTTGATTTTGCAACTAGTTTAAGTCTGTTTATAGAGCATGTTTTATTATGGGTTTTACTTCCAATACTTTGTAATACTAAGGCTTCCAGCTTTTGACTTTATACCGATATACTCGTGTATACACATATTTATTTTTGTAACATTTTATTTAAAAAAAAAAAAAAAGAATGAGAGTACACTAATGATCAAAATAATAGTTGAAGCTAATAAATTGTAACTATTCATCGATGTTGAAATAAAAGTGGTAGGGTAATAAGTGGTATGGGAATCATTTGAAAATAAGTTTTAATCTAAAAGTTTTTTATACCAAATTTGTTTCCGGGGTCTCGCTATATCTTGTTATGCCCCTTACCATAAGTGGCAACAGTTATAGACAACGGAGTCAGAATAGCCATGTCCGTCTGTGTGTTGAAATCATCATTCCGAAGCCAGCAAATAACCTACATACATGTTCGTTGTAGTCTAACTTAGATTGCTATATAAAATTGAGAAAATTGGGCTATTAATGGTTGAGATAGATGGAAAAAACCAGGACAACCTCGATTATTGACCCATTTTTTATATATATCTTGATTAGTAAGTCATTAATATAGATATATGGATATCTAGTGATAGATATTTCAAAGATTTTTGCAACGAAATATATAACGCCATAGTAAGTCGTATCTACAATGGGTCAAAATCGGGAAAAATATTTTTTAAGCCGACATTTTTTTTTCACCAAAAAAAATTGTTTGTCATAAAATTTTCACATTTTTTAAAGAAAAGAAATTTAAAAAAAAATTTTTGAAATTTTTTTTATTTTTAAAAAAAAAATTTTTAAAAATTTTTTTAAATTAAAAAAAAATATTTTGAAATTTTTTTATTTTTTTTACCTAAAAATATTTAAAAATTTTTATTTTAAAGTATAATTTGTTGAAGGGTATATAAGTTTCAGCCGAATATATATCTCTTACTTTTTTTACTACTAATTTTGTTTTATCATACTTTAAACTTTATACTAATTTCAATTTAATTTTCTTTTATTTGCAGGTAATTTAAATATAATTTATATTTAGTGCAGCATTTCTTTCAAATGTATTCGGCTGTGAGTATAAAATAAATATATCTTCATATCAGTTGATCATGGAATGTCTGGTTTTTAAATTGTTTAAACAAATTTCTTTAGAAAATTAAACAAGAATGAAAAATAACTTCAAAACCTAAATGTCCTAATATTTCACAATAGTTTTTATTGCTTTTCAAGCAAAAAATGTCCTTAAATAATACTACTTTCTTTGCTATGTTTATTGTGTTATCATAACGAACCACCAGAGACCAACGCCAAATGTCTAAGAGTCGGTTAAGACGAGCCGTTATATATCAGGACATTATGACAATATGACTGATAAGAGACCTTGTGAATTGAACAAATATGTATATCCAATTAAAGACAAGACTGAGATCATAAACAGTATATATAATATTAATTTCAAACCCTTGAAGTATATATATTCTGGAACATTTTAGACATATAAGTTGATATAATGATATCCGTATGTTAGTTTAAATCAATTTTCCGAGGGCAGCAGATATCGTACAGACACATATCTCGTATCAATATATCTTGTATTCTTTTAGAAACTTTGGTATTGAAAATCAGTCGAATCGCTCCATAAATTGCTGAGATATGAGCCAATAAACATGACTACCTCTATTTTTGCAGTTTTTGCTATAACTTGAAAGCAATGCTGCATACATTGACATTATGTATATCATTTGAAAGATATTTCAAAGGCCTTTACAACAAATATATTTAAGTAAAATTTTTCAACAAAGTTTAACCACAGGTTAACTGTAAACTTAACTCTTCATCTCTTAAGGCAGCAGAGAATTTTGGTTTGAAAAAATTATATTTTGTTAAAAAAAAGAAAATTTGCTTACTTTTTTTTACATTTTCTCAAAATTATTGTAATTTCCTTTAATTTACTAAGGATATTTCCTGTTATATCCGTTTTCATTTCTCTGGCCACAACTGTTGTACTGTATACTATTGTATTGTTCTTTTACTTTTTTTTTGTAGTTGTTATTTCATTGTTACAAATATTTGTTGGTAACAATATTGATTTCTTCGGTTTATTTTAAGTTTTTTATTTTTATTTTTTTTCTATATATTTTATTTCAAATATTTTTTGTTGCTTTATAAGATATAAAAAGTAAGAAAATGAAATACGGAATATAAAGATGTGTTTGTATTTGTTTGAGAAAAATAAAATATTGAATTTTTTTTTTTTTATGTTTTCAATACAAATAAACATTTCTATAGACATCATACTCAACAATAATGATTTAACGTATTTTATTTTATAAAAAAAAATTATTTATTTGTTGAAGAAAGATTTGTTGAAAAAAAAAAAAAAACCATTTTTAGTGACAACAAGGCTAGAAAATAAATCTTAAATCGAGTGATTTTTTTCTCTTTTATTTATATTATTTGTGGTCTGTCTATATTTGCAATTTCATTTCATTTTAGATTTTATCTCAAAAAAGAAATTAAACAAAAAAAAAAAGCAAGATATTTTGGCAGGAGATTTGGAGAAGATACTAGACTATAATAAGGAATTTAATAAATTTAAAACTAAATCAAACTGAAATGAGTATAAACTTAATATGCTAGTCCCGAGATATGTGGAACTGATAGAAATATAATCAAATGTTGATAATAAATCTAGTTTTGTAATACAAAACATAAAGCCTATAATGAAGGTTAATTTAGAGAACTTTTAATTTCCCCCAGTTAAAGAGACTGGTTCCTAGTAATCAATTAAGAATGGCAATATATTCAAAATAATATATTGCATAGGTGTGTTTGTTACTCCGTTTGTAATTTCTACATTTTCATTTACGAGTCATGTCTGGCTGTATGTTGAAATCTTCTTTTCGAAACCCCCAAATAACTTACATACATGATTTATACATTAATATATCCGCTATAGTCCCGGTTCGGCTGCTATTTAAAATCTAGAAAATCAGCACTCAAATGGCTGAGATATAAGCAAAAAACCACGACCACCTCGATTTGTTATTTATAATCTATATCTGGATTACTAAGTCATTAATATAGACAATATGGATATCTAATGATAGACATTTCAAAGACCTTTCCAGCAACGTAAATAACGCCATAGTAGTTTAAGCTTACAGTGGGTCAAAATCGTGAAAAATATTTTTTAATCCGAGTTTTTTTTTTCCTCAAAAAAATTTTTTCCCATACATTTTTTCAACCATATTTTATTTCACTAAAACATTTAACACTTACAAATTAAAGAAAAATTTCACACAAAAATTTTTTTTCATTAAAAAAATATTTTTAATCTTTATCTGAAAGTATACTTTGGTCAGGCGCGCATCCAGGTCAACCATTTGGGGGGGGGCTGTATGTGGTAAATAAATTTAAATTTATTTTACATTTTTCTCTTTTTCCATTTTTATATTAAAACTTTTCGGTTTTGCAGGGGGGAAATTTCATTTTTCACCCCCTGGTTCCACGCCTCACTTTGGAGAAGGGTATATAACTTTCGGCACTGGCGAATATAGTTCTCTTTGCTTTTTAATTTAAACAAAAAATACTCAAAATTTTCTTTTCTTTTAATAGTTGTTTCTACTTCCTTTTATGATCCCCTTAAATTTTTATTTAATTTTCATTTTCAAACTTCTGTCTTTTTTCTCTCCAAATCTAAGTGCATAAACATGTTTTTTACGTTTTTGGTTTTAGTAATTTTTTTTGCTTCTTTCTTGACAATTTCAATCCACCAATTAAAAACTTAAACATTTCTTTTTTTTTACATTTCGTATTTGTATTTGAATTCACAGGGACGGGTTTTTGTCCGTTCCATGTTGTTGGCTAAAAACATTTAAATTAAAGGGATTGTATGTATTTAGTTTAGCTTTTTTCTTGTTTTCTTCTGTCCATTTTAACCATACTGCCATTAGTTTAAGAAATAAGTAACCAATAGTCAGAACAGAAATGTTGGAAAACGTACGTAGGTTTTATAGGTATGAATAGGGTAAAGCAGATTTGGGAGGGGAGAAAGATCGGAAATTTTCCATATTTAAATAGTTTAAACTCTTATAAAAGGGGAACAATTGGGTACTAAAACTAAACATTTTTCATAGTTTCATTTAACCGATTAATAGAATAATTTTGTAACTGCAAATTCTCTAATATTTCGTATATTTAGTTGAAAATATTATTTTAGTTTAAAAAAATTAGTTGGGCATAAAATATTTTATTTTAAACAGTAACCGGCTTAGCGATTATTCGATTAATCGTATAATGGTTTCTTAAAATTTTCTGAAATTTTTGATATTTTCTTCAAAACTTTACTTTAAAATAAAAATTAAAAAAAATATTTATATTTAAAGGAAACCCTAATTAATGGTTACTCGATTAATCGTATAAAAATTGGATTAAATTGTTTAAAAATTCTCATATTTTATTAAACACTTTCAGAAACAAATTTAGATTATATTAAAAATTTATTATTGTGATTAAATCAAAACCAGGTAACGGTTACCCGATTATTCGAATAATCGAATGCTTTAAATTCTTTCAAATTTGAAATATTTTTCCGAAAATTTAATTCTAGGTTATTTAAGACTATTTTCCTTAATGAAATGGGTTACTCGAGTAATCGTTTAAACAGTTACTTATTATCAAATAAAAACTTATTTAAATTCTTTAGAATTCTTTCACATGTCTTTAAAATTATTTTGTAGGATATCAAAACATAATTTTTATAACTTTAAAGTCAAGCTGAGTAATGGTTACCCGATTAAGCGAATAACTGAATGCCTTAACTTCTTTCAAATTTTAATTTTTTTTTTTTGTTGAAAATACCATTTTAAAAAATTTCCACAACAACCCCTACAATTAAATGAGTAATCGATTAAAAATTTATTCGATTAATCGAATAGACAGTTTCTTATAATCGAATAAAAAGTTGCTAAAATTGATTTAAACTCTTATCAATATTAAATAAAAACATTTTTTAGAAAATCTAAGCATGATTGCTGAATTGAAAAATATGATGAGTATTAGTTACCCGATTAATCGAATAAAAATTAGCTTAAAATTCATTAAAATCTCACATATTTTATTGAAAACTTTTGGGGAAAAGATTTATATGAGGTTACTGCAATTAAAGCCATCTCGGGTAACGGTTACTCGATTACATGTTGACGGTTACTTGAGTAATCGAATAAACAGTTACATATAATCAAATAAAAATTAGCTCAAATTCTTTGACATCTTTCTATGTGTCATTAAAATCATTTTTTAAAAGATAAAAACATGATTACTGAATTAAAAGTGATGATAAGTATTGGTTACTCGATTAATCGATTAAGGAAATGCTTAAACCTCATTAAAATGTCATATATTTTATTAAACACGTTTGAGAAAAATATTTAAAAAATTGTACTGCAATTAAAGCCATCACGGGTAATGGTTACTCGATTAATCGAATAATCGGATGCTTTTAAATTTTTACAAATTTGAAATATTTTTCCAATAATTGAATTTTCGAATATTTAAAACTATTTTCCTTAATGAAATAGGTTATACAAGTTGACGGTTACTCGAGTAATCGAATAAAAAGTTACTTATAATGATATAAAAGTTAGCTTTGACATCCTTCTATATGTCACTAAAATAATTTTATAGAATATCAAAACATGATTACTGAATTCAAAGTGATGATAAGTATTGGTTACTCGATTAATCGAATAAAAAAAATGCTTAAACCTCATTAAAATCTCATATATTTTATTGAAAACTTTTGAGAAACAGATTTAAAAAAAGGTAACTGCAATTAAAGCGAGCACGGGTAATGGTTACTCGATTAATCGAATAATCGGGTGATTTGAGTTGTTACAAATTTGAAATATTTTTCCAATAATTGAATTTTAGAATATTTAAAACTATTTTCCTTAATGAAATGGTTTATTCAAGTTGACGGTTACTCGAGTAATCGAATTAAAAGTTACTTATAATGATATAAAAATTAGGTTAAATTCTTTGACATCCTTCTATATGTCACTAAAATCATTTTATAGAATATCAAAACATGATTACTGAATTCAAAGTAATAATAAGTATTGGTTACTCGATTAATCGAATAAAAAGTTGCTTAAACTTCATTAAAATCTCATATATTTTATTAAAAACGTTTGAGAAAATTATTAAAAAAATTTACTGCAATTAAAGTCATCACGGGTAATGGTTACCCGATTAATCGAATAATCAGATGCTTTAAATTCTTAAAAATTTTAAATAATTTTCCGAAAATTTTATTTTAGAATATTCTAGACTATTTTTTTAATGAAATGGGTTATACAAGTTGACGATTACTCGAGTATTTTACTTTATTATTTATTTTAAAACACATATAAAAAGTCTTCGATTCAAGTAGAATCGATTGAATGAATGGTTAGCCGATTAAACGAATAACCAGTAGCTTATAAACCTTAAAAATTTCTATGTTTTTTGTAGCTTCACCCTAATATATTTATCCACACACATACATAATTCCCTTTTAAAATGTAAAATCCAAAAAAAAGCAAAACAAAAAAAAAGAAATAATAAAGCTGAGGCAAAAATAACTAAAAACCTCAGGTATTATGTGAAAATAACCTAAAGGTATTTTGTTGTTGCAAAACTCATCCTTTTTGCAACATATTCATTCGCTTTGGTTGCTTGTTTGAATAGCAGCATATGCCAGCACCAGCACCACCACCACCACTACCAACAACAACAACAACAGCAACAAAAACAATGACAGCAAATGCAACAAACAAACAGTTAAATTTACTACATACTCGCCCTCAAAAGCCACCTCTTTAAACTTGATGTGGCAAGGTGCATGTGGATAGTTATTTGTTTGTTTGCTGTTGTTGTTGGTGTTGTTTATATTTTCAATGATTTAAAATTGTACCGTAGAATGAATTAAAATAACGTGACGGTAGCTAGTCGGCATTTTAGTATATATATTAACTAACACACATACAAATAATTGCATATACACATAGTATATATGTATATGTGTGTGTGTGTTCTTCATACAGTGGTCATTGTGTGAAAGTATGTTAGTCTGTAATTTAAATTCAACGTCGAGCTGTCTGGCGCCAAAAGTATTGCTGGCAAAATATTATGAATGTGTACGTATGTAAAGCAAATGCATTTATTTATATGTTTTTATACATATGTGTATGTATGTGTGTATATATCTGTTTGCATGTGCGTTGTTGTTGTTTTATTTTGCACAGCAAATGCATACATGCAACAAAAATGTTTGTAATACCCATATTAATACATTTGGCTTACTCGTTTATACAACAGCCAGTCGTCAGTGGGGCATTAAGCAGCCCCTTTGGAAAAATTTTAAACTGAAGGTCAGTTTCTTTTTTGAAATGGTTTTTTAAACAAAATTTTAATGAAATTATTTATTAGAACTCATGTAACTAATTAATTTTAAGACTAATGCTTTTAATATTAATTCCAAGTCGTGGTGATGATTACTCGTTAACATTTTAATGTTACTACTTAATTTACTTAAAGTAAATTCATAATAAAGTCATACAATAATTACAAAAAGTCATAATTTCGCAATTTTGTAATGGTTACTCGGTGTGATTTATAAAGTAACCACGTGAATGTGTTGGTTACTCGTTAAAATTTTAAACCAAATGGTAAATTTAATAAAAAAATAAACCAAATTACATTTTGTTTTCGCTATTTTGTGATGGTTACTCGGTATGATTTCAAAGTAACCATGAGGGTTAATCGCTCATATGTTAATCTTAATGTTGGATTATCTAACAAAAATTAGTTGACTATCTTTAACCGAATGAGACTCGGCTCGTTTCATAGCCTAGATGCAATTGTCTACCAAATTTATCCCGGTTACTGAATAATCCTACAATCAATTTCATTAAAATCCTAGATCATAATTTCTGATAAATAGCATGACCCATTTTAAGGCATTTCCATGTGTAAAAGCTCTCCTCCTTATTACTCTAATATAATTAATTCCCATCGGGTATTTTTCTCCCAAACACGTGTTGGTTTGTTTGTTTTTTTTTTTTTTTTTGGGAGGAAAGAGAGAGAACACTAAGTGTATATTCATTAGGATAATCCCTTTTGTTAAGCCAACAAAAAAAGAGTTCAATGTTTCCTAAATGTATGCTTTAAATTTAAAATGTATTATTATTGGGGACTTGAAATAAAGAAGAAATTGATACGTTTTTAGATGATTTATTGCAAAGAAACTATATGAAATTATATTGACATTAAAACAAGCTTTGAGTGTAGAATGGAGTAGGAACAAGTTTTTGCGTGATTCAATTTTACTTCATTATCAAATGCCATTGTATGTTTTAAGGCCAACTGTTACTAGCTACTGTCCCAGGTTTTCCTGATTTATATCATATTTCTACCAAAGGAACCATATGGATAATTGGTATCATATCAAAGGTCTTTATAGAGTTTAATAAGTGCTATGAAAACAATTTGTCAGCACCACATTTTATGTGGTTTAAAAGAAAAATTAATTTTTCAAAAACTTAGTTTTTTTGCTCCATCTTAATAAACAATACACACGTACGTGTAAATGTGTGCTGACAGTAACTGTATGTTTGTTTATTGTATGAATAGTACTTAAATGGATGTAAGTATGTATGTACGTATACATTTTATATACTTTAATATTCAAATGTGTTTATACACTACAAATACATACATATTTATAACAATAGTCACGCCACACAGTGGCGTCGATCATAAAAATGTGATAATATAACTGAACCTTCTAAACAAGAGGTCGGATTGCTTTAAGAAAATGGAATTTTTGAACACTTTGTAGGATTACAAGCTGAGATACAGGGTGTCAAAGTTGACCATGTCTGGTTAGAAAAAGTAAAGACATTCCTGTTTATTTCACTAGCCCCCATTAACACGAAGTATGGTTATGTGTTAACTAATAGTTATACTGACAGTTTTCATACAAAAATTATTTTTACAGACAGTATAACTATTAGTTAACAGCTAACCAGACTTCGTTTTAATAGGAAAAAGTTATTTATTGTAGTGTAAAAGATATTAAAGTTTAAATTTTTTTTTTCTTACCTTGACTTTATTTAGTTTTTCTCAAACATATTTAGTAATGGTTGTACAATTTTGTTCTAGAAATATCCTTTTATTTCTAATAAATTCAAAAATAATACGTAAATTTTTAAAAATCTCTTCGTGAAAAATAATCAAAGTCATAATGACAAAAATGGAGCTAATGGTTTCTAATATTTCTCAAAGACGTTTTAAAAAATGTGTAATATTTTAACATAATTGATAAGGTCTGGCCTCAAAATACTCTACTAAGAAATCTTTAAATCGATGCAGTCATGCACCCTACTTCAGGCAATGGTTGGAAATATTGATTTTTTTTTTTTTTTAAACATTGAAGTTAAATTAATATTACATCTAGATTTAAAATTTCGTGTTCCAAGTTGCATTACTCATATTTATTAGAATTAATCTGACTTCTAGTTGAAGTTGTTTTTAAAACTGTAAAATTTTTTTAGCATTTTATTCAATTACATGCAAATTATACTAAAATTTATTGTTTCAAAATATTTTTGCTTGCTTTTCATTGAAAACATAACAATTAGTTTAAATTTAAAAAATTTTTTAAGATTTTTTAAACGAGAGTATTTTTATGAGCTTCTAATCCACAAAAAATATGTAAAAAATACAAATATCTATTTTTTATAATTTTCAATCAGACTCCTTTTTAGTTTTGCTGTAGTACTTTAATTTAAATAAATATAAAAATGTTCCTTTCCATTCATATATAATATGTATATATAGTTCATTACAATTAGTAAATCTAATGGTCAAAACATACATATCTAGGTCATATTTGTCAAAAGTGTGTTATTTTCTAGTGTATGGAAACGAGTATAATCGTTACATGCAATTTTGTTAGCATACATTTCAGCGCAGTAAAAATAATAAATTTTTTATTGTTTACAGATTTATTTTTTAGATTTGAAAGCTCATAAAAAGGTGACCGTTTTAGATATCGTAAAGATTTTTGAAATTTAAACAGATTGTTATGTTATTAATGAACTACAGAACAAATAATTTTTAAAAACTGAATTTTAGTATAATTTTTATGTAATTGAATAAAATGCTATAGAAAATTTTACTATGCTCCAGAACGTGGACAGGGGGTTTTTCATTTTGCAGTAGTACTTAAATTTAAATAAAATATAAAAATAGAGTTATTTTCCTTTCCATTGGTATATAACATGTCTATATAGTCCATTACAATCTATATCTATATAAATATATAAATGTCTTTGTAAGTTTGTTTGTTTGTTTGTTTATTTGTTTGTTTGTTTGAGCATCACGCCTAAACGGCTGAATCGATTTTATTGAAATTTGGAACGTAGATAGATCCTTACTTGGAAGCGTCAATAGGCTATAACTTTTTTCAATACTTGGACCAGAAAGGGGTAAACAGGGGGAAAACCGGTAAAATTGGTACCTTTAGTTCTTAAACAATAAATACTAAACGGCCGAAACGATTTTATTGAAATTTCCAAAATAGACTACAACAGGGGTAGCGAAGCGCACCGGGTTAAGCTAGTTAGTAAATAAAATGGTGAAAACTGACATATGTATCTCGGTCAAATTTGCCAAAAGCGTATTATTTTCTAGTGTATGTGTTCATTTGGTACAGATTGTACAATTTTGTTAGCATACTTTTGGGGGCAGTGAAATTTTCCTATTGATTTTTTAGATTTGAAATCTCATAAATAAGTGACCGTTTAAGATATCGAAATGATTTTTGGAATTTAAACAGATTATTATGTTTCTAATGAACTACAAAACAAATAATTTTGAAAAACTTAATTTTCGTATAATTTTTATGGAATTGAATAAAATGCTATTGCAAAATTGACTATTTTTAGAAAATCTAGTCCCCTGGCGATATTTTTGAGTGGCCGATAAACAAATAAAAATTAAATTAATAACAATAAACTTGTTTATTATAATATGTAAAAAAAATAATGAAGAACTAGTTGTGACGTTTTTTAATTTAATTATAAAATTTGAAATTAAAAAAAATTTCACTATATTCAACCATTGCCTGAAGTAGGGTACATGTTTGTTTTATTTTAAAAGGTTCCTATTAGTTATATTTGAAGTCAGTTCTTATCAAATAAGTAAAAATATTATACATTTTTTGAAACATTTCTAAGAAATATTAAAGACAATTAGGCTACATTTTAAACAAAATTTAGTCACTTCTCAAATTAATTAAAAATTTTGGGCGGATTGAAATATTTCTTTTTGAAATTTATTGCAAATAAGTGAATATTTTTAGAAAAATATTTGTGCAACCATTACTATTACCAAAGATATTTAAAAAAAAAAAACAAAATAAATTCAAGGTAAAAACTTAAATTTCAAAATTAAAACTTAATTATCTTTTAAACTATAAGAGGTAATTTAGTGAAGTTAATGTCCCCCTTGCTTTATGTAAATTTGTCCATATTTGTACAAGTTACAAGCAGTAAAAAGTTTTTCTAACCAGAGGTGGACAACTCTGATACCCTGTATCTCAGCTTGTATTCCATTAGGAAGGTCTTAAATCATGGACAGAATGTTCATTACCATCATTTTGCAATCCAGCCAGTAGTTTGGAAGTTTCAGATTTATTATCACTTTGCTAGCGATCAACCCCACTGTGTTCCATATCATATCTCACAAATCTCCCATACATATATATGTTGGTTTGTGACATTGTATATCACGTACACATATTAAAGTAAAGAATTTATATACAAACACACACACACACATACTATATATATAAACACTCAACCAAATCAATATATATACGACATACTTATGTATGTATTTATTTAATTGTCTTATTTCTTGTTGTTAAATTTTTATTCTCTTCAATACACCTCTTGCTGCTGCTGCTGCTGTTAAATTTCAGTTGCCTACATTTAGGCTCAATATGTGTAAAACTATTGTTGTTGTTGTTGTTGATGGTTTACAAATAGGGCGTGGTGGAGGTTGTAAAAGTAGGTGTAGAAGAGTTTTTGTAGTGTTTTTATTTGGGATTTTGTGTTGGGTTCGGTTCCAAACGTTAAGCCTTCTGCAATGCGTATTTTATTTAGTACAATGTTGCTTTAAACATTTAATACTTTTTCACACATACAATACAGACATATGTATACACATATGTAGGTATAAAACAACTACATACATATGTTGGTTTAAATATTTGTGAGAGTATGTATATTCATATATATATATATATTCTACCATTTTTATATACAGTTTACGACTTTATTGAAAATTGGATTTTCAATTGGTTTGCAATAACGGAAATTAATTCGGAAAAAGTGAGAATTATACTACAAATTTTTTGTTGTAGTTGTTGCTGTTGCTTTTGTTGTTGTATGTACATTTGAAATACCTGTTATAAAGCAACTGTTTACAAATACTATAACACAAAAAAAAAGAATAAATAAATAAATAAAGTTTGTAAATATATATGTATGTGTTGTGTATATATGTATTTGTAACTATTTATAGAAAAAAAAAAAAATAAAATAAAAAAGAAATCACTTCTAATGTTTGTTTATACGTTTGTTTGTTTTTATATGTAAGTATGTATGTGTGTTAAAATTTGTTGTAGCTGTTTTTGTTTTAATTAAATAAAGTGGTTTTAAATCAAGCGCACAAATTAATCAGGAAAATTGTTAAAAAATCACATACACACACACACGCACACTAAACAAAACTATTTTATTTGTTTAACAAAAAAAAAAAAAAAACATATAGAACAAACAACAACTATTTAAACTGTTGGTTAAATTTTTATTTTGATTTATTCAAAAACAGACAACTAATTAGAGACTTAATTTATCGTTTAAATAATGGTAAAAATTTGCAAAAATTTTAAACTAAACTAAACAAACACCGGTTCTATGGCATACCACAGCATAGATGAGATTGTAAAATAAATTATAATAGCCAAGAAACTTTAAAATTTTTAGGTTTGTAACAATTATGGTAACAGGCGGTCCACACGCCAAAGGGGCACATCTGCAATCTTCGATTATCTTGAAAACAGAGTAATCGATTTTGTTACATTATCAACATTTGTTATCATTTATCGATCATGTATCATCCTCTCAAAGTTTGAACGTGATTAATTGTTTTTCTAAAATTTTCAAAAGTATCTTGTTTTGTGAATTGTTTGAAAGTGTGAACAAAATTACATTACTACACACAACTCCTGCTGGGGCTCATTTGTAAGATGCCTGATGGGATTTGGTATTGAAACTTCAACAAGTAACAGGGCTATATTCGGCTGTACCGAATCATATATACCCTACTTTAAGATAAAGATTGATAACATTTTGTGGTGAAAAAAAAAAAAATTGACAAAAAAAAAAAAATGTTTTTTGCTTTAAAATTTTATTAGTAGAAAAATGTATTGAAAAAATAAATGCGGTAAAAAAATGTTCCTTTGTTTATGACTAGTAATCCAGATATAGATAAATAATGGAGGTAGTCCTGGTTTTTTACTGATATCTCAGCCATTTTAAGACCAATTTTCTCATTTTTAATCCTCTAATTCTTATACATGCCTCAAGGCACTTATTGCAAAAATGCCAATAAATGTAAATATAACGGATTTTTCATTTCAAAAACTCTTGTAACAGTTTCTAAAAAACGTATTTAAATATTTTAATAAGCCTTGAAACGACTTATAAGCTCTCTTCTTTCTTATTTACTGCACCTTTTACAAACTAAGTGCATTAACAACCCCAAAAATAGGGGAAGTCCATAATGAAAGTGTCTTATATTTTTTATATTGGAGTCAAGATTTATGTAATAAAAAGTTAGCTACTCCTTAGAGACGTGATTAATTGATAAGTGCCTTTAGGCACTCTTGGGCATTGCAGACTAGTATTGCTGCCTCAGTTTTTCCCTCATATTGCAAAATTTTGTTTGGTTTTCTTTGCTTTGAATTGCAATTTTTTACATAAAATTTTAATAAATGACTGGTCGAGTGAACAAACGTTTCAAATTATCTGATTTGAGTGATGAACAATTAAAAAAGTTTTTTTTTAATTAAAATTGACAAACTATATTATCTAAAACCCAACTATGTTTCAATCTCTAAAGCCTCAAGGGAGCCTTAAGGCACTCGTTTAGTTTTTTCCAAATGGCTTGTAGACCATTTATTGTACAAACTATTAAATGTTGTTTTTGAAATCAGATGCCCAAATTTATCATAACAAATATTATTACCAACGTTTTTAGCTATTTTTTTTAAGAAATTGTCATTAGAGGGTTAATACGAATATATTCTTGTATGCTAGTTATTTTGGGGCTACGGACATGGCTATATCGACTCCGCTCTCTATAAAGATCCTCTACAAACTCTAGTGAGGGACCTAGCTCCACTGTCGGTAAATATTCGAATATCTCTATAAGATATCATGCGATACCTTATTCAGTTGGCAGTGCTTTTAATAGCTGATAAATAATAAATAAATTTGTCTAAAAGAATACAACTCATATGGAAGCATCTTTTCTATATCTGTTCTACATCACATATCCGCAATAGTTGATGCATTGGAAGACTTACATGTTGATCAGTGGATAACGAACTGGACAGGAACTGTGCTTAAGAGCAGGGCCATTAACTCAAATATGGGTATTGGTAGGACAAGGAAAGTTGTGACAAGTTGCACACCACAAGATTGTATCAACTCTCCACTTCTGTGGAATCTTGTCATAAAAATTCCTTTTCAGGCTCAGTAGGACAGGCACCAAACTAGTCGCATATGCTGACCATGTTGTGCTTCTTATTTAAGGTAAGTTCCTTCCCACAATAAATGAACTCATGATATCAGCTCTGCTCAGCATTCTGCTATCATGGGCCAGGGAAAACGGTCTAGGTGACAACCCTGCCACAACCGAACTGGTTCTTTTTACCAGGAGATATAAAATACCAGAATTCAGACCTCCACGGCTGGATGGTACTTTTCTGAAAAGTTCAAGTGAAGCTAAATATCTTGGTGTAATTTTGGACTCTAAGCTCTCGTGGAAGTGTCGGAAGCTTCGAGTCGAATGGAGAAGGCATTATGTGCCTTCTATTTATGTAAGAAAATGTGTGTCTTAAACCATATATTATAGACTGGATGTACACCGCCGGGCTCTTGTTTTATGGAGAGCGGTGGACATTAAGTCTCACCTATCTATTCTAAACAAAGTAGAAAGACTATCATGCCTTTCTACCTTGTGGCTTTATGAAATCCACCCCTCAGGCCAGTCTAGAGACGATGCTTAACATAACACCTCTTGATATATATATCAAATGCATTTCTGCTACTGAAGCATAATCGTTCCATCCTACAAAAGAAAGACAGGCCAATCATGTGGCAAGAAATGGACTACATTTAGGACATTTAGGAACATTATAAGGGATGATTGGGCCACGAATTCTGTCCTATAAGGCGACGTGATCTCCATCTACACTGATGGTTCAAAGAACGAAAGAATTTTCTCCGATGAACTGGACCTTTGTTGTCTATATCTACTTGGACAGCCTTGCATCAATCAAGGATCTTAACTCCAACGTTATTAGGTTGAAATGTTTTCTCAATTGTAACCAATCACTGGCACAATTGTCACATCAGGTCGAGTTGACATGAGTTTCAGGACATGAGGGCATCCGGGGACATGAAGTATCTAATGAATGCCAAACCAACGGGTCGTCCTATGAGGCGACGTGATCTCATTCTACACTGATGGTTCAATGAACGAAAGAGGCATGGGTTTGAGAATTTTCTCCGATGTCTCTTCGATTAGCTGATACCTGCATGTTTTTTCAGGCAGAGGTCTATGCCATCGATACAGCCACGAGAAGAATCCGGAAACTGAATCTCGAAAATTCGTCTATACATATCTACTTGGACAGCCTTGCATCAATCAAGGCTCTTAACTCCAACGTTATTAGGTCGAAATGTCGTCCCAATTGTAACCATTCACTGGCACAACTGACACAACATCACGTCGAGTTGATATGGGTTCCAGGACATGAGAGCATCCGGGAAAAGTATCTGATGAATGCGCAACCAACGGTCGTCTTCGTATCGAAATTGATAGGCTTTGAGTGAGACTGAACTCAGTTGGATCAGGACTCTTTTGTTAGTAGGAATTCGATTAGGCTTCATACGGGTATAATCACTGGATATTTGGACACATGTCTAAATGGGATACCCACGTTATAGCTATGGTAGAAGTTGTTTAGATGAAGAGGAGGAAGAATCAGCACCTTCTATGTGACTACCCGACCTTACAAGAGCTTAGACTACTACAGAGCTCTTAGAGCTCTTTTCATGGACTGCCTTGGAGATGTGTCACTTGTAAATATGATCAGATTTATTAGAACTAGCGGTTGGTTCTCATGGGGACCACAGGAATCACATAGCCAACGAAATTAGGGAGGAAACTATTCTCTTTTCATCTATGAATTCTCAGCATATAGGGGAATAGTATTTCTAAAGGTACTACAATAAGCCACAAGGCCTCCGAGTAACCTAACCTACATCCATCTTAGAATTTGGCAAGATTTGACAAGTCCCGTCCTATCACAAGACCTGTCCTATCCCATATAATGAATCAAAACTTTCAGTTGAGTGTGACTGTTAAATGCCTCATTATGTCAGACATTTCTTGACAAACGGTGACATAGTTCTAACACTTATTGTATCATGTATTATGCTGTCCTATTGAAAGTCTAAAATTCGGCATAAAAACTTGAATTCTTCACTGGGGTCTACATTGAGAAATATGACTTTTCACCTTAATGCCTTCTCTTCTCTTCTCTTAGAGCTATTCAAGAATACGTTTAGATAACGAGGAGTATTCCTCCACAAGTACCAGATTGCAAATTGAAGGTTTCTGGAGAAGCAGAGTTTTGAAGTGCCGAACTATATGACCCTAGTCATTACATTTCAAAACAAAGAAATAAATATACCAAATCTCTTACTGTTTTTTTTATAATTTGAGACTTTTACCAAACAAATTATTAATTCTTCTAACGTATTTATATATCAAATGTGTTTTTTAAAACATTAAAACCATAATTTTTTAGCGCCAAAATATTTACTTTTTAATTTCCATTTAATAAACCCTTAAATTTAAATTATGCAACAGTTTTTTTTCACTTTTGCTATCTTTCCTTTAACATCATTATAGATTTTTATTAAACATCTTTTATTTGATGTTCTACTACTTATAATAAAATAAAATTATTAAAAAAAACCAAAATAAAATAAATAAAATTTATTTTTGTGAACTAAGAGAAGAAAAAAAAAAAACCTAGTACTGCTGGTGCTGCTACTACAAGTACAACATTTGAAGTACTCTTTATTTTTTATGGTATTTTTTGTGTTAAACGTACTTTTGCTTGTTTTTTTTTTGTTGCTGTATTTTTATTGTGTTCTTTACGTGTCTAAATGTTCATAAACTGAAATACTTTGTCATTTATAGCAAAGCGAGTGTAAGTGTAAATATGTATGTGTGTGTGTGTGTAAAAATATCTAAGTATTAGTATTGTATATGAATGAGTATAATTTGAAAAATATGAAAAAAAAGAAAGAAATATAAACGAGTATAAATATATTTTTATGTTCATGTCATTTTCTTTATCAGTTTTATGTTATCTGCTGCTTTTTTTTTTGTTGCTGTTGTTGTGGCTGTTATTGTTGTTGGTAGCAAATA
The DNA here is from genome assembly GCA_942486065.2 of Calliphora vomitoria. Taxonomy (NCBI): domain Eukaryota; kingdom Metazoa; phylum Arthropoda; class Insecta; order Diptera; family Calliphoridae; genus Calliphora; species Calliphora vomitoria. The sequence continues at coordinate 19,696,953 of OW818033.2, read as the reverse complement.
GAAGGAACAAAAAAAAGGAGGACATTGATTACTTTTAACTGCTGCACCCAGTTTAGTAATTCTATTGCTGCTATATGTGTTAACAACACAGCTCTGTACAACACCACCATCACCCCTCCCTCCCTTGTAATTTGGAAATTTCACTTTAATGTTTTTAACACGCTTCATATACAAACCTATAAACACACTCATTTTTTTTTTAGTCAACCCAGCAAACATTTAAACAAAACCTCTTGCTCCTACTACCCACATTCTCTAAAGCAGTTTGCTGATGACTTTCCTTTATTTATTTTTTATTTTTTTGCCTATTCTACTATTGAGGCGTAAGCAAATGTTAATGGTATTTAGGTTCGCGTGACTTATAGCAGCGAATGAAAGAAAAAAAAAAAATATAGAAAATTCTAAAAAAATTAAAATGAAAATGAATTTATAAAAAAAAAAACTGCCTTCTATACAAATTCATAAAATGCCAACGATATCGATTTTTATACCATTTTATTATTATAGATATTTTCTATATTTTTTTTTTGTCCCATTCCCACAAATTTAATGGCATACTTTAAGGAGTTTTTTTGTTTTCTTTACTGTACTCTTTATAAAGCAGACCATTATAGAGAACCATAGAACACACAAAATTGTTGACATTTATGAATACGAAATAATAAACGTTTAATACTAAATGTATGCAGTTTTATTTCTTCATAAAGGAACAAAAATATGTATATTTTATTATTATTATTTTTTTTTTTGTTTAAGGACCTTTCGAGTTTTGAATAATAAAAAATTTGCTAAGGAATTTTACAGCTTTCAAATGATAATTTGTGTTAAAATATAAAAATTATTGAACATTTTTGAAGCTTTTAAAATATTTTATTATGATTTATTTCAAAAACACCTAAAAATAGGCTACAAAATTTTGTCAATTCCTTTGAAGTTGTTAAATGTTAATGGCTTAATGTCTAAAAAGCGGCTAAAGTTACTTAAACAAATATTTAAAATATTTTATAATGATTTCTTTAAAACACCTAAAAATAGGCCACACATTTTGTTAATTCCTTGAAGTTGTTAAAGTTTAATGGTTTAATGTATAAAAAATGGCTAAAATTATTTAAACAAAATAAAATTGTTGTTAAAATCAGAATCTGTCTTAAGTTCTGCTCACAATCAACAGCTTTCTGCTGCTGCTCATTTTCTTGCATGGAACAGATCTTTGGCTTTAAGTTACTTTAACTTTATGAAATAGTTTTGTTTACCTGTGACAATGATTTTGCAGATGTAATGCTTTAAAGAAACATTCATTAAGCAAGAGTTTTGAATAATAAAACATTTTCAAAGGAATTTTTTTAGCTTTCAAATGTTAATTTGTGTTAAAAATAAAAATTATTGAAATTTTTTAAAGGTTTTAAAATATTTTATTAAAATTTATTTAAAGCTCCTAAAAATAGGCAACAAATTTTGCCAATGCCTTGAAGTTGTTAAAGTTTAATGGCTTAATGTATGAAAAGTGGCTATAATTACTTAAACAAATATTTAAAACACCTAAAAATAGGCAACACATTTTGCCAATTCCTTTGAAGTTGTTAAATTTGAATGGCTTAATGTCTAAAAAGCGGCTAAAATGCTTTCTGCTCCCCATAAACTACTGCTAGTTTTCTTGCATAGATCATATCATTTACTTTAAGTTACTTTAACTTTGACAATGATTTTGCAGATGTAATACTATAAAGAAACATTCATTAAGTTGGTAATTATGTCTATGACTAGGTCGTATTTTGGCAGGACTAAATGACTGGCTAAGTTTTGTGATTTCAGGAAATGTTTAAATAATTAAGTTTTACGTTATTGATGTGTAATAGGAGGATCTATGATTTCAATGACTTACAGCAAACAGTAATCATTTAAATGACTAGAAGTTTTAGCAAGTCAATAAAAGTATAAACTAATTTATATTAAAGATAAATTATACACTGTAGGAGACAAGGTAGGATATAGAGTTACAGAAAATGTGACCATTATCCTATTAACTAGCTTTAAACAGTTTCCAAAAACACTTGACGGCCTGGTCTCTATCATACGTGAACGAAAATGCCTATTGAAAAACAATAAAAGGTAAAATTCACTAAATTTACGCTGGGTCTGAATGTGCTATTCCAGTTTTTAACACTTGATATCTTTCCAAACAATATTCTGAAATCTTGACTAACTCCTTGTTCATTTATATTCCTAAATTTGTTTTAATTAAATAACTAATTTAAAAGTTTTTCCAATACCACGTTTATAACTCGGGTGGAAAATTTACTAATACCAAAATGAACTTCATTTAAAATATGAAATATTCTCATAATTCTAAAGTTTCCTATATAAAAGGTGTAACAAAAATATTAACCATTGATTTACACCTTTAAAAAACTTGAATTATTTCCATATCATAAACAAATAAAAAAAAATATCAACCAGGTGAATTAATAAACCACCCCCCATTGAACAAACAAGGCCGCATAACAATAAAAATAAAATAAAGTAAATTTACCTTAATAATAGTGTTTACTTAGTAAATGACGTAAACAATTTAATTTATCCCCCCACACATATAATAAAAGTATACATTACATTAAAAATGAACCCTAAAAATATGCTAATTACTTTTATGCTTCTTTCTTTTTTTACGCAAGCATAACAGGACGGGGCATGATAAATATGAAAATTTCCTTTAACAAGATTTGGTAAAAGTAAAACAAAATAATTTAATGAAATTACTTTATCAAGAACAGAACCTAAACCCAAGAATTGTGGTCACCAATATAAATAATCAATTTAAGACTGTTAATATAATTAAAGGCTGCGTTTTAAATAAGCGTGACTATTAACGATTTTATCAAGAAACAAATTAACTTAATTATAGGATAAATTAACACATTCTAAAATGTAATAGAAATATAAATCCCAGTAAAAGCATTAACTTGTAAAGATTTAAAGACAATATTAATATTTAAAGCAAATCATTTTAGTTTTATTATTACATAAAGTCTTTTGTTTAATATTTATATCATGCATTTTGCTCTTTAATGTATTGGCATTATATTGTATTTATTTATTCATATTTATTTTTGTCAATTCTTTAAATCAATCATGTTTGGTTGTATTTTCTTGTTTTGTGTATATCTGCTGTTTGATGTAGTATGTCTATTTTGGGCGAAAGTGTTATCAATTTGTGTTATTGTAGCCTAAAAGCTTTTTTGTGGCTTAATGTAAATGAATGAAAATAAATTAAACCTTTAGAGGAGGAAATCAGTCAAAATTTCCCTTCACTACTAAGTACTACTGAAATATTCTTTAATCGTTATTGAATACAGAGATTTTTCCGTCTAGCTTTGATAAAAGACTCCTATAAGTATACTACACATAAAGGCTAATAATAGCTTAACATAGCTGACAGTTGTATAGTTGGCTGGACAAGGCTCTAAAGTATGTTAAGAAATGAAAATCGCCGGTCTTTATACAGTGATGTTTAGCTTCAATCGCAGGTCTTTATTTAGTCCTATTTAAGCTTCAAACATAGTTCTTTATGCGGCCGTATTTTACATTCAATCGTAGCTACAATGTAGTCATAACTTAAATTTTAGTTTCTAGTGTAGCTTCTTGAAGCAATCAATCTTATGTTTACTTTGATCGTAGGTATTTATTCAAGCATATTTTAGCTTCAACTTATTCAAGCATATTTAAGCTTAAATCGTACATATTATAGCCTCAATTGAAGGTCTCTCAATCAAACATATTTTGGCTTCAATCATAAGTTTTTATTCATACATACTATAGCCTCAATTGTAGGCCTTTAGTCAAACATATTTTGGCTTCAATCATAAGTCTTTATTCTTACATAATATAGCCTCAATTGAAGGCCTTTAGTCAAACATATTTTAGTTTCAATTGAAGGTCTTTTAGTCAAACATATATTAGCTTCAATCATAAGTCTTTAGTCAAACATATTGTGACTTCAATCGTAGGTCTTTAGTCAAGCGTATTTTAACTTAAATCTTTGGTCTTATTCATACATTTTATAGCCTCAATTGAAGGCCTTAAATCAAGCATATTTTAGCTTCAATCCTAGGTCTTATTCAAGCATCTGCAAGCTTCAATCGAAGGTCTTTATTCGTACATATTATATCCTCAATTGAAGGTCTTTGTTCGTAGGTCTTGTTGATACATATTGTAGCCTCAATTGAAGGCCTTTAGTCAAACGTATTTTAGCTTCAATCATAAGTCTTTAGTCAAACATATTGTGGCTTCAATCGTAGGTCTTTAGTCAAGCGTATTTTGCTTCAATCGTAGGTCTTATTCATACATATTATAGGCTCAAATGAAGGCCTTTAGTCAAATATATATTTAAGCTTCAATCATAAGTCTTTAGTTAAACATATTTTGGCTTCAATCTTAGGTTTAGTCAAGCGTATTTTAGCTTCAATCGTAGGTCATTTTATAGTCTCAATTGAAAGTCTTTATTCAAAAATATTTTAGCTTCAATCATAAGTCTTTAGTCAAACATATTTTGGCTTCAATCTTAGGTTTAGTCAAGCGTATTTTAGCTTCAATCGTAGGTAATTTTATAGCCTCAATTGAAGGCCTTAAGTCAAGCGTATTTTAGCTTCAATCGTAGGTCTTATTCATAAATATTATAGCCTCAATTTAAGGTGTTCAGTCAAACATATTTTTACTTCAATCATTAGTCTTTACTCAAAAGTATTTTGGCTTCAATCTTTGGTCTTTAGTCAAGCGTATTTAAGCTTCAATTGTAGGTCTTATTCATACATTTTATAGACTCAATTTAAGGTCCTCAGTCAAACATATTTTTGCTTCCATCATTAGTATTTATTTTGTCTTTAATCGTTGTTCTTTAGTAATGCGTATTTTAGCTTCAATCGTAGGTCTTATTTATACATTTTATTGCCTCAATTTAAGGTCTTAAGTCAAGCGTATTTTGGCTTCAATCGTTGGTCTTTAGTCAAGCGTATTTTAGCTTCAATCGTAGGTCTTATTCATAAAATTTATAGACTCAATTTAATGTCTTCAGTCAAACATATTTTTGCTTCAATCATAAGACTTTAGTCAAACACATTTTGGCTTCAATCGTAGGTCTTTAGTCAAGCGAATTTTAGCTTCAGTCGCAGGTCCTATTCACACATATTATAGCCTCTATGGAAGGCCTTTAGGCAAGCGTATTTAAGCTGCAATAATAAGACTTTAGTCAAACATATTTTGACTTCAATCGTAGGTCTTTAGTCAAGTGTATTTTAGTTTAAATCGTAGGTCTTATTCAAGCATATGCAAGTTTAAATCGTTAGTTTATTCATTCCTAATTTGCCTTCAAAATATGGTATTTATTTAGACATATTTTAGCTTCAATCGCAGGTCTTCATTTAGCCATATTTATGCATCAATATTTGGTATTTGTTGAGTCATGTTTCAGCTTCAATCGTAAATCTTTATTCACACATATTTTTAGCTTTATATTTTAGTTTCAATCATTTATTTAGTCATATTTTAGCTTCGATCGCAGGTCTTCATTTAGCCATATTTATGCATCAATATTTGGTCTTTGTTGAGTCATGTTTAAGCTTCAATCGTAGATCTTTATTCAGTCAAATTTTTAGCTTCATATTTTAGTTTCAATCATTGGAGTTTATTCAGTCATAATTTGCCTTCAATCGTTGGACTTTAATCAGTTATATTTGTGCTTTAATCATTGGTTTATTCGGTCATATTTGAATCTCAAACGTTTGTGTATTTTAGCCTCAATCACTGGAGTTTATTCAATCAAAATTTGCCTTCAATCATTGGTATTTATTCCGTCATATTTTAGCTTCAATGGTTTGTCTTTATTCAGTCATATTTCAGCTTTAGTCGTTGGAGTTTATTCAGTCACAATGTGCCTTCAATAACTGGACTTTTTTCCATCATATTTATGCTTCAATAAGTCTTTATTCAGTCATGTTTAGCCTTTAACCGCAGGTCTTTATTTAGTCATATTTAAGCTAGAATAGTTTTCTTTATTTAGTCATAGTTTAACTTTAATCGTGGGACTTTACTCAATCATGTTTTACCTTCAATCATTGATCTTTATGCAGTCATATTTTTGCTTTAATCGTTGGTCGTTATACCGTCATAATTTAGCTTCAATTGCAGGGGTTTTCAGTCATAATATACTTTCAATCATTGGTATCTTTTAAGTAAAATTTTTCTTCAATCATTGGTCTTGACTCAGTCATATTTAAGCTTTAACCGCGGAACTTCATTCAGGCATATTTAAGTATGAATAATTTTTCTTTATTCAGTCGTAATTTAACTTTTATCGTGGGACTTTATTCAGTCATGTTTTATATTCAAATTTCTATCTTTATTCAGACATATTTTAATCTCCAGTAAGTCTTTATAAAGTCTTATTTTAGCTTCCATCCCAGGTCTTTATACAGACATATCACTTCATCAGTCGTTTTATTGTCGTATTATGATCTTTACTTTCATTTTTTTCATTCTTCTCATTTTTTTCCTATTTTTACTAAAAGTAGGCAACAGTTTTTAAATTTAACTTAAATTGAACTTTATTTCTTCTCTCTAACACAGTTTCCTCTCTAACTCCTAAAATTATACTATAAATTATGTTTAATAGAATTTTTATCAACACAAATAATGGCAATTGTATTATAAAACTCCTTAGAGGGTTAAATATTTTAATAACTAAATAAAAATTTCATCTTGTGCCGCAACGTAAACAATTTTTTTTTTCAATACCCCCCATGAAAGTGTTTTTTTTTTTGCTTTGTTTTTGAACAACCAAAAAAAAAGAAAATTTTTAAATAAACAAATAACATATTAAATAAAAATAATTGAAAAAATTTGCCAACATATATGGGTACATACAAACACATTTATACATGTACATATACATACATACATAAAAAATCTGACATATACACAGCCATAGACTAGAATATTTGTACAATCATATAGACGTTTGACAGATGACTGGAATAATGGCATTTAAATGTGTGGAAAGTCATTTATTTACAAACAAAAAATATACATATATAAAAAAATTATAAAATGAAACGAGTCAGAGAATGAAAAGATGAAAAAAAAAAAAAATGAAAATAATAATAAATAAATATTCATCTACAGACACATGTATAAATACAAATAGAAATACTATTGCAGACCCATCACACTCTCGTAACAGTGAGGAGAGGAGAGCATGAGTATTCAAAATTATTTATACTCTTGGGGCTGAGTGTGAATGTGTATGTGGGGATATGAAAAAAAAGCATTTTGTATGTATGAAAACAGTGAATATGAAAACCAAGAAGGTTAAGAAAAATTTAACAAAATTTTTTAATTATGAAATCTAAAAAGAAATGATAAACAACTCCAAATATCGCTTGTTTATATCCAAAAATACCATAAATTGAGTTCATGATTTCCAATTGCCTCAATTTAAGACTTTTTTCAACCCAATATCAATAGAGATTTAGTCTGTCTTTGTCTGAGCTATAGCTTTTGCTAAAACTGTCCAAACTCTTTTTACCAGCCACTGTCATTTATCTGTGTTAGTCTTTGTATGTGTATAATTTAAAACTGAAAACCAACATTGAAATTGCATTTTTCTCCGTTGTGTTTTTATTTTTTTTACGATTTCATTCATTCACATTTTTTAAATTTTTTATTTTTTTTTCCATAATTTTAAATTTTTTTTCAGTAACATATGTATGTTAAAGCTATGAATATTTGTAAAATAATTTGCACAGTTTTATATTATTTATAAAAGAACTTCATACATTTATATTTATTTCATACTCACACCGTTTTATTTGAAATAAATTTTTTTCTCGTAATTTTATTTTTATTAATTAAAATATATTTGTCAAGTAAACAAAATGATTTCAGTATTTATTGTCATTTAAATAGTAATTATTGCAGTAAAAAAAACAACGAATTGAAATTAACTTTAAAAATTATGTGCAGCAAATAAAATAAAGTTGAAAGGTGAAAAAATTGCAGTAAAATCAAGATAATTTTTTTAGCAGAAAACATTGTGTGTGAAACTATAATTAATTTTTGTATATGATTGTATGTTTTCTGTGAAATTTTAAATTGTCTAGGGAGAATACAACCGATACAGAACAAGTGATGTAATGGATACCTGGCGGTAGGCTATAGTTTTTGAGCTAGAGGGAAGAGAAGAAACTAGTAACGTGATTGATTTCAGGATAACTTAAATTTTAGGTAGTTATACAGTCATATTTTGGCTTCAATCGTAGGTCTTTATACAGTCCTATTTAAACTTCAATCGTAGGTCTTTATACAGTCATATTTTAGCTTTAATCGCAGGTCTTTATACAGTCATATTTTTGCTTAAATCGTAGCTCTTTATACAGTCATATTTTAGCTTCAATCGTAGGGGTTTATACAGTCTAATTTTAGCTTCAATCATAGGGGTTTATACAGTCTTAATTTAGCTTCAATCGTAAGTCTTTATACAGTCTAATTTTAGCTTCAATCATAGGTCATGTTCTAGCTTCAATCGTAGGTCTTTATACAGTCATATTTTAGCTTCAGTCATAGGTATTTATACAGTCATATTTTAGCTTCAAACTTAGGTCTTTATACAGTCTAATTTTAGCTTCAATCGTAGGTCTTCATACAGTCTAATATTAGCTTCAATCATAGGTCATGTTGTAGCTTCAATCGTAGGTCTTTATACAGTCATATTCTAGCTTCAATCATAGGTCTTTATACAGTCTTACTTTAGCTCCAATCGTAGGTCTTTATACAGTAATATTTTAGCTTCATTCATTGGTATTTATACGGTCATATTTTATCATCAATTGTAGGTCTTTATACAGTCATATTCTAGCTTCAATCGTAGGTCTTTATACAGTCATATTTTATCTTCAGTCATAGGTCTTTATACAGTCCAATCGTAGGTCTTTATACAGTCTAATTTTAGCTTCAATAATAGGTCATGTTCTAGCTTCAATCGTAGGTCTTTATACAGTCATATTCTAGCTTCAATCATAGGTCTTTATACAGTCTTACTTTAGCTTCAATCGTAGGTCTTTATACAGTCTAATTTTAGCTTCAATCATAGGTCATGTTCTAGCTTCAATCACAGGTCTTTATAAAGTCATATTTTAGCTTCAGTCATAGGTTTTTATACAGTCATATTTTAGCTTCAAACGTAGGTCTTTATACAGTCTAATTTTAGCTTCAATCGTAGGTCTTCATACAATCTAATTTTAGCTTCAATCATAGGTTATGTTCTAGCTTCAATCGTAGGTCTTTATACAGCCATATTTTAGCTTCAGTCATAGGTCTTTATACAGTCTTACTTCAGCTTCAATCGTAGGTCTTTATACAGTCTAATTTTAGTTTCAATTATAGGTCTTTATACAGTCATATTTTAGCTTCAATCATAGGTCATGTTCTAGCTTTAATCGTAGGTCTTTATACAGTCTAATTTTAGCTTCAATCATAGGTCATGTTGTAGCTTCAATCGTAGGTCTTTATACAGTCTAATTTTAGCTTCAATCATAGGTCATGTTCTAGCTTCAATCGTAGGTCTTTATGCAGTCTAATGTTAGCTTCAATCATAGGTCATGTTGTAGCTTCAATCGTAGGTCTTTATACAGTCATATTCTAGCTTGAATCATTGGTCTTTATACAGTCTTACTTTAGCTCCAATCGTAGGTCTTTATACAGTAATATTTTAGCTTCATTCATTGGTATTTATACAGTCATATTCTAGCTTCAATCGTAGGTCTTTATACAGTCATATTTTAGCTTCAGTCATAGGTCTTTATACAGTCCAATTTTAGCTTCAATCGTAGGTCTTTATACAGTCTAATTTTAGCTTCAATCATAGGTCATGTTCTAGCTTCAATCGTAGGTCTTTATACAGTCATATTCTAGCTTCAATCATAGGTCTTTATACAGTCTTACTTTAGCTTCAATCGTAGGTCTTTATACAGTCTAATTTTAGCTTCAATCATAGGTCATGTTCTAGCTTCGATCACAGGTCTTTATAAAGTCATATTTTAGCTTCAGTCATAGGTCTTTATACAGTCATATTTTAGCTTCAATCGTAGGTCTTTATACAGTCTAATTTTAGCTTCAATCATAGGTCATGTTGTAGCTTCAATCGTAGGTCTTTATACAGTCATATTATGGCTTCAATTATAAGTATTTATACAGTCTTATTTAGCTTCAATTGTAGGTCTCTATACAGTAATATTTAAGCTTTAATTGTTGGCCTTTATACAGTCACATGAAATCATTAATATCTTTGTACAGTCATATTTCATATTATACATAAATATTTAATAAACACTGCGTAAATTTTAATTGAACTCTGACGTAATATTAAGCTCAAACATGTGTTAAGCATTACTCAGACCTACATTTTCCACCTTTAAAAAGCTAAAATATCCTTGTTTCTCTTGCCACCACAATTACACATACAAAAAAAAATAAAAAAACTAACAATCATTTTATTATTTTGGTAAATAAAACTACAAAACAATCATAGTTGCTTTCGTACAAAACAACTAAAAGAAAATAATAATAAAAAAGCAAATTGCAATTTTTTTCTTTTTTCTTTACTTTAGTTTCATAATTATAGATACACTTTCATAAAATCCCATAAACATGCAATGTTGCATGTGAAAAACATGATGAAAAAAAGGTATTTTTTTGTTATTTCTGCAGGGGGTGGACTAAAAACACATAAAAATTGGTCATAAAATGAAATTTTTGGAATCATGATTATTTGTTTTGTTGAATGTGTGTATGTGTAAGTTTTTGTTTTGGTGGATAATTAAAAAAAAAAACAACATTAGCTAAAAACAATAAAAAAAAAAAATAGTATTATTAATAATGGTACCTACCACCTCATGCCATTTATTTTGCATATATTTATTAAGTTAAAGTTTTCGCTCAACACTATGGGGCCAAATAATAAATGGCTGATTATTAAAAATGAAACACGAGCAAATTTACTTACAGCTGGTGGAAATGGTTTAATGAATGCAAACCGTTTAAGTTGTTTAATTTTGGGTCAAGCAATTAGGTGCATATTTATTTGGTGTGCTTGATTATGAATTTGTTTTACATATTTAAAACGCAATAAGAACTGAGACGCCCTAGAAAATTTTTTGTTTTTTTAAAGTAATGTTTTAGCTTTAATCGTAGCCAAGGTATTTATACACATACACAGATATATTTTAGCTTCAGTCATAGGTCTTATACAGTCGTATTTTGGCTTCAATCGTCGGTCTTTAGTGTTATGCGGTCATATTTTTGCCTCAATCATAGGTCTCTAAAAATTCTTATTTTATCTACTATCATTGGTTTTTATATTGACTAAATTATGCTTCATCAATCACAAGTCTTTATTTAGCTTTTATATAGTCTTGTTTTAGCTTCAATCGTGTGTCTTTATTAAAACATATTCTATAGATATCACAAAACTTTATACAGTCATATTTTAGCTTCAATCGTATGTCTTTATTCTGCGATCTACTTTCGATCGTAGGTCTTTAATCAGTCATATTTCAATTGTAGATCTTTTTACAATCAAATTTTAGCTTCAATCTTATTTATTTAACCACTAAGGTTCAATCAATGGTCCTTAATCAATCATAATTGAGCTTCAATCATTGGTCTTAAATCAGTCATATTTTAAATTGAACTGAAGGTGTTTATAAGCAATAATTTAAGCATGAATTAAAGAGTTTTAGTCAGTCATATTTTAGCTCAATCATAGATCTTTCTTCAGTCTGTGTTTAACACTCATTTATGCTTCAATCATAGCTCTTTATTCAGTCTTTATTCGTACATGTTTAAGCTTCAATCTTATGTATTTAAGCAGTCATATTTTAGCTTCATTCTAGGTCTTTATAGAGACTAATCTTGTCTTCAATCATAGGTTTTTATTCAGTCTTTATACAGTCATGATATTGCTTCAATCATAAGTCTTTATGCAATCGATTTTAGCTTCAGTTATGGGTATTTATTCAGTCTTTCTACAGCCATATTTAAGCTTCAATCGTTAGTCATAACAGGATAATAGTTTGGCTTCATTTGAAAGGCTTTATATAGTGATATTTTAGTTTCATTTAAAGATTTTTATATTTCGGGATTTTTTCAAATTTATAGCTTTTATTTTGAAACATTTGTATTCGCCATTGTTATCTATGACCTTTTCCTATCGTTTTGGCCACATATGGATTCCAAGCCAAAAGAACTGCTTATATTTTGAGGCCAAGAACGAATCAAGCTAATATCGGATACTCTGTTTCAAAGCGCAGCTTGTCCCAGAGAGAGTATTCTGTGTCGATCGAAACAAATAGTAGTCGGACGGGACACCGTCAGGACTATCAAGCGGATGAAGCAAAACTTCCCAACCACTTCATTATAAATAGTTATCAACAGGTATTGCTTTATATGGCCGAGTGTAGTCATGATGAAATATTCATGTCTAGCCACATAATCTGGGCGCTTTTCGGCCAATGCTCGCATTAAATGAATCATCTGTTTCGTTCGGTACAGGTTCCCTGTGATGGTATGGGCAGTTTTCAGCAGCTCATAATAGATAGGACCCTTATGCTCCCATCAAATACAGAGAATTACCATAGCACCATGTATACTTGGCTTTGGTGACGATTCAGCTGGTTGATACGATCTCTGACTCTTCGGGTTATCGTAATGGATGCATTTTCCTTCACAAGTAAAGATTCGGTGCAAAAATGATTTTCTTTTATAGAGTTCAAGCATCATTTCGGACATGCAGAATCATCTTTCATGGTCTCTCGGCTTCAATTACTATGGTGTCCAATTTCCCAGCTTTTGTATTAATCCTGCTGCTCGCAAACATTTTGAAGTTGCTGGTTGAGTAGCTCGCAATGACTATGTCGACATTTACACTTTGATTTAAAGTCATGTCATGTCTTTTATTTTATTTCTCTTTTAAAACCCCTAAGAAAATCTCCTTGCATTTATACGATGCCTTTTTGGCAACCATGTTTGGCTTTTTTTTTGGCATATAATTGTATCAACAACCAATCAGAAACAAGCTTAAAGCAGAATATCAAAAAAATTCATGAAGAACAGAAAACTTGCCTTTTGTTTAGACGTCACAATTTCCTAATACAAAAAAAACCCTTGATTTGAAATCATGACTTAAAGTCATAATGTAAATGCCCCATATGCAAAATCTTGTTGAGTTTCACAACAATCTTCTAGCAATAATCAAAATTGAGCTTCGCTTGAAAGGGTTTACACATTTATATTTTAGCTTGATATAAAGATCTTTAAACAATCAAATTTTAACTTCATAAATCCCTTTATTTTACCTTCATTTAACGATTTACTAATAAGGTCTTTATTGTATGAACCCTAAACCTTTAAACGATCGTTAAGTCTTTAGCCACCCAACTAAAATGTCTTTCACTCTCTCTGTCTCTCTCTATTCTCCCTGTTCAATTCTTATTAAATCTAAGATCATGCGTTCGCAACACGTAGTTGTACATAAATTCCCCTTTCAAGCAATTACTTAAATATGTGTTACATTTATTATATTATTCTGCTGCTTATTTCTTATACTTGTTTTGTTTATTTTATTTCGTGTTTTTTTTCATAAAATCTTAAAATATTATATAAATATTTATTTCGTTGCTCACAAGCTATTGTTTCTGTACATTTGTTTTTTTTTTTTTTGTCTTGCTTATTGTAAATACAACTGAAATAAATAACTTTCAAGTCAGATTATCCGCAATGTCATGAAAATAAATAAAAGAAACTAAGAGAAAAGGAGAAAAAAAAAAAAGTAAAATAAAATACTGTCATGTAATACAAATGAACAAGCACACATTCTTACTTAAATACACATTATTGCTGGCACATACAAATATATATGTATAAAAACAGAGTTATTCATACATTTTAAGATTTCATTTATAAGATACAACCTATCAAAGCGTTAACATTTCTTTTTTTTTTCTTTATATATATTTCTCGTTATTTTTAACACCCCTTAATATGCTGGTGACCGTTTTTGAAGCCCTGAAAAATATGCTTTACAAAATATAAAGTTGGTGTATATGTATGTGTTACGCTTTATTGGTCACACTTTTAATGTTTTATTTATTTGAAAATTAAGGAATTTAGCAAGAATTTTAAGAATATGAGATAATCTTAAGCAAAATCTACAAAGAAAAATTGCATACTTTTAGGGTGGAAATTCCTGCAAAATCTAAACAATTTAGATGTGAGTGATCTAGTTGTATTAAAGATTATTTAGGGTCTTTAAAGATCATTTTTCCTTAAACATGTTTTGTCTAGCTTGGCTCCTTAAAATATGTTGGGTGTTTGTTAAAGTTTAAAACTCCAAATTTGCAGGGGAAAGAGCAATAAATAAAACAAAAAAAAAAAATAATACAAAAGGAAAAAAGTACTTTTCAACTGACTGACATTAGTTGAATAATAATGCCACCGAACTCAAGAAAGTTCTGTTTTTTCCTCCATTCGATTTATACTCCTTTTTTTTACTGCCATGCAAACAACTACAACAAAAGACGGGGGGTTTGGTTGGTGCCAAAAGCCAGAGCTGCAGCTCTTTGTTGCTGGCACAAACTTTATTTACCCCTCAACTTTAACAAAAAAAAAAAAAAATCTCCAAAAAAATAAACGTAATCATTGTAATTTTAAAAGGATAATCTTACAGTTTTTTTTTTCTACTGTTGACTCTCGACAAAAAATATACACAACGTTCTATCATTTTGTATCAACATCTCACAAAAAAAATTGGACACCATTTTTTATATATATTTAACGCATTTTACTTTATAGTATTTTTCAGTCAGTTCTTGTAGTTATTGCAACACTTTACACTTCTATGCAAAAAAAAAAAAAAAAATTTAGTTTCATTTCAATGCAAAATAGCTAAATGTAAAATGCAAAATGAAATAGATGATGGAAAATAAACGAAAAGAAACTAAATTTGCAATATATTTGTATCTGTATAGATTGCAAAAACAAAAAAAAAAAAAAAAAGAAAACAGAACACAGTCATGTAGATTACAATTGAACGACATGAAAATGTTTAGTGGCGTATAAACGACACATACAATTGTGTTGCACATCATGCATACAACTTGTACTTGTTCTTGCACTCGTTCACATGGCTGCTGCAAAGTGGTCAATAGGAAAATTATAGTTATTAGAAAGTGATAGCTTTGAAAGGAGCATCAGATTTAAGAGTCTGATGATAAAAATGGCTAGATAACTGGCATAAAAATTGCTCAAATTGAGCTTAATTTTACTGCTTACCCCCTTAAAAATGTCTTTAAACTTAACTTATGTTAGCTCCAAATATAGTGTGTTATATTTAGCTTAAATTGCTATTGTTAATGGGGGTTAGTTTCTTTTTAATACTGGAAGTTTGTTTTAAATTCAAAGTCTTATTAAACCCTTTCTTCAAGCCTAATATATATATTTGAGCTTTTAAGTATGGATATAGACAAAAGCTTTAATAATTAGAGCTTTTATTATATGAAATATCAACTATTAATGTATAACTATAAATTAAATGAAGATCTTTAAAAAAGCTATCACAATATTGAATAAGCTTTCATATCCGGTTTAATGGAGCATGTCTAAGCATGTTCCTTCAAAAAGCTATACTTTTTCCTATAGGGAACTTACTAAAACGAATTGGTAACATTATTACATTTACATAGAAAAGCATTAAATTGGAAAAAAAAGAAAATTACATACATATTGGCCAAAAGACTAAATAAGAAAAATACGAAGCAACTTTAACGACTACAAAAATTTTAAGGTGACCATTTAGTCAACTGCTAAAAAAAATAAAATATTTATTTTCCATAATAAACTTAAAATGTATTTAATGTTATGAAATTGAAAAGCCAGTTTTGAAATCGTGAAAAGTTTCTAGAAGTGAGGACTTTAGTTTTTTTACAATTGTCATAAAAGCTTTAAATATTTAAGTTAATTTGGTATCACTTCAAAGTTCATTTTAAAACACCAACGATTTTTAATCACTAGAGGTTTTACAAAATCTTTAAAATCCAAAAACCAAATCCAATAAAAGCTTTTACAAAAATTTAAATTTCCTTGTTTAGCTTCAAACTTTTAAAAGTTCTTATTAATTTAGCTTTATATTCAGATATAAGCATTTGGATATATAGAGAACCTTAATGTAATCTTCAGAGAAAACTTTTACTGAATCTTCAAAATCAGAAAAAGCTTTTACAAATTAACAATTTTTCTAAAGCTTATTAACAAAGATTTTACAGAAACTTATCAAATCATTTTTACAAAAATGATCAATAAAATGTTAGAGAAGCTCAATAGAGCTTCTACTTTAATAAGTCCAAATCTATACTGTAAAACATTGCTGCAAAACATTTGAGTTTGTCGATGAAAGGGGAAAGAGGAATGGAAAAGGGTACTCTGGTACATGTACATGAAGTTTTTGTTGAGTATGTCAACAAAATTTCATATTCGTTCTGTACAGAAATGTCAAAAACTGAAAAGCAAAAACTTCACTGTGTGGACACGAATACAGTTTCAAAAGAGAATTTAAAAATGTTTTGCGGCAAATATTTCACAGTGGGGACCGGAACTAATACTACATTAAAAATCTTATAAAAAAGTTTTCACAAATGTTCATTAGCTAAAGTTTTACAAAAGCTTTTGAAAAACAAAAGATTTTGTTTCAATTATAAAAACTTAAATGAGTTAAAAGAATCTTTATGTAATTTTAAACGAATATTTTTAATTACGAAAGCTTTAACAACATCTTAAAAGCTTTTTCAAAACATTAACAAAAACTGAAAATGGTTACGAAGTTCCATTCCATTATTAATAACAATTTTACAAAAACTTGTCAAAAAGCTTTTACAAAAACTCATAAAGCTACTTTTTTAAAATTTTTTTAAAATTTCATAAAAACACGTTTTAATAAATATTTATTAGTAAAAGTTTCTCAAACATAAATTATTAAAGGATTTACAAAAACATATCAAAATGCTTTTGCAAAAACTGATTATAGAAGAGCATTTTTATAAAGCTTATCCAAAAACGTTAGCAAAAAATCATAATAAGCTTTTACAAACAATTTTATAAATCTTTATTAATAAAGCTTTTGCAAAAAATCATCATAAAGCTTTTGTAAAAAGTGATCAAGAAACAAGTAAAAAACTTTAATAGATCTTCAGCAAAATATCTTTAAAAATAGTTTGCAACAACAGCATTAAACAAAAGCTTTTACAAATTTTAATCGACAGAAGTACAAAGTTTTGTTTTAAAAGTTTTACAAAAAAGCTTTTATAAATGTTTATTAATGGCTCATAAAAGCTTATTAATAGAGTTTTTACGAAAAATTGAACAATAAACTATTATAAAAGAGCTTTTTAAAAGCTTATCAAAAAACTTTTGTAAAACAGTATTTAACAAAAGCTTTTAAACATTTTAATCGACAAATGAACAAAGTTTTGTTTTAAAGGTTTCACAAAAACGCTTTTATAAATGTTTATTAATGATTTACAAAAGCTTATTAATAGAGTTTTTACAAAAACTGATCAATAAACTAGTACAAAGGAGCTTTTCGAAAGCTTATCAGAAAACTTTGTAAAACACATTAAAAACATTAAATGATCTTAACAAATTGTAGTTTTAGCCGAACTTTTACTGAAATTTTAAAAGCTGTAATAACATTTTAAAATAATCCCAAGCAAATTCTATTACTAAGGTCTGTTTAACTAATCAGGTGATGGTTTTTTGCTCCATTGTGTTTACATACTGTGATTGTCAAAATTTTTGTTTATGTTGGCTGGAGCTGTCAAAGTCTGCCTTTCGTTGCGGTATTCCCAACAACAAACTTAATAGTTGCGCAGACCTCATTAATAGACCATATCCCATGTATCACATACATATTTCTTGTAAAGAGATATATCACTGTGATATTTTAGGGATTATCATTGTGATATTTTTGTATAAAGTATAGCAACATGATCTGTAAGTCTCACCTCGATATTTTTGTTAAGGAAAATGTGTCACTGATATTTTTTTGTATTATTTGGTAAAAGTATCACTGCGATATTTTTTGGTTTGATACGGAATTACTACAATATTTAAAAGGAGATAAAACTGTGATATTTGTGTATAACCTCAATATCTCTGTTATATCTGTGTTATCATTAATCTGTTTTGTAGTATGTAGAGAAAGTATCATTGTGATATTATTTGATCACTGCAATATATATTTAAAAAAGGGTAAAATGGAGATACTTTTTTTGTAAATCACTAATATATTTTGTATATAAAAGTATCTCTTATAAACATTTGTATTAAAATTATCACTGTGTAAAGAAAACAAATCACTGTGATAGTTTTCTTACTGCGAAGTATTATTAATGGTAGTTTTCTTATTGAAAAATTATCACTATGATGTTTTTCACTGTAAAAGATTTCTTATATACAAAGTATTACTGTGATAATTTTATTCAAAAAAAGTAACACTGTGATAGTTTTCTTAGTATCACTGTGATAGTTGTCTTGTAGAGTTTTCTTATAGAAAAAATATCACTGTGATAGTTTTCTTATACAAAAAGTATCACTGTGATAGTTTTATTAAAAAAAAGTAACACTGTCATAGGTTTCTTATATAAAAAGTATCACTGTGATAGTTTTATTCTAAAAAATGTAAAACTGTGATAGTTTTCTTATAGAAAAATTATCACTGTCATAGTTTTCTTATAGAAAAAGTATCACTGTGATAGTTTACAAAAAAAAGTAACACTGTCATAGTTTTCTTATAGAAAGAGTATCACTGTGATAGTTTTCTTATAGAAAAAGTATCACTGTCATAGTTTTCTTATAGAAAATGTATCACTCTGATAGTTTCTTATAGAAAAAATATCACTATGATAGTTTCTTATAGAAAAAGTATCACTGTGATAATTTTAGTCTAAAAAATGTAACACAGTCATAGTTTTCTTATAAAAAAAGTATCACTCTGATAGTTTCTTTTAGCTAAAGTATCTCTGTGATATTTTCCGTATAGAAAAAGTATCACTAAGACAATTTCTCTATGAAAAAAGTATTAGTGTTATATATTTTATATAGAAATTTTAAAATATTTGTACTTATGTGGATATATTTATACACTGGCCACCTTATTTTTTTCAAATTTTCTTCATAACAACTGTCCTCTATAAGTTTTGTTTCTTGTGCATAATGTTTATCACAAAAAGAGCAGCAACAAAAATTGCTGCAGAAAATTGGTGTATATTTTGTAGTTTTTTTTTTTCATTTTTTTCTTAAAGAAAATAAGTGGGTGGAGAAAGAAACTGAGAAGAAAAGAAAAAAAAAAAAAACTAAACATTAAATATATTTTTAGTTTTTGCTTATTGCTGATAAGTTAAGTGTTAAATGTTGAAAAATGTTTTATTTGATCTGTATGGAATTTAAATATAAAATACGCTTTTCTTATAAGCTGCACTCTAACGTCCATGCTTGAATGTTTTTTTTTTTTTTTTTTCTTGCTTTTGGTTATAAGCAAATTGCTAATCTTATGAAAATAAATAGCAGTATATAGCAATTTTATATGTTTAATACCCAAAAGAAAGGAATGAAAAAAAAATTAAAAGAAAATATACTTAAAAGCTAAAAAGAAATGCAATATTACTAAGCAAGAACTTAAGGCAAATTTTTATTTCTAGTAACAAAGAAATTTAAGTTTAAATTATCTTAATATTCTAAGAAATTTAGATATTTAAATAAATAATTTTTTAAATTTTTTAACAAAGAATTTGTAGTTAGCTTTAAGCTTTTGTTGTTTCAAATAATACAAATTAAAAGTTCCTTTTAAAAACAATTTCTATAAGTAACTACCTACTTTTGTTATGAAAACATTTGCCAAACTTCTCGGAATGTTAAAAAGTTTTTTATTTTATTATCTAAATATCTAGATGAATTATTATTCTACAGACTTAGTCATTTCAGTTTAAATTAAACACCCTTGGAATATAATTCCTAGAATTACTATTTAATGTTTGAAATTTAAGTTATTTTGCAAAAATAATGAAAAACTAGGGGAAAACAAAATCCTTAAATCTGGCAATAATAACAGGGGTATTCATTACAATAATACACACAGACACACTTTACTATATTTAAGAGTATAAATGGAAGTGTTATATTATTTTTTTTATTATTTTTGTGCAAGTAGTAGTTGTATTTCGCTTACTAATGTAATTTATTAAGTGATAATTTATGTGCTTAAAGCTCAAAGGATAACTTTTTCAACGCACACACAAAATTGCTTAGTAACTTGGTAGTAGAGAAACTAGAAACTGAAATAAAATATTAAGAGCTACAAATAACAAAAGTAAAGAAATAAAATGAAATGAAAGTAGTGCGAGAACAACAACAAAAAGCGCGAAATATATCAAGGCAGGGGAAGAACGACTTAAAAGTTCTTTATATAAAGCTTTTAATAGATATTTATACTGAAACAGACTTACAGTATTTATAGACTTATTCTAAAGAAAAATTATCAATGTGATACATTTTCTTTGGTAAAAGTATCACTGTGATACATATTCTTTAGAAAAAGTATCACTGTGATACATTTTCTTAGGAAAACTATCACAGTGATACATTTTCTTTAGATAAAGTATCACTGTGATATATTTTCTTTAGAAAAACTTTCACTGTGATACATTTTCTTTAGAAAAACTATCCCTGTGATACATTTTCTTAGGAAAACTATCACAGTGATACATTTTCTTTAGAAAAACTTTCACTGTGATACATTTTCTTTAGAAAAAGTATCACTGTGATACATTTTCTTTAGAAAAAGTATCAATATGATAAATTTTTCTTAGAAAAAGTATCACTGTGATACATTTTCTTTAGAAAAAGTATCACTGTGTTATATTTTCTTTAGAAAAAGTATCACTGTGCTAAGTTTTCTTTAGAATAAGTATCACTGTGATATATTTTCTTAAGAAAACCTCCACTTTGATATATTTTCTTTAGAATAAGTATCACTGTGATACATTTTCTTTAGAAAAAGTATCACTGTTATGAATCCCCTTTAGAAAAGGTACCACAGTGATACATTTTCTTTAGAAAAAGTATCACTGTGATACATTTTCTTTGGTAAAAGTATCACTGTGATACATATTCTTTAGAAAAAGTATCACTGTGATACATTTTCTTAGGAAAACTATCACATTGATACATTTTCTTTAGATAAAGTATCACTGTGATATATTTTCTTTAGAAAAACTTTCACTGTGATACATTTTCTTTAGAAAAAGTAACACTGTGATACATTTTCTTTAGAAAAAGTATCACTGTGATATATTTTCTTTAGAAAAAGTATCACTGTGATACATTTTCTTTAGAAAAAGTAACACTGTGATACATTTTCTTTAGAAAAAGTATCACTGTGATATATTTTCTTTAGAAAAAGTATCACTGTGATACATTTTCTTTAGAAAAAGTAACACCGTGACACATTTTCCTTAGAAAAAGTATCAATATGATAAATTTTCTTTAGAAAAATCACAGTGATACTTTATCTAAAGAAAATGTATCAATGTGATAGTTTTCCTAAGAAAATGTATCACAGTGAAACTTTTTCTTTAGAAAAAGATACATTTTCTTTAGAAAAAGTATCAATATGATAAATTTTTCTTAGAAAAAGTATCACTGTGATACATTTTCTTTAGAAAAAGTATCACTGTGTTATATTTTCTTTAGAAAAAGTATCACTGTGCTAAGATTTCTTTAGAATAAGTATCACTGTGATATATTTTCTTAAGAAAACCTCCACTTTGATATATTTTCTTTAGAATAAGTATCACTGTGATACATTTTCTTTAGAAAAAGTATCACTGTTATGAATCCCCTTTAGAAAAGGTACCACAGTGATACATTTTCTTTAGAAAAAGTATCACTGTAATACATTTTCTTTGGTAAAAGTATCACTGTGCTAAGTTTTCTTTAGAATAAGTATCACTGTGATACATTTTCTTAGGAAAACTATCACATTGATACATTTTCTTTAGATAAAGTATCACTGTGATATATTTTCTTTAGAAAAACTTTCACTGTGATACATTTTCTTTAGAAAAAGTAACACCGTGACACATTTTCCTTAGAAAAAGTATCAATTTGATAAATTTTCTTTAGAAAAAGTATCACTGTGGTACATTTTCTTTAGAAAAGTATCACTCTGATACATTTTCTTTAAAAAAAAAGTATCACTGTGATACATTTTCTTTAGAAAAAGTATCACTGTAATACATTTTCTTTAAAAAAAGTATCACTGTGATACTTTTTCTTTAGAAAAAGTATCACTGTGATACATTTTATTTAGAAAAAGAATCACTGTGATACATTTTTTTTAGAAAAAGTATCACTGTGATACATTTTCACAGTATCACAGTGATACTTTTTCTAAAGAAAATGTATCACAGTGATACATGGATCACAGTGATAATTTTTCTAAAGAAAATGGATCTCAGTGATACTTTTTTTAAGAATTTCTTTAAAAAAAAGTATCACTGTGATACATTTTCTTTAGAAAAAGTATCACTGTAATACATTTTCTTTAAAAAAAGTATCACTGTGATACTTTTTCTTTAGAAAAAGTATCACTGTGATACATTTTCTTTAGAAAAAGTATCACTGAGATACATTTCCTGTAGAACAAGTATCACTGTGATACATTTTCTTTAGAAAAAGTATCACTGTGATACATTTTCTTAAAAAAAGTATCACTGAGATCCATTTTCTTTAGAAAAATTATCACTGTGATCCATTTCCTTTAGAAAAAGTATCACTGTGATACATTTTCTTTAGAAAAACTATCACTGTGATATTATTTTATACTCTGATCGTAGGGTATTTAAAAATGTGTCTGGAAACACAAAATTGCCAGTGTGTGTACATAAGTAGAAAACATGTTCACACTAACTACAATAAAACAAACAAATATATTTTTATAAAACTAAAGTAACAAAAGAGACAAATGACATCACCAAAACACATACATACATACTTTCACACACTTAAACACAAACTCACTAAGCTACCAAAAAGAAAAAAAAAGCTCCATAGTCCTTGATGAAGTTGAAATTATCACATACTCCTTTGTACAATAAACAAAAGCTAGAAAAACAACGCAGCCATGAAAACAATGCCAGAATCTTAAAACATATTGTTGTTCCTGCTCCTTACATATTTAAGGATAATATTTATTTCCTTTTTTTTCGCTCTGTCTCTTAGTTATATTCCTGGCAGCTTTAAAAGACATATTTCCTTTTGCTGCTAATATATATTGCTTAACGTTCGTTATTGTGTTATTTTCCACTAAAATGTTGCAAAAAATAAAATAAAAAAGCACAACACAAAGTCTTAAAGTAACTGAGAACAAAAAAATTAAGAAATATTTTCTGTTGTCCTTATTTGTTTTGGCTATATTGATAATTTATTTATGGACTTAGTTTCCAAAAACATTCAACACATATTTTAGGTTATTTACAAGTTTATTATCATCAGAAAGAAACCTGAGATTTCAGCTGTTGTTCTTTGTTTTTGCTCAGGCAGCAAGTGTGAGCTACATAAATGTTAAATAATATTAACTAAATGTCTTTGTTTTTTCTTATATTTTTAGGGTCGTTGTAATCGTGATAAACCGCCTTGCAAATATTTTCATCCTCCACAACATTTGAAGGATCAATTGTTGATAAATGGCCGTAATCATCTTGCCTTGAAAAATGCACTAATGCAACAGATGGGTATTGCACCAGGACAGCCGGTTATACCAGGACAAGTGCCACAAGTGGTAAGTAAAGCAAACAGATTTTTTAAAAACAAATTATTCTTTGGAATTCATTTATTTATAATATGAATACATATTTAGAACAATTAATTCTAATGTAATATTTTAAATAGAGAAATGTCATATTTTTTCTTTAGACCTTGGTGATATTATGTTCTAAAATAAACAAAAGTGGTTTTGTTTAGGTAGTATCACAGTGTTAAATGTCTTTTCAAAAAAAACCATTACAGTGATATTTTTTTTGTGAAATTTACACAATTTATGCATAAAACCACTATGAGACTTTCTTCCCTTTCCGGCTCTTTGTCACAAACATTTAGCCAAAAAATCTGTTCTCCTCTACAAATACGGAAAATCATTGTGATGGTGATGATGATGATTTTCCATCTACCATCAACATCAAACACAAAAAAAGTGTTAAGTTGCCTTGCAAACAAAAATATGAATATTTATAAGATAAATGTAATAATCACATCTTTACAGTGTAGTTTTTTTTTTTTTTTTTTTTTTGAGACTTAATTTTTTTGTAAAATCATGCTAACCGAAAAAATTTATTTTGACCAACAAAAAAAGATTTGACATTTAGCAGCATGTAAAACTACTACTTCGCTGCTGACTAGCTGAGTTTAACAAAACACACAAATTATTCCTATACAACCACACTTGGCCAACGGAAATGTATAAACTGCAACTACAAAATGGAATGAAAAGCACACAGAAAAAAGTTTGTATCCAAAAAAAAAAAAAAAAAAATGCAGATTCAAAATAGTGCACAGAGGCAAATAAAATGTTATTTAAACACGTAATTTATGTATTGTGTAGAGATGCTGTTAAATTATTTTGTAAAAATGCGCGAAAAATACTTCTTCACTTACCTTCTCTCTCTGTGTTTCCTTCAGCCACTAGTCAAAACTCCTTTCGGTTATTTACTGGTTGCCACTGCCAAACTACAACGTTTTCTCGTTTTTTTTTTTTTTTGTTTTTTTGGTTCATTTTCATTAATTCATTCAACACACCCAACATCCGCATTATAATATTTTATTCATACATATTCCAGAGGAACAATATGGGTTAATAGTTGTGGTTAAACATGGTGGAAAATATGAACAAAACTGAAAAAAATAATAAAAGAAAAAGTAAATATTATTAAAATAAAATAAAATATATATACACGGCAAATAGTTGTATATACAGTGGAGGACAAAGAAAAACCAATGGATTTATATGATAATTTCTAGAACCGTACTAGAACAGAACTAGAACAGAACTAGAACAGAACTAGAACAGAACTAGAACAGAACTAGAACAGAACTAGAACAGAACTAGAACAGAACTAGAACAGAACTAGAACAGAACTAGAACAGAACTAGAACAGAACTAGAACAGAACGAGAACAGAACTAGAACAGAACTAGAACAGAACTAGAACAGAACTAGAACAGAACTAGAACAGAACTAGAACAGAACTAGAACAGAACTAGAACAGAACTAGAACAGAACTAGAACAGAACTAGAACAGAACTAGAACAGAACTAGAACAGAACTAGAACAGAACTAGAACAGAACTAGAACAGAACTAGAACAGAACTAGAACAGAACTAGAACAGAACTAGAACAGAACTAGAACAGAACTAGAACAGAACTAGAACAGAACTAGAACAGAACTAGAACAGAACTAGAACAGAACTAGAACAGAACTAGAACAGAACTAGAACAGAACTAGAACAGAACTAGAACAGAACTAGAACAGAACTAGAACAGAACTAGAACAGAACTAGAACAGAACTAGAACAGAACTAGAACAGAACTAGAACAGAACTAGAACAGAACTAGAACAGAACTAGAACAGAACTAGAACAGAACAGAACTAGAACAGAACTAGAACAGAACTAGAACAGAACTAGAACAGAACTAGAACAGAACTAGAACAGAACTAGAACAGAACTAGAACAGAACTAGAACAGAACTAGAACAGAACTAGAACAGAACTAGAACAGAACTAGAACAGAACTAGAACAGAACTAGAACAGAACTAGAACAGAACTAGAACAGAACTAGAACAGAACTAGAACAGAACTAGAACAGAACTAGAACAGAACTAGAACAGAACTAGAACAGAACTAGAACAGAACTAGAACAGAACTAGAACAGAACTAGAACAGAACTAGAACAGAACTAGAACAGAACTAGAACAGAACTAGAACAGAACTAGAACAGAACTAGAACAGAACTAGAACAGAACTAGAACAGAACTAGAACAGAACAGAACTAGAACAGAACTAGAACAGAACTAGAACAGAACTAGAACAGAACTAGAACAGAACTAGAACAGAACTAGAACAGAACTAGAACAGAACTAGAACAGAACTAGAACAGAACTAGAACAGAACTAGAACAGAACTAGAACAGAACTAGAACAGAACTAGAACAGAACTAGAACAGAACTAGAACAGAACTAGAACAGAACTAGAACAGAACTAGAACAGAACTAGAACAGAACTAGAACAGAACTAGAACAGAACTAGAACAGAACTAGAACAGAACTAGAACAGAACTAGAACAGAACTAGAACAGAACTAGAACAGAACTAGAACAGAACTAGAACAGAACTAGAACAGAACTAGAACAGAACTAGAACAGAACTAGAACAGAACTAGAACAGAACTAGAACAGAACTAGAACAGAACTAGAACAGAACTAGAACAGAACTAGAACAGAACTAGAACAGAACTAGAACAGAACTAGAACAGAACTAGAACAGAACTAGAACAGAACTAGAACAGAACTAGAACAGAACTAGAACAGAACTAGAACAGAACTAGAACAGAACTAGAACAGAACTAGAACAGAACTAGAACAGAACTAGAACAGAACTAGAACAGAACTAGAACAGAACTAGAACAGAACTAGAACAGAACTAGAACAGAACTAGAACAGAACTAGAACAGAACTAGAACAGAACTAGAACAGAACTAGAACAGAACTAGAACAGAACTAGAACAGAACTAGAACAGAACTAGAACAGAACTAGAACAGAACTAGAACAGAACTAGAACAGAACTAGAACAGAACTAGAACAGAACTAGAACAGAACTAGAACAGAACTAGAACAGAACTAGAACAGAACTAGAACAGAACTAGAACAGAACTAGAACAGAACTAGAACAGAACTAGAACAGAACTAGAACAGAACTAGAACAGAACTAGAACAGAACTAGAACAGAACTGAACTAGAACTGAACTAGAACTGAACTAGAACTGAACTAAAACTGAACTAGAACAGAACTAGAACAGAACTAGAACAGAACTAGAACTAGAACAGAACTAGAACAGAACTAGAACAGAACTAGAACAGAACTAGAACAGAACTAGAACAGAACTAGAACAGAACTAGAACAGAACTAGAACAGAACTAGAACAGAACTAGAACAGAACTAGAACAGAACTAGAACAGAACTAGAACAGAACTAGAACAGAACTAGAACAGAACTAGAACAGAACTAGAACAGAACTAGAACAGAACTAGAACAGAACTAGAACAGAACTAGAACAGAACTAGAACAGAACTAGAACAGAACTAGAACAGAACTAGAACAGAACTAGAACAGAACTAGAACAGAACTAGAACAGAACTAGAACAGAACTAGAACAGAACTAGAACAGAACTAGAACAGAACTAGAACAGAACTAGAACTAGAACAGACCAGAACTGAACTAGAACTGAACTAGAACTGAACTAGAACTGAACTAGAACTGAACTAGAACTGAACTAGAACTGAACTAGAACTGAACTAGAACTGAACTAGAACTGAACTAGAACAGAACTGAACTAGAACTGAACTAGAACTGAACTAGAACTGAACTAGAACTGAACTAGAACTGAACTAGAACTGAACTAGAACTGAACTAGAACTGAACTAGAACTGAACTAGAACTGAACTAGAACTGAACTAGAACTGAACTAGAACTGAACTAGAACTGAACTAGAACTGAATTAGAACTGAACTAGAACTGAATTAGAACTGAACTAAAACTGAACTAGAATTGAAATAGAACTGAAGTAGAACTGAACTAGAAGTGATCTTTCAAACTACTGTACTATGAAATTGAGAACACAATTGACAAAACAATTAAAATATTTGAAAAATAAGTCCTATGAAGAAGGAAAGCCGGAATAATACTTGTAGATATTACGATTTAGAAAACTTATTAAAGAGAAATAAAACATTATTTCAAACTTACAGCTCTCTCCCCCTAAGACCAATACAGGCTCATGATCAACATGATTCTCTTCATTTCAAAACTATCGATAGAATTCCCCAAAATTACTTAAATGTTATTAATTTTATCCTACACTGTATAAATTTTATGTACAAATATATGTATGTCATAAAAAAATCAGTATTTACAAAGTAAGGTCATTGGATTAAGGTAAAAAAAACCACCAGTATTTTATATATATTTTATTTAATTCTTTTCTTTTTTCGTTTCGTTGCTTTTATGCTACTGTTAAGATTTTGTGTAAACTACCGAGAAATTCATATAAAACAAAAATATGTTACATTTGTAAATGGAATATATTATGGTTATATTTCTCTGTTATTAAAGAACAATAGCTGGGTTTTATTTCTCAATGTATAATACCATTCGTTTTTTCTGTTTTTTTTTTTTTTTGTTCGTTATTATATAAATGGATGAATGAGAAAGAATTGTATACACCCTCGGTTCAATAACAATAATAAATAATAAAAAAAAAATAATAATAATACCAAATAATAATAATGCGAGTACATAATAATAAAAAGTAAATATAATAAATAAATAAAAATAATAATGAAAAACAATAATAATGTTGTTAACTGATGCTGTTAACTTGACGCCTTTTGTTTACACCTGGAAAAAGCAAAAGGGTGTGATTTGCAATAATAACAAAAAATTGCAATGATTTATGAAATATACGGTTGGGTAAATAGTGCGTTTAAATGGCAACTGTTAATGAGGAAACATATACACAGTGGCACTTTTTTGTAGTAGTTTCAATAAAGTTCTATACTAGTTCTGTTCTAGTTCTGTTCTAGTTCTGTTCTAGTTCTGTTCTAGTTCTGTTCTAGTTCTGTTCTAGTTCTGTTCTAGTTCTGTTCTAGTTCTGTTCTAGTTCTGTTCTAGTTCTGTTCTAGTTCTGTTCTAGTTCTGTTCTAGTTCTGTTCTAGTTCTGTTCTAGTTCTGTTCTAGTTCTGTTCTAGTTCTGTTCTAGTTCTGTTCTAGTTCTGTTCTAGTTCTGTTCTAGTTCTGTTCTAGTTCTGTTCTAGTTCTGTTCTAGTTCTGTTCTAGTTCTGTTCTAGTTCTGTTCTAGTTCTGTTCTAGTTCTGTTCTAGTTCTGTTCTAGTTCTGTTCTAGTTCTGTTCTAGTTCTGTTCTAGTTCTGTTCTAGTTCTGTTCTAGTTCTGTTCTAGTTCTGTTCTAGTTCTGTTCTAGTTCTGTTCTAGTTCTGTTCTAGTTCTGTTCTAGTTCTGTTCTAGTTCTGTTCTAGTTCTGTTCTAGTTCTGTTCTAGTTCTGTTCTAGTTCTGTTCTAGTTCTGTTCTAGTTCAATTCTAATTGTCTATAAGATCTTCCTTAATGTTAAATTTTGAATTATTTTTTTAATCTTTTTTTAAATTTCTTTCTATTTCCAGGCCACAAATCCTTATTTAACTGGCATACCTGCTAACACCTACAGTCCATATTTTGCACCTGGTCATTTAGTGCCTGCCTTATTGGGTCCTGATCCTACAGCTGTCTCACAATTGGGACCAGTTGTACCGCAAGCGGTACAAGTGGCTCAACAAAAAATACCACGTTCCGATCGATTAGAGGTAAGTTTTTTGTCAAAAGCATGTTTTTATAAAGTTTGTGTTTTTCTTTCAAACTTTTACTTATTTAACTCTCTCTATATTACTAATTAATGATTGAGTTATTTTTTTTTTTGTTATAAATTATTATTTTGTTAAATTATATTTTGTAAAAAATAATGTTACAACAAATTAACTAAATTAAACTATATAAAAAGCATGTTTTTTTATATAAGTTTTTTATTGTTTCGTTAAATTAATATTAAGTTTTATACTTTTATTTAAAAAAAAAAACTAAAATATTGTATATAAATTTTTTATTTTGATAATGTATGTTTTATAAAAAATTGTTTATTATTTTTTTTTTTTAAATTAACAAAATGTTAAGCTTTTATACAAAGAAATTATGAAACAAAAAAATTGTATAAATATTTTTTAGTTTTATTATAGTTTTGTAGTCGATATTGTTTTAATTACATTTAACTTCTTTTGAAAATTATGGAAAATTTTATAAAAATCACACATTCGTATTTGTTTTTTTTTTTTAAATGAAAATAAGGGAACAATATATATTTTTTTTTTTCAACTTTAAAAAACCAATTGGAATTTGTCTTTTGTGTTTTGATTTTAAATCTTTTAATTATATATTTCTTTGACAACCCAGCTGCTTGAGAAAAACTCATTTCTTTAGTTTCTGTTTTAGTTATTCAACAAAATATATTTATTATTTTTACCATAAAAACATTAAAACTTTTGCAAAGCTTTTGCTAAAAAAAAAATCAATTTTGAAAATAAAAAAGAAAATGAGTTAAAAAATTAACAAAATTTAAGAATTATAGAATTGGCTGTTTTCGGAAAGGATTTCTAGGGGAGTTTTAGGTACAAAAGCTTTCAATTGGTTGCTGTTCATTCTAAGAAATTCAAAATTTCAAATTTTTTTTTTATTTAAGAATCAATAATTTCTTTTAAAATTTTTCGATTTTATTAGTACTGCACTTCAGAACACCATTTTGGTGGTTCTTTTATTGGCTGTTTTTCCCGGAACATAATGTTCAATCCCTCTATTCTTGATTCAAATTGGTTTTCGTGTTTTAAGCAATATAAATAAATTCCTCACAAATTTCGAAAATAATCTAAAGTTTTTTGTTGTGTTTAACTTTAATAAATTCGTTTTTACTAACAACTAAAAATTGTGGTGTTTACAAAAGAAATTGCTTTCTTTTTAAACCACCCAAATAAATTATTAATTATACCCTTCACCATAAAGTTTTTTATTCCTACAATATTAACATGCAGCCCTAAAAAGTATATATTCAGGATCCATTAGGATTTCCAAAGGCCCCAGATAATTAATGGACCCACATGTGGTCTCAATATTTTAGTTATAGTCATATGAGTTTTAGTATTGAATATCAGAAATTCAGCTTATAAATGGCTGAGACATAAGCAAAAACCCATGACTAACTCGATTTAAAAAAAAAAAATTCCAAGAAAAATTTTCCGAATCGTCTGTGTTGAAAAACCACTTAAATCGTCCCCCTTTGTCGTTTCTAGTTTCAATTTTTATATCACATTTAAAGGTGTATCTCTAATATTGTCTTTAGTTAAGAGTACAAAGCAATACAAGCTATTTATAGGTAACGCCTACTTTCAGGTGGGCGTGGCTTTAAATATGTTTATCTATATCTCGTAAACTAAGTTATGTATAAACACAATATATATATCAAATTAAAGGTATGACAAATGCCTTTCTAATGAATAACTTAGAAATATGCCATTTACAAATATGGATCGACAGTGGGACAATTTTGGAAAAAAATATTTTTTTAACAGACTTTTTGAAGAAAATCGGAAAAAAACTTGAAAAAACTATGTATAGCCAAGATATTAAACGACTCTGCTTGGGCGGAAATCCCTGAGATAGTTATTAGACGATTTCTCACAATAAATAGCACCGATTCTCACAAAAGTTGGTAGAAAAATATAGGTTCACATAAACTTGTTTATGTTCAATTTCATCATGATATTACTTATTTTAGGACAATTGTGAATGTTCAAGTCATTTTCTAAGGGGACCTTGTATGGGGACTAGAACCCAGAATAGAATTTTGATGATGGGTATATAAATACTGGTTTTTCAATTATAGTTTTCTTTTATTAAGGTGAAGGGTATATAATATTCAGCTTAGCTGAATATATAGGACCCCTTTTTAAAACCACCCCCCCCCCTGACCAAAAAATAAATTGTTAATTTTGTTTATGTTAACCATTGTTTGTTAAATGTTTATGTTCAAAACGCACTAATCGAATGCCCTCAAATTTATAAAGCCAAAAGCTAGCAAAAGCTTTTCTAAAATCTAACAAAATTTTGGCATGCAAAAGTTTTGCAAACCAAAAACAAAAATAAATAGCTAAATATGCCAGAAAACAAACAAGCTAAAATAATTAACCATTGTTACAAAACAAAATCCTTTAAACAAAAAATACAAAAATTTTAAACAAAATTTTCTTTTTTATTTTTTCTATTAAAAAAACCAAAAACCAAAAAAAACCATTGTTTACTTGAATTACCTTGTTCCATTTGTTATCCTGCGTCCATGTGAAAAAAACCACCATCAAACAAACAAAAAAAAAAATCTAAAATTTGAATATAAAAAATCAAAAATAAAAAAAAAACACTATGTGCTACAAAATATTACACCAACTACTACAACAACAAATATAAAAAAAATATATATAAAAATAAAACACTGCTGTTGCTGCTAAAAAAAATATGCTACAAAAAATATATTTAAAAACCAAAACAAAATCAACGCTGTGCTCCCACAAAAACCAAACAAAAAAAAAAAAAAAAAAACAAAAATTGTTTACGAAAAACTGTTAATAGGTTTGTCGTGAATTTATGCGCGGTGCTTGCAAACGTGCCGAATCTGAATGCCGTTTTGCACATCCGCAGGAGAGTGTTGCCAGACACGATGATGGTTCCATTACGGTGTGCATGGACGCCGTTAAAGGTAGATGCACACGTGATCCCTGCCGCTATTTTCATCCTCCCTTGCACCTACAGGCACAATTAAAAGCGGCGCAATCACGCGCCACCGCTGTTGCTGCAGCCGCTGCGGTATGCCAAATTTCTAAAAAAAAAACAAACATATTTTTTTATTACCTTGTTTTTGTTTCTATTACAAACTTACTTTTTTTTTTCTTCTTTTTTCGTTTATGTTTTTTTTTTCTTAACTACCTTTTAAAAAATGCTTAATAACCATTTTTTTTAGTTTACTTTTATTATTTTTGTTATTTTTTTATTTAAGCCAAGTTTTCTTTTCATATATATATATTTTTTTTTTTTTTGAAAATTTTTAACCTTTAATAGCACTTTGTTCTTGCGTTAACACCAAAAAATCATAACACACCATACAAAATATACTATTATATATATTTTAATACTACTCCTTAGTCTAGTCTACATATTTAAAATAAAATGCTTTAACATTTTTATTGTTTATTATTTAGTAAACGATTATTATATCACAAGTTTTATTTAAATTTTAATATAGTTTTGTATCACCCCGTGTTAAACGCTTGTTAATTTTGTTTGTTAGTTTAGCGTTTATCAATATGTAGGATTGCTTTAAAAGGTAGGAAGCTAATTAAAATCTGATTACACTGTGTATAATTTTGTGAGTCATGGAAAAATAACCATATACGGACACCACTACGTGATAAAAGCAAAAAATAAAAAGACCTGTGTATACCAGTTTTTCCCTTTTTATTATGGGCACCCAAAGATTTGGGGCCTCGGTGTCATTTTTGCCAAAAAAGTAATAATTTTCTCAGGCTTATATCTTCTAAACAAATTGGAATTTTCAATTACTCTTTGAGGCAAAGTTGTAGCCCTTGTCATAAAGAACAAAAACTGTGAACATATAAAATCAAAAAAATTTCATCTTCAAGATCAAAATCAAAAAAAAAAAAAAATACTGCACTGTGTTATCATTTGTGTGTCATTGTACCCTATACCAACAGATGTTTGTAACGCCAAAAAATATTAGTTTAACACCCATCTTAAAGGATCGACCGATCGACTCAGAATCACTTTCTGAGCCGATTAAACAATGTCCATCCGTCCGTCTGGCTGGCTGGCTTGGTGGCTCTGTCCATGTAAACCGTGTACGCAATGTACAGGTCGTCATGTTTGGAGATATTTCTATCAAATTTGGCACACGTATTGGTTATTGTTAGCTATGACCTTTTTTCATCTTTGTGGCAACATATGGATTCCGAGCCAATGAACTAATCAAGCCAATTTCGGATACTCTGTTTTAAAATGAAGCGTATCCCAGAGAGAGCCTTCTGCATCGAACGAAACAAATACTAGTCGGATGGGGCAAGGTCTGAACTATAACGCGGGTGAGGCACAACTTCCCAATCACTTCTTTCTAAATAGTTTTTCATAGGTATTTCAACATGTAACTTAGCGTTGACATGATGGAATATTACGGTTTCATGTCTAGCCGCATATTCTGGGCGTTTTTTGGTCAATGATCGCTTCATACGAATCAGTTGCGTATGGTACAGGTTCCCTTTAATGGTCTGGCCAGATTTCAACAGCTCATAATAGATAGGACCTTTTTGGTACCACCAAATACAGAACATTACATTATCGTCCTGGATAACAATTGTTTTGGTGTCGATTCGGCTGTTTGGCCGGGCTTCACACACGATCTCTTACGCTTCAGGTTATCGTGATAGATCAATTTCTCATCGCAAGTAATGATTCGGTGCAAAAATGATTTTCTTTTATAACGTTCAAGCAGCATTTCAGACATACAAAATCGCCATTCAAGGTCTATAGGCTTCAATACGTATGGTACCCTATTTATTTGCTTTTGAATGAATCCTGTTGCTCGCAAACGTTTTGAAATTGCTGCTTGAGTAGCTCACAATGATTTGGCCAGCTCTTGGTGAGTTTTACAACAATCTTCATGGAGTAATACCCGCAATTCTTGGTATTCAAACTTTTGTCTTTCGTGCGAAAATCACCACATCTGAATCGCACAAACCATCTCTCGCACATTGAAACCGATGGAACACATTCACCATAAGCTTTGGTGAGCAATCAGTGTGCTTCAGCGGTACTTTTTTTAAAATTACTTTTTTTAAAAGTAAGAAAAGACTATTGTCACTTATTGTTCACTATTATTGACATTCTATTTTCAACCAATTCCTTTTTTGTATCAGAAAAACTAAAGAAGTTAGCACAAAAAATTTACAAGATGAAATATTTTCACAGCTTATTGAAAAACAATTAATCAAGTCTGCCTCAAGTCATATGTAAAATTCAACTTTCCAATTTTCATGGATGGTAAACAATCGATAAACGAAAACATAAGTTGATAATGTAACAAAATCGATTACTCGGTTTTTAAGTTATTTGATGTTGGCACATGTGCCCCTATGGCGAATGATCCCTCATCTACCCTACTTCACCTTTCTTTGAACAAATATTTTCGGTATATTTCTCTATAGAGAACAAATGCTTTCGATAGCTAAGTGGAACGAAATCGTAAACGGTTTCATAAACAAATAGGTTTCTGTAACTCTGCGAATGTTAAAATCTGTTATTTGAGCTTTTTTCTTCTAAAAATGTAAACTAGGTCGGACGAAAGTTTTCAATATAGACGAACCGAAGTTCAGTCGATTTTGAATATCTAGCTTTTGTTCGCTTAGATTTTCTATCGATAACAAGGAAGTGTATTTCATTAAGCTCTTTCTATCTTTAAATTTAAATAAAATAAAGTGTGTGTGACATATCATTGAATTTGTTATTCGCTTGAAAGGTTTATCATTGCCATTTTGTATGGAATATCTAAAATGTCCAATTTGCTATGACACTGGCGCATTAAGCAGACTGAATTTGACCATTGGCATGGAATATGTTGTCTTTGAGGGCAGCTGTAGTTTATAACTTATTCGCATAGACCTGCGACTTAAGAAAATATCACAAGCTAAAATCTAACGGGGTAAAATCGCACGATATCGGTGGCCAGTTCATATTACCTCCACATAAAATGGTCATGCCCTCAAATCGCTCAAATCCAGTGTGGGTTAAATCCATGAGCTGTGTGGTACGTAGCGCCTTCCTGTTGAAACCACAAGTCGTTTGTGTCCATATCCTCCAATTCAAGTCAAAAAAAGTTGGTAATCATCGACCTTTAGCGCTCGCCGTTGGCGGTAATGGTCTGCCCAACGACGTTCCCAAAGACATATGGATCGGTGACGCCACTAGCCAAAAATCCACACCAAACAGAGACATTTGCGGGATGCACGCTCTTGGATCTCATGTGAATTGGTATTGTCCCAAACTCAACAGTTTTGTTTGCTGACGTACCCATTAAAGCAGAAATGGTACTTACCATAAAATGTGAGAAGCCCGAGGAACGTCGCCCATACAGAACACCCATTTTGATAAAACAATTTTATCATTGGCACATGTTGTTGAACGCTATATCCATGCATGATGATTTGGTATAACAAACAGAAATAAAGACAGCCAATTCGTCAAGCGTAGGTTCAACAATATGACCGCTATCAACTGTTGATAGTAGTCTTCTCTATTGGAATAAATAAAAATTTCCAGCTGCCATCAAATATTTGAATAATGTGAAATTTGTCACAATGAGGTTCTTTCGATTCTACTTGTCTGTTCGCATGCAGTGAACTACCACGTAAACCAACCATAATTGCATATTTTCTTATTGTTTGTAGTTTACAATACAGAAATATACAGGTTTTTATTGGCCAAATAGAAACGAATTAAAACAAATCGATCGATATAGAGTGTAATCGTTATAGATAGCGGAGTCGATATGGTCATGTCCGTCTGTCTGTTGAAATCAACTTTCCAAAGACCCCAAATAACTTTCATACATGATTGATACATCAATATATCAACTATAGTCCAACTTAGGTGGCTATTTAAAATCGAGAAAATCGGTCCACAAATGGCTGAGATATAAGCAAACTACCGCAACTACCTTGATTTTTTCACCAACATTTTTGTCCCCAATATTTTTTTTTAACAAAAATACTTTTTCAGCAAAAACTTTTTTTCCACCATATTTTTTCCATCAAAAACATTTTCACCATTTTTTTTCAAAAATTTTTTTTCACCAAAAAAAGTTTTTAATATTTATCATAAAACATTCATTGGTGAAGGTTATATACAATCGGTACAGCCGAATATAGACTCTTACTTGATAAACTTGAATTTTTGCAGATTTTTACGCTTTGAAATCCACTTTGTTTCTATTTTAACAAACAAAACTTTTCAAAATCAAAACAATTTCGGGAAAGTTATAAAAGGACTCTCTCAGAGACTTTCTTTGAATTACTTAATACTATCAACATGAACATCTGCTCTTACTTTTCTCTCATTTATAAAAGTATTTGTGTTGTTGCTCTGTAAGAAAGTTCTACTCCAATTGTTGAGTTCTCTTTATTCATGATACTGGATAGTATATCGTTTTCAACATCATGCTACAATTGGCTGAAGTTTTTGTCTCTCTTTTTGTCCACTAGTTTTTCGAATTGCTTTTCGTTCAAATATGTGTTGTATACATGTAAATTGCCGATCTACTTCGTAATTAGGGTAGTATAAATGTATACTACTGCTTGCAGACAAATATTTGACTTTTAGTAACGAGGTAGTCACCCAAGGTCTCTATCAGTTCAGCTCTCATAATAAAGGTTTTATGAAGAAAACTTTTTTTTTTTTGTTTTATGATGTATCAGAAATCGTTGTGAATTATTATTTGTCTTCCTTGAAACTAAATTTCTGACTTTATAGTGACAATTCCACAAAATGGATCTGCAGTATTTAATTCATGAAAGTATTGTGAGAAATCGATCTCCAGATATCTCTTTAGAAGGATTTATATAGGATCACGATTTATTCCCTAAAACAGTACTTATGAAATCATTCAGTTATCACCAAGTTTCTGTTAAAACAGTTCATGAACTTTAACGATAGACAAGTTACACAAACCAAGTCATAAAAGAACTAAAACCTTTCAGATTTATCTCTTTAATTGGGTTTCTGGATTCCATTATTTTATTTCTGCATATATCCACTAACTTCTATTAAATAACTAGAAAAAGAAAACCTAATTAAAACTTTAGACTCTAATTTACCTTTTTAAAAAAAAACTCCTCACCATAGACTCCATTTATTTAATCAACTATAAAGTAGATAAATTACATTTTTTTCTTTCTTTATATTAAAATCCAACTAGCCGCAAATATAAATTAATCGAATAATTTGTAAACTGAATAGCGGTAAAGCAGATGTTAAATATTTTAAATATTTCTGTCAATATTTTAGCATATTTTTGTATAACATAACCAAATGACAACATATACACAAATACATACATATCTAGTAGTAGTAATACTCATACAAACATGTTGCTTTAGTTTATTAAAACCTACATAAATAGTTTTCCATACATACAACCATACATATTATATATTTATACAATTTATTTTGTTTAATTTATATATATATATACATTTGATAATCATATACACAGCCATACAATTCCATACACAACTTAATTAACTGAATATGCCAATGTAGACATTATTATTTACACATTAAATACACACAATTATTCTCGTTTT
The DNA here is from genome assembly GCA_942486065.2 of Calliphora vomitoria. Lineage (NCBI taxonomy): Eukaryota > Metazoa > Arthropoda > Insecta > Diptera > Calliphoridae > Calliphora > Calliphora vomitoria. The sequence goes on along the minus strand of OW818033.2, from coordinate 19,658,515 downwards.
TTTCCCTCATATTTTTACTCCCTGCTCTGGAAAATGAAAAAAATTATTATGAAAATGCAAATAATATGACTTGTTTAATAGGTATTAAAAAAAAAATAATAATAAAAGCCCTAAAAATATGCAACGATTTAAATGTTGATGATGTGGATTTTTTTATGCTTTACTGAAGCACACAGTTATTGTCATTGTACGATGTTGTTGTTGTTGTTGTTTTTGTTGCTATTATAATATATTATTGTCGTGGTTGTTTTTGTATACAACATATTATCATAAAAACAACAAAAACAACAACAAAAACAATGACAAAAATTAATTTTTATTAAAAACAATTTGTTGATTATTTCCATATAAATCATAAATAAAATTAAAAAATAACAAATACACACTCATACTTGGTTTTGCAAAAGAATTCTTTCTCTCTTCTTCTCATATTTATGTGTATGTATCTCTGTGGAATTTATTACAGCACGATTTGCTGTTAAGGGCAGAGTGAGAGACAGAGTGTGTAGTATTCTCTTACATTGATGTGGATGAAGGAAAAGGGATTAACTGCTGTTTGGTTTAGTTTTATGTAGGATTTGAAAGGAAATTATTGCAGATTTATAAAAAAAAAAAAAAAAAATAATATAAATGTGTGTTAAATAATGAACAGGGGTTGAGATGATTATATAAACTTTCAATGCTACAATTACAGTGTTTTTTTTGATTTTCTCCTTAACCAATTTTTATCATAATTAATGTGTTTCCCTAGGTATTCGCTTAAATTAATTTGAATTCCAAAATAAAGTAAAATATTTAAAGTGAGTGCAAAAGCAGGAAGTCTTAAATTTTAATGAATTCTGAGTTTAGTTAAACTGCAATTAAGGATAAGCTAGATAGTTAAGGCTAGAGCAAAAGTAGAAAGTCTAAGTTTAAGTTTAAACTGCACTTAAATTCATACTTATTAAATTCAATCTGAGTATATACACAGTTAACCAGCAAAAGCTTTAATCTGTAATTGGTTTTTCAAAACGTTCTTCACGTCCTCCCCAGATCCTATCTTTATTATGATGTCCAGTGGGATCGATCTCAATCTTCTAAGCCCAGTGGGATCGATCTAAATCTTCTAAGCTACTAGTCTGATGGCAAAATGATGTATGAATGAATTTTATAGAAGAACATTGGCTCTACGTAAATTAAATTTTTGACCATCACAATACACGGTGAGATACAGGGTGTCAAAATTGACCACCTCTTGTTAGGAAAACTTTACACAGATTGTAAGTTGTACAAATATTTACAGATTTAAAAAAATGAAACTTTGTAAAGCAAGTGAAAAGGTAAAGAAATTTCTGTTTATTTCACAAAGTCATTTTTTATAATTAAAAAAACATTTAGTCTTAAATCGACCCACTGTATGGTGGCTTTAGGAAAGCATTTATGGTAAAAACTGAAAATTGTAAGCTTCGCTTAACTCTTCATTTTGTTTTAAATAACATAAGTTTAAGCTTTAAACAATGTTAAACCACTAACCAACAACTTGTTCACAAAAGTCTTCGTATATTTATTTTTCAAATTTGGTTTCTACTAGAAACTATAGTTAAGACCTTTTTTGCTTATTCAGCATATATTAAAGACCACATACATATAAATAACTCTAAACGAATGTCCCAGCAGTTAAGCAAGTAGTCAATGTATCCCTTATAGACAGTAAATGTCACTAATGTCTGATCCCTTGGCTGACTCCAATTTATATATTTTGGGTCATTTGACACGTTCTTTGTAATGCAGAGAGAAGTCAATTGGTTACTGTATGTATCCTTGGTAATCTAGCGTGGAGTCAATTGTCACTTAAGTGTCTCTAGGTAATCTAGAGTGTAGTCACTATAAATGATTATTTTGTATTGCACTTTTTGTTAGTAATTCCCAGCAGTTAAGCAAGTAGTCATTGTATCCCTTATAGACAGTAAGTGTCACTAATGTCTGATCACTAAGCAGACTCTAATTAATATATTTTGGGTCTTTCGACACGTATGTGTTCTTTGCAGTGCAGAGAGAAACCAGTTGATTACATTATACATCCCTGGTAATCTAGCGTGAAGTCAATTGTCACTTAAGTGTCTCTAAGTAATCTAGAGTGTAGTCAGTTTATACGTTTATTTTGTATTAAACTTTAGAAACTAGTTATTTTATTTACCAGATGTATTCTATTGAAAAGTTGTCGGAGGAAGTTTTGTTTACAAGCAATCGGTTAATGGTCTGTCTATAACATGACTTTTTAAGTGACTATTTTTGGTCAATTAGCATCCATACACGTTAAAATGACTAGGCGTATAGCTGATCAAGTAACCTGATAGAAAGGTAACTTAAGCTATGTAACCGCTGTATGAATCCAATAAGATGACTACTTTGGAACAGCTGTTAGACAGTCTTATAGTAATCAAAAGAAGATAACTATTCTCATAGCTAGTTACATAACTAAATCTCACCCTAAATGTTAAGTAAAATCACTACTTTGGGACATTCTCCTAGAACAGCTGGGGTATGTGAAATAAATATAAACATACATAAGTATTTTATATAGCAAAAGTACGTGTGAATATGCCGTTATGTATAAATATATATAAAACATGTCATTATTGAATATCGATTAAAAAAAGATTAAAATTTATAAACGTATGAATGTCTATAAATTATAATAAAGTTTATTTTTTGTTCATTCAACACACATTTGCATACATACATACATGCGAATTAAACACATTGACTGACTATTAAACCAAATTGCAAGCATTTTAAATTGAAAGCTACAAAATTATGTGAAAAATATTGTATGTGAAAATATTTAATGGGTTTATGAGAAATTATAGCAGAAATTTTAACATTTAAAAATCTCACTTAAAATTTGTTGCATACTTTTTAGCGCTTTTTATATACCGTTTGAAATTTTAGCAATGATTAAGCAAGTTTAAAGACACATTTTTTTTTTTTGGCTACTTTTTAATTAAGCACCCTACTTTTTTTCCTAAACACTTTTAAACGCTTTTAAAGTAAAGTATTTTATTTTTTTGGTTTTCTTTATAGCTTTCCTTAGCTTTTATAATTTGTTTGCCTTATAAAGCAGTTTTCTTGATTTTAAATAGCTTTTTTTCCCTTAGCTAAAGCTTGATTTCGTAAGTTATTATTTTAATTATAGTTTATAGTTTCTGGTTTTGTTTTATTTTAAGAAAAGTTTAATAATTTATTAAACCAAATTAATAGTTTAACAGTAATGCAACAAAATCCTTAAACATTCTTAGTTTTTTTTAAATATTTTAGTAATTTATGTTCTTTAATTATTATTATAAAACGGTCTGAATAGCTTTTAGGGTTTATTACTTGTACACACATTTTTTTGTAATATAAATTAATAATTTAGTAACATTTTAGTTGAAAATCCTTTATTTTACATGTGATATATTGTTCTAATAAGCGAGATCATTAAAAAATCTATTAATTGCTTAGGCAGCAATTTAGTAATGATCATTATAGAAGTTTATTATAGGATTACATTCTACTGTTTTGCTCTTGCAAACAATTTGTAAGTTCAACTAATTATTAGCTTCAAAGAGAGTTAAAGATTATTTCGTTAAATGTTTGAGCAATATGAACATGTCTTATTAAACGTTAGTAATATAGTAACATAACTTTTAATAAAAATATTATTTTTCTTATACCCTTCACCATGAGTGGTAATGGTATAAATATATTTGTGATTCCGTTTGAAATTTCTACATTTTTCACTTGCGACCCCGTACATAGTGAAGTCGATATAGGCACGTCTGTCTGTATGTTGAAATCAACTTTCCGGAGCTTCCAAATAACTTACACTCTTGATTCATACATCAATATATCCGCTATAGTCCCGGCTCTGTCCCTATTTAAAAATATGGCATAACTGACTGAGATAGCTGAGCACAAAACAACGACCAAAGTTGGACCTACAAATTTTTTTTTTTAAATTTATTTCACATACAAATTTTTTTCTCCCAAACATATTCTTAATCTTTATCTTAAAGTATGCGTTGTATAAAGCTCTCTAACTTGTTTTTTTAAATTTCCAAATAAAACCAACTCCACGGGCCATAAGATCTAAAAGTAACTCAGTTTAGTTGTTGCATTTACCTAGTGATCATCTTTTGAGTTGAATCTTTCCACTGTCTTCCATGATCCAAAATATTAAATAATAAACGAAATATTATTAATAATTCTCGAAGATTGTACATCAAAAACACAATAATATTCGTTTTATGCAACATTACAAATATGTCACGTCTTCGTTGTGCCGACCTACATATGTCTTACACCCATACAGTCACAACGGTTTTTTAGAGAGTTTCGATGTGATTCTCTTGCTATTCTTTATACCCTACACCACTACAGCATGAAGGGTATATTGGGTTAGTGCTGGTGTTTGTAACATACAAAAATATTGTCCTACCACCCACCTTAAAGTATACCAATCTGCTCAGTATCACTTTCTGAGCTGATTGTCCGTCCGTCTGTCCGTCCATGGAAACCTTGTAATCAAACTACAGGTCGCAATTGTAATGTTAAATTTGACCAAATTTGGCACACATTTTTATATTTTCCCAATAACTAAGCCTATTGCATAGAATTTCCCCTAGCTCCCATACAACTGGCATATCTGACAATACCCAACGGAAAAAAATGCTAGGTCTTCTTTTTGTAGGCCTTCCAAAAGTCCTGTTTCCACTTTCTAAAAGATGCGATACTCATTCTAGAAGGTCTATGCTTCTCCTTCTAAAAAATGTCATACACAATCAAAATTGCATTGTAAACTAAGGTCTACCCAACCTTTATTTAAAATTCAAACATGATTGGTTTTGCAATTATTCCTAAATGTTTCTTCGCTATAATATTATTTATTCTGCTCTCTTTATTATAAACTGTTACATGAAAGTGCAAGAATGTGGAAAATCTTCTAAATAATTTAGTCTTTCATAAGATTTGATGTTGTGAAGTTCGCGTGAAGAAGTTTTTTGTATATATATTTAAAACTACATATCTTATACTTTAAAGTCCATTCTTTAGATTTTATGCTGAATTCATTTATAATAATTTCTTGCTTCAGCAGGTCTTCAATTAGGCTTTAATTTTCAGGGTTTTTAATAGATGTTATGTAGACATTCTGCCTCCTTACAGGCCTTAAACGGAAGACCTTCTAATAAGCCTTCTTACACGCAGGAAAAAAATATAGTTTTGCAGGTTTACTGTAACCATTACAACAATATTATAGTCACAGTAACTATTTATATGACTGTGGTAACAATAATATGGTTAATTTACGATTCACATGAATGTATCAACCATATATATGGTTACAGTAAACAAGTATATGTTTGTGACAACCATTTTTATGATGAATAATTTTATCATTAATATGTTGTTCTCAGATTATGATATCCATAAGCCCAAAGTAACATAATATGGTAAGTCCTTCATCATATAAATGGTTGTCACAAATATATACTTGTTTACTGAAACCATATATATGGTTGATACAATCATGTGAAGCGTAAATTAACCATATTATGGTTACCACAATCATGTAAATAATTACTGTGAATATAATATTGTTAAAAAACTTATAAAAATTTTGAAATGGTTACAGTAAACATGTACATCTATATTTTTTTTCTGCGTGTAAGTAGGCCTTCCATCAACCCTCTAAAAGAAGCGAGTAAGCAAGGCCTTGGCTCACAACGACACGCCGTGTAAAATTCAAACGATTTTGCAATGCAGCTGGGTGTCCTTGTGTCTGCAAAATACGGCATTTAGGAAGGCCTCTTTACTGCATCTTTTTCCAGCTGGGTTCATTACAAAAATGCTGAATTCGTACTACCAAATTCAGTACCGATCGGTCCACAATGTTCCCATAGCTAAATATACGAACAATTCTCGAAAATTTCATTAATGTGCATATATCTCTTAAATATGTTAATATTCAAATGAAATTCAACACAAATATGTTTCATATATATGCAAATCATCTCACTAGCTTCCATATAAGGCCCACTTCCGAAAATCACTTTATCGAAAAAATATCTTAAAATTGTTGGTATTCAAATAAGTATTCAATACATATAAGTTTCGTATGAAAAGAAGACTCTATATAATCATATACTCGGTGTAGGGTATCATATACTTTCTTACTTGTTTTAATATATAAACAAATTTGAATTAGTTGTCTCTTTCATCTTAGCATACCACTAAGATTGTTTGCCGGACACTGGACTAAATATAACTTTATTGGTTTATGTCTCCACTAATAATAATATTTTTTAAGAGAGAAACGCCTTGATTATCTTATTTGCATTTGTTTCTACATAAATCTTTAAACTGATACAAATATTTGAATTTTTCCTTTCTTTTAAACATGGTTTATAGATTTATGCAAATGAATTGGGAATTTTTAATCAAACAATAAAATTTGAAAGTAACATTTACTTAAAATGTTTGTTATTTGTTAAAAGTAGGAATAAATTTTGCCATCCAGTGGAAAGATTTAGTTTAAAATTAAAGTAGATCATAGCATTAATGTAACACTTAAAGAAAATTATTAATAATAATATTTTAGATCAAGGAAGACAGTGGAAAGATTAATCTCAAAATTTAAGTTGAACACTAGATAAATGCAACAATTAAAGGTGATTTTAACTGAGTTACAGTTTCGATTTTATGGCCTCTTGGTTGTTTCCCAATTAATAATGTTGACAAGTTTTGCTCATATTGCTGTTGCGTGCAGCCCCTTGTGGCTATAAGTGCCGACCATTGGGGTACGAGAGTCTTTGCCATTAGAGAGACAAAAAAAAATCAAAGAAAGCATTCAATATCATATAAAGCAGAGGTGCACAAAAGTAAATTCTCTCAGCAATACACTTACTCTCACTGACACAGTCAATTTTTTATTTTGTTCAGTGCATCTACAAACAAACAAATACAAAAACTGGAAAAATAAAGAAAAAGTCCACCCATGCTCATGCGCATTCGTAGTAGTTGAGTGGACAATGACTACTAAAATGTAAGAGCATAAGAATCTGTGTGATTTGATTTTGCACAATTGTGCTATGGGCTGCGCACCATTGATATAAAGCGAACGAACGTAAATAGTTGTGAAGGCTAATCAAAATGCATAGGGGTTCACTTTTGCATAGATCTGCTATATTTAGCTCAGACTTAAACCTCTTATGTAGGATTTATTTCAGTTCCCAAACATGAAAATAAGCTCGAATTCTATTAATGACTTTCGCTAGATTTTACGACCATTGATTCATTTTAGTCCTTAAATGTAACTAATAATATTTTAGAAACATCAAAGTAATGACTTATTTAAGTGCTGAATAGTTCAATTCGGAACCACGAAAACCAATGGGTTTTGCATACACACTAATCTCAAAAATTATTTCATTTCAAAGGTTTTTAAATCAAATAATAGTCAAATTTTATTAGAAAAACAAAAGTAGTTTTCTTTTAACCTAAACATCCTGTTAGTATGTAGCCTTAGTATACCTAAAAACCACCTGTTATATACAAATCAATACAATTTAAACCACTTACTCTTACTTAACGCTCCACATACTTCCTGTTATTATTTCAATATTTTCTAAAACATAAACCAAATTATTATTATATTTAAATTATTAGAAAGTAAAGTATATGTATGTATATTTGCTGAACTTTGAATACATTACACACAAAACATGAAGAAAACAAATAAAACTTTTAAATTTTCTTTCCTTTGTTTAACAATTTTGTTTTTTCTTTCGATTTTTTCCCCCTAAAACATAAAATTCTTATTACATGAATTTATGAAAATTTTATATGTTTTATTTTTATTTTATTCTTCTATCATTATTTTTTGTTATATTTTAAAACAAAAATCTGTTTATTTGTTTAAAAAAAAAAATTTAAAAAAAGCAAGCTAGCTCCATTGGTTTTTTACTGGTTATAAAGAAAAAAAAAAAAAAACTTATTTAAATTGTTCCAGATAAAAAAATTTGACAATATCAGAAAATAAATATGAATGTGTGAAACATATTAAAAGAGATTTTGTTGTATTATTACAAGAAAATAAAAAAGAAAAGTTTATTAAACTTACTTTAGGTATTACAAAAAAATAATAAATAATTTCAATAGTAAGAGTATTCACAGTATAATAAAAGTTATAAACTTTGTTTGTCTTGGCATATTTTTCGGTGCTTAGGAAGTTATTTTTAACAGCTTCCTTGAAAAACTGAATATAGTTATTTATAGTTATTTATTATACTGTGAATTGTCTTATATAAAATTTATTAGTTTTCTCTATACGCAGATATAAAATATAGTTGTACATGTTTACCGTAACCAATTCAATATTTTTAACAGTTTTTTTTTTAACAATATTATGGTCACTGTAATTATTAATATGATTGCAGCAACTATAATATGTTACAGCTACGATTCACATGATTATGGCAATCATATATATGGTTAAAGTAATTTAGTATATGTTTGTAGCAACCATATTTATGATGAAGTATTATATCATATTATGTTGTTCTCCGATTATGGTTATCATAATCTGAGAACAACATAAAATGATTCATCATGAACTTGATTGCCTTAAACATATATTTAGTTGCTACTAATGAGAATTGTTATATTATGGTTGCCGCCATCATATTAATAATTACACTGACCATAATATTGTTAAAAGTGTTGAACTATGGTAAATATATACAGCTATATTGCTTTCTCTGGGTAAATTTTTTATTTGTTTTATTTAAGTTTTATCTATATTTTATAGGCTTTTTAATATATGTTTACATTCTTAAATAATTTCTTTAAATTAGTTTATTTTATTTTAAATTTATTTCAATATAATTAAAGAAAAGCAAATGTATTCCGTAAATTTACCATTTTATTAAATAAGTATTTTCAAAAGCTTTAAAATATCTCTTAAATGTTTATAACAGGTGGCGCAAAAGTAATCCTCCTATCAGAAAATGCTATAAATTTTGCCGATTATTAGTCAAATAAATAGTCAGCAATATTCCGCGTTCTGGAGCAGTGTAGCGTAACATTCTTTATTAACGTGTATTTCGCATGTGTTTACTACACAAATGTCAAAACAGAACTGACATTAGGGGCCAATCACAAAATTTATAGCATTTTCTGATAGGAGGATTACTTTTGCGCCACCTTTTATATAAAATATTGTAGATTAAGAGAGTTATATACTTAAAAAATCGGTATAAAAAGGCCTCCATAATCTGTTTAAAGAGAGAGCTCTTTTATGCATTGAGACGAATAACAAAATATTTCCTCTCAAAGCTAGTTATAAAGCAAATTCTTTCAAAATTTTTGATTGAATCTGTATTAGGGACAGTAAAATGGACACAATTTTTAATGAAAATAACTCAAAATCTATGTAAAGATCGTGTGAGGTTCACATTCATTTTCTAAACAAAATATTAGCTTGTTTTACTGATCAGGTTTTAAGACTTTGTTTTAATTAGTTTGAGTGCTCGGAAATGAACACATTTTCCTTATTTTAAAGACCTGTATATAGGATCTTTCCTTACGCAAATTCTTTTGAAATCTTTGATTAAATCTGCTTCAGTACAATAGACGAAATTTTTTTATAAAAATCTCTCAAAATTTTATAAAAAAGTTTAAAAGTTTTAGGTAAATTTTGTAAACTTAATATTAACCTGTTTTACTGATTAGGTTTTAAGACATTGTCTTAATTAGTTTGAGTGCTTATATAGGGTCTTTCATTAAGCAAATTCTTTTAAAATCTTTGATTGAATCTGCATCAGTAAAATTGACGAAATTATTTATGAAAATCACTCAAAATCTATGTAAAGATCGTGTGAGCTTCATATTTTTTATTTTAAATAAAAAAAAACTTGTGCGAGATATCATTGACATTTTGTATTCATTTGAAAGTCCTATCAATGCCATTATGTATGGACTATAACATGATATCAATTAGCCGAGAGCAACATAATATGGTAAAACCTTAATCATAAAAATGGTTCTCACAAACGTATACTTGTTTACTGTAACCATATATATGATTGATACAATCATGTGAATCGTAAGTTAACCATATTATGGTTACCACAATCATGTTAACAGTTACTGTGACCATAATATTGTTAAAAAACTTTTAAAAAAGTTAAAATGGTTACTGTAAACATGCACAACTATATTTTTTCTCAGCGTGTGCCCGCCGGGTTTTCGCTGGGTGCCGAGCATTCAAAGTATCCAATTTTCCATGACTGTGTCTCATAAAGTAAGCTGAATTTGGATGATTTCATTGATTATGTTGGCTTTGAGAGCCGCTGTGATTTGTGACTTATTCACCTAGACCTATGACTTAACAATACCCCACAAGAAAAAGACTAACAAGAACAATTCGCACCATCTCGTTTGCCACTTCATATCACCTCCACATGAGATGACCATGCCCTCAAATCGTTCGTGCAACATGTCCCATGTAACATGAGCTGTGTGACAGTTAGTAATGTTTCACACACGTCATGATTACTTGATTAAGTCTTGAGTATATAGAAGAGTGGAAGAAAAATAGGAACATTTGTGCAATCTCCTCTCCTCTCGCATCTACAAACTCAATACAGAGAAAACAGATTCGTGATAGCAACCGAATTTGTTGCCAATCGAATGATTCTACCTTAGTGACCGTACTTTACAGTTGTGCCTACAAAATTTTAGAAGGGGTAACAAAAATTTGGTTGCTTCAACCGAAATTCTCCTTTATCAATTGACTTTCTGTTGATAGAACTGAAAAAAATCTATGTGTGCAACCAACCGAATCAGACGATTGGCAACGAATTAGTTTTCTCTATGAATTATTTGCCCGTGTTGCTGAACGCAATAAACTGAATAAATGACAGCCAATTAGAGAGATCTAGCTTCAACTGTAGGACCACTATCAACTGCCAAAGTTCTGAAGTCCCTATTGCAAGACCCTTTATATAAGATTCTTTTTGGGAAAATTAACTAAACTGTAATGATTTTCCTGTCCCACAAGTAGTAAACAATAAATATGATTTTTGACTAAACCAGCTTTAAGTTCGAATGGACACATTCCAAACGTCCCAGCTAAAATTTTGTAATGACATTACTTTGTAACGACATCATTATTTGAAAGTAGTTTCATAATGGTTGGCTTAAATATTTGCCTGAGCACTAGACTGTAGTCAGGCAAACTGCGAACTGGTTGTCTGCAGATACACCCAGAGTCTCTGGCAGGAATCGAACCCGCATCTCCCAGATTGATAGTCCAGCACACTATCGTGTAGACTTCAAAATTGTTCGTTATATCTTTGGCATCTACAGTGGGATCTTAAAGTATGATATATCAATGTTTTTGTCTAGGGAAGACCAATGTTTTTCTCTAAGTGCCATTGACCTCAAGTATACCGTTCTAGTATTTATCCACCAAGTTCCTACCACCCTAATGTACCACCTTAATGTCAGAAAATTTAAGCTCACAATAAATCACTGTCATGCAAATCTGTATTAGAGTATTATAGAAATCAATATAGATATCATTCAGTTAAGAATATTCTATGTCTAGTAATTTTATTTACAAAGACGGGAATACAGTTAACGTTTGTTTCCATCATCTTAATTCAAAGCACAAAACCAGCCGACCAGCCTGATGCCTACTTGCATGGTAGCGTAGTAACGAATCTAACATTACGGTTTTACTGATAACGGCTGTTGAGAGAGCTAGAGATCAAAGAGTTATTATAATCCTCACCTCACAAGTAACTAGTTATTTAAGTGATATTAAAGTAATTCAATCAATTATAACTTACTAATTATAGCAGTTTTTGTTAAATATGAAGCTGCCTGCAATGACATGACTGTGTTAAAACAAAATCATTATAGTTATTAGCATTTTTGTTATTTATAGCCTTATAAAGGCTGCCTAGAATTCCTTCAGAAATCTATCTGCAATGACATGACTGCATTTTTATTATTTATAGCCTTATAAAGTCCGCCTGAAATTCCTTTAAAAATTCTCCCATGATTTATTAATACTAAATACTATAGTTAAATTTTATTAAACTAGCTGAAACAGAATTTTCAGATCTTTCCAAAGAAATTAAATACTAAAGCATTTGAAAAAGCTTTAATACCAACAAAATTCTACTACTAACTTTTATCTAAAATATGCAATTAATTTTGTGCATTTTGAGGCCTTTTCTTTAAATTAATTTACTCTTATTTTGTTAAAAACGAAATTTTGCTCAAATCTCTTTAAAACTATTTGCTTTTCTTTAACATACTAATTCTAACTAAACTTTGATTTTAATTTAACATAAATAACTATTATTTATTATATTTATTTACAGTTTTAGTGATAAAGTAAAAAAAAAATAACTGCCTACTTTTAGGTTAAACACACTCTCAAAACTAGAATAAAGAAAATAGAGATTTTGCTAAATTTGGGAAGTTACTTTGAATAGTTTCTTTAAAATTCTAAATTTTACAAGAAATTCTTTAAAAAGTCTTCAAATATAAACAATTTTTAAAACATAAATGAATAAATCAACATCCACTATTAAATATAAACAGAGAAATGCTTTAGTTAAGAAAGTATTGGTCTTAAAATCTAAAGCTAGCATGCTACTTTATGTAATTTTTGTTTATTTTGAACTCTTTGTTGAGAGTTTAGTCGCCATTCGTGGTATGATTGTATAAAACTTTGATTAATGTTCGTGCTTCGGCACTGGTTTTGGTTATTATGGGTTAAAATACCCATGTGTTAGTAGCAACGAGTCATTACCCAGCAGTTAAGCAAGTAGTCAATGTGTCCCTTACAGACAGTAATTGTCACTAATGTCTGATCCTTTTTGGATTATTCTATACGCAAATACTCTTTGTAGTGCAGAAAGAAGTCAATTGGTTACTTTATATATTCCATGAATCTAACGTGAAGACAATTATTACTTAACTATCTTTAAGTAATCTTGAGTGTAGTCACTAAGGCGAATTTATATACAAGGTGGTGTCGGTGGCGAATTCAGGAAAATACGAGCGAATTCATTAATTTTGTATATATGGAGTTTGACATTCGAAACAACTCTCTCATTGTTTCGAATGTCAAACTCCATATATAAAAAATTAATGAATTCGCTCGTATTTCCCTGAATTCGCCACCGACACCACCTTGTACATAAATTCGCCTTGGTAGTCACTTTAAACGTTTATTTTGTTGATATAATTCTCATACAGTTTATTTTCTTTTTGCTTAAATATACTGTCATCTCATGTGGAGTCAATTATCACTTTAGTGTCTCTAAGTAACCTAGAGCTTAGTCACTTTAACCATTTGATTGGTCACAACATACCAAATCCAATACCCAAACAACACAGAGAAAACAGTTTTGGTTGTGATAACCGAATTTATAGCTAATCTAATCATTAATTCTTAATGAATGAATTTTTCTGATGTGGCTGACATCTTTAAATTTGGGGTGATACAAATTTATATATTTCAGTCATAATTCTACTTTTTCAACTGACTTTCTTTTGCTAGAACCTACCAAATCTGTGAATATAATCGAATCATTAGATTGGCTATACATTTGGACATCACAATGAGTCTGTGTATAAAAAAAGTGATGGAAAATACTCCTAAACTTGTCCACTTATTCATCAGGTGTGATGTCGTGGACTTTTCTTCATTACAATTTAAGAAATATTTAAATTGAAACGAAACTTTAAGAGCCAAACCGTTTAAAAGGCTGATGCTCTCAATTTTATCTTGCTTTGTACAAGGTGGCGCAAAAGTAATCCTCCTACAGAAAATGCTATAAATTTTGCCGATTATTGATCAAATAAATAGTCAGCAATATTCCGCGTTCTGGAGCAGTGTAGGGTAACATTGTTTATTAACGTGTATTTCGCATGTGTTTACTACACAAATGTCAAAACAGAACTGACATTAGGGGCCAATCGCAAAATTTATAGCATTTTCTGATAGGAGGATTACTTTTGTATTAGTGTTGTCGAAATAGACTCCATATTTCCATTACTACTGGCACTTTCGTAAAGTAAATATTTCTTGTCTTTTCAAGATATAAAGCATAAAGTCATGGTTTAGTTCACAGCCATAAGGCTACGAATTTCAAAGCATTTTCTTTACCAATTTCTGGAGAGAACAGATTGATGAAAGCATCTGAATTTGTTGCTAATACAATGATTCGATTGTAGTTATAGATGTTTTGGACTGAAGCAAGAGAAATTCACTTGATTAAGATGACTTGGATTTGAAACATCTTAATTTGTGTGGCCTCATTTAAAATTGAACTCTCCTAATATGAATATTTGGTCATTAATTCTGACTTATTCGTTTACCAGCAAATTTGGTTGTCTTACCAAAATAGCTTTCTCTGTTTATAATAAATATAGAAGTTATAAATAACAATATATGTAGAAAGTAGACCTTAGGCTTCGAAAATATTACCTAAAGAAATGTAAAACTTCAATATGTGAAATGCCACAGGGCACCAAAGTTGAGCTGCTGTTGCCTGAATAGCTTCTGAGACTCTTACAATTATGAACCTATTTCAAAGGTCTTAAAATCCCTGTTATTAATACGACTTCTGATGTTAACTTGTTCCTATAAGTTTCTATAAGTGTCCCACCAATTATTATTATTTTATACTGTGTTCTTCAAACCTGCTCTTCGTAACTTTCGAAACCAAGTTAATTGTAGCATCATTCTAACAATGACCCAACATGCAACAGCAAAGGAAAAACTGATACTTTTCATATATCATCTTTGCCTAGTCAAATGCCATGCGTAACACATGTCCTGTAAGATGATTTCGTGGCATTTATAAGGTTAATTATAAAACAGTTTCCAGTTATCCACTGTAATGCAGAAGTGCACAATTTAATTTATGTTGGCTTAAAAAAGTAAACCTAGTAAAGTAAACTAAATACATATTAATGAACTTAATCTTTATGATACGAAACAACAATTGTTCAACTCACAAGGTCTCTTATCATGTCATATTGTCATAATGTCCTAATATTTCACAATGGTTTTTATCGCTTTTCGAGCAAAAATAGAAAATAATACTACTTTCTACGAACCAGCAGACACCAACGCCGAATGCCTAAGAGTCGATTAAGCCGAGCGCCGAGTCGTGATATATTAGGACATTATGACAATACGACTGATAAGAGACCTTGTGAATTGACCAAATGTGTTTGTGTTGACATACATAGCAATGCACAACACCATGCTTGAGTAGCCACAACATATGGGAGCATGGCATATTTGAGTATTGTAATTCTATACCCTTCATCAGAATATATTGAAGTTTGTCATTCTGTTTGTAATTTCCAAATTTTTCATTAGCGACCCCATAAAGTATACATATTATGAATCATTGTCGTCTGTATGTTGAAATCAACTTTCCGAAGCCCTCAAATAACTTGATTGATACATTAATATAACTGTTACAGTGCAACTTAGGTTGCTATTTAAAATCTAAAAAATCTACCTACAATTGGCTGAAATATAAAACCACGACTACCCTGATTTGCACACCAATAAACAAGAAATACATTTTAATATTTATTCTAAAGTATGCTTTAATTCTAAAGTCTACGAATATAGCACTCTTTCTTACTTGTTAAATATGATGTTGTCCTATGCAAAATACTCTGCATTTTTCCCCTAAAAGTAGGCATTATTTTTTTTTTAATCCACAAAATATCTTTAAAAAACTGTGAATTAATTAAAAATTTTCTGTTTAACCATTAACATTTAACTACAAACAAAACTTGTTATCAATTATTTTCTATAATTTTTGTCTACTTTTTTTCTTTTTTTTATATTTATTTTCATTTAATTTCACCAACTTTTTAATCATCTGTTCGACACCTCTACCAACACTTTTAAAAATAATAAAAAAAAAAACAAACGCTCCGATGGATGGTTGCCACAAAAATATAAACAAAAACTAAATTTAAAACAAATAATTTAAAAAACACACAAAAAAAAAACAACAACAACAAAACACATTTATTGAAAAATTTTTTTTTTTTTTTTTTTTTGGAAAAAATAAATCTTATTTTCTTAATTAAAATAAATTAATATTAATAAACCCATAATAAAAAACTTGTTTTTAAAAATTCTATAACATAATTTGAATTAAATCAACCATTAAATTATATTAACTAAATGATTACAACAAAATCAAATTAATTTATTTAAAAAAAAAAAAAAAAAAAACCTCATTTTACTTTTGTAAATGTGTGTATTTGTTTAAAACTGAAAAATGTCTACAATTAAATGTGTTTTTGTAAACATTATTATTGACAAATATCTCTCTGTGTGTGTGTGTGTGTCATAATGTGGTGTATATGTGTATGCAATTCTTTTTTTTTTTAAACAAATATCAATGTATGTATTTATGCACGCCTGCATATGCACAAAATTAAACAAAATGAAAAAAAAAACAAACATGTTTTTTTTATGCACTTTTGCTCCTACGCATACATACACATGCACCCAAACGCACGCACGCTCTCGATTACCACTAGACTGCACCTGTTTCCGTTTCCGCTGCAACTTTGACACATCATCATCAACAACAACAACAACAACAACACCACCAACATCAACAACTACAACAACATAATCAACATCAACAACAACCACCACCTCTGCCTCCACCAACCATCCCCACCATGCCCGGCTCTTCACTTCCGGCTACACAGCAAACGAATGTAGCGAATGCAGCCGCAGCTGCTGCCAATGCTGCAGCCGTCGCTGCCTTGACTTTAGGTCAACAGCATCCCCTGGAAGTGGGCAAGAAACGTGCTGCCGATACAGACATGTTTCAATTGGTATTTTAATTTGTTTTTTTTCTTTCTTTCTCTTCTTTTTTCTTTACTGTATTTTACTTTTACTTAGTTTTTTTCTCTTGTTTATTGTTGTATATTGTTTTTTTTTTTTTTTGATTTAAAAAAAAGTTCTGTTTCGGTTTCGTTTGGGTTTACTTTGTGTGTTTTATTTAATTTATTTATATTGTTTGCATTTTTCCGTTTGTTTGTTTGTTTATTTATTTGTGTGCGTGAGAGTGTGTGTTTTTCTTATTTATTAAATTATTTATTGTTGGTTTCGTATTAATAAGCAAATATGTTTATTTTATTTTTTTCATTTTATTGTTTTCTTTTTCGTAGCTTAATTTAAGTTTTAAATAAGCTTTAAAGCATGTTGTTTATTATTGTTATATAATTAATTCTTAAGCTAAATAAGCTTTTCGCCTTGCCTGTATTATATTTTTATACTTTTTTTATTGAAAAAAATGTTTTATTTAATTAAAAATTACGTATACGCTATATATATTACAATTATTTAAATATTAATCATACGTCTTGTTGTATAATTATGTAAATACATATACATCATGGTGAATATTACTCATACGTAGGTAATTTAACTTAATAAGGCAGTACTTTAAAGGAAATGTTAAGGAAAATTTTTAATTTCAAGCCTTAAATAAATAATTTCAAATTAAACCTTCAAAATGAAGCCGATGCTTCATGTATTAAAAAAGATATTTTAATAAGCTATTAAACTTTTGTCTCGCCATATGGTAAAAAAGATATAGTTTCGAAATGTACAAATATTACACAAATTTTTTTCTTAATAATATTCCATTCAACAAAAGTTTCACAGAAATCTATAAATGAAAAGCCTTTTCAACTTGACATTGCTCTTGTTTTTCAGTATTTGAACACATTTAAAAATTGTTGAATTCATTTAGTCTTCTTCTCTGAGTAAAAGACTCACACATTCAATTAATAAATGGTCTGTTTGTGTAGTATTCACATAAATATACTTTTGTAAATTTGTGTACTTTATAATAAATCACATCAATATAGAGTGTTTAATTAATTAATTTAATTAAGTGCAAATACAAACAGCAAATATGACCCAAAAATGTAGAAGAATGCTGTATACAACTATTTGATAATGTGAGCAAGTTGTGAAAATGTTGTATAAATAAAGAGAATTTAATAATATTGAAACAAGACTAAACTGAAATTAAAAATAGAATTGAACTTGAAGAGAACTAGAACTAGAACAGAACTAGAACAGAACTAGAACAGAACTAGAACAGAACTAGAACAGAACTAGAACAGAACTAGAACAGAACTAGAACAGAACTAGAACAGAACTAGAACAGAACTAGAACAGAACTAGAACAGAACTAGAACAGAACTAGAACAGAACTAGAACAGAACTAGAACAGAACTAGAACAGAACTAGAACAGAACTAGAACAGAACTAGAACAGAACTAGAACAGAACTAGAACAGAACTAGAACAGAACTAGAACAGAACTAGAACAGAACTAGATCAGAACTAGAACAGAACTAGAACAGAACTAGAACAGAACTAGAACAGAACTAGAACAGAACTAGAACAGAACTAGAACAGAACTAGAACAGAACTAGAACAGAACTAGAACAGAACTAGAACAGAACTAGAACAGAACTAGAACAGAACTAGAACAGAACTAGAACAGAACTAGAACAGAACTAGAACAGAACTAGAACAGAACTAGAACAGAACTAGAACAGAACTAGAACAGAACTAGAACAGAACTAGAACAGAACTAGAACAGAACTAGAACAGAACTAGAACAGAACTAGAACAGAACTAGAACAGAACTAGAACAGAACTAGAACAGAACTAGAACAGAACTAGAACAGAACTAGAACAGAACTAGAACAGAACTAGAACAGAACTAGAACAGAACTAGAACAGAACTAGAACAGAACTAGAACAGAACTAGAACAGAACTAGAACAGAACTAGAACAGAACTAGAACAGAACTAGAACAGAACTAGAACAGAACTAGAACAGAACTAGAACAGAACTAGAACAGAACTAGAACAGAACTAGAACAGAACTAGAACAGAACTAGAACAGAACTAGAACAGAACTAGAACAGAACTAGAACAGAACTAGAACAGAACTAGAACAGAACTAGAACAGAACTAGAACAGAACTAGAACAGAACTAGAACAGAACTAGAACAGAACTAGAACAGAACTAGAACAGAACTAGAACAGAACTAGAACAGAACTAGAACAGAACTAGAACAGAACTAGAACAGAACTAGAACAGAACTAGAACAGAACTAGAACAGAACTAGAACAGATCTAGAACAGAACTAGAACAGAACTAGAACAGAACTAGAACAGAACTAGAACAGAACTAGAACAGAACTAGAACAGAACTAGAACAGAACTAGAACAGAACTAGAACAGAACTAGAACAGAACTAGAACAGAACTAGAACAGAACTAGAACAGAACTAGAACAGAACTAGAACAGAACTAGAACAGAACTAGAACAGAACTAGAACAGAACAAGAACAGAACTAGAACAGAACTAGAACAGAACTAGAACAGAACTAGAACAGAACTAGAACAGAACTAGAACAGAACAAGAACAGAACTAGAACAGAACTAGAACAGAACTAGAACAGAACTAGAACAGAACTAGAAAAGAACTAGAACAGAACTAGAACAGAACTAGAACAGAACTAGAACAGAACTAGAACAGAACTAGAACAGAACTAGAACAGAACTAGAACAGAACTAGAACAGAACTAGAACAGAACTAGAACAGAACTAGAACAGAACTAGAACAGAACTAGAACAGAACTAGAACAGAACTAGAACAGAACTAGAACAGAACTAGAACAGAACTAGAACAGAACTAGAACAGAACTAGAACAGAACTAGAACAGAACTAGAACAGAACTAGAACAGAACTAGAACAGAACTAGAACAGAACTAGAACAGAACTAGAACAGAACTAGAACAGAACTAGAACAGAACTAGAACAGAACTAGAACAGAACTAGAACAGAACTAGAACAGAACTAGAACAGAACTAGAACAGAACTAGAACAGAACTAGAACAGAACTAGAACAGAACTAGAACAGAACTAGAACAGAACTAGAACAGAACTAGAACAGAACTAGAACAGAACTAGAACAGAACTAGAACAGAACTAGAACAGAACTAGAACAGAACTAGAACAGAACTAGAACAGAACTAGAACAGAACTAGAACAGAACTAGAACAGAACTAGAACAGAACTAGAACAGAACTAGAACAGAACTAGAACAGAACTAGAACAGAACTAGAACAGAACTAGAACAGAACTAGAACAGAACTAGAACAGAACTAGAACAGAACTAGAACAGAACTAGAACAGAACTAGAACAGAACTAGAACAGAACTAGAACAGAACTAGAACAGAACTAGAACAGAACTAGAACAGAACTAGAACAGAACTAGAACAGAACTAGAACAGAACTAGAACAGAACTAGAACTAGAACAGAACAGTACTAGAACAGAACTAGAACAGAACTTGAAAATAACTTGAACTGAACTAAGTATTCGCTCATAAGTAATATTCACTATTAAACAAATTCTTTAAAAAGCTTAAACATAAACATTCTAGCCTTAAATTATTGCCAAAATGCTTATAAAATTAAATATAAACAACACAATATTATCCAAAAGAAATACCTAAAAAAACATACCAAAATTTTCCAAAAATTCCTTGGGCTTCCTTCGAAACTCTTTTCCCTTTTACTCGTTACCCTTAAAATATTCTATGTAAATTTGTATAAAATTGTTTTACAGAATTTATAACTAAATATTTTCCAATAAGTCATTTATTGAGTTTTCTTAATTTTCTTCAAATTTTCATTATCGTTTCCTTTCTTGTTTTTTTTATTTCTGTATTTTAATTATAAACTTAGTATTAAACATTAATCCTTTTTAAGCAAAACAAAATATCTTAAAAAAACCATTAACAAAGTAAATTTTTAACAAAATATTTTTCCTTCTCTTTTTCTTCCCTTTTTTTTTAACTCAAAAACAAAACGCAAAACAAATTTTTTTTCACCCTACATCAAACATTTAAAACTTTTTTTGTGTGTGTGTGCGACTTACGCTGTGTAATGCTAAAACGCTCGCTGCGTGTTTCATTTGTAACGTTCTGTCTTGTTAAACTTACTAAAATTTTATTTCCATGTATAAATTTTGTTTTTTTGCCAACTTAACTGATTTGTTTTTTGTAATACTACTACCACTATTATAACTACTACTATTGCTACATCATCATCAACTTCTACCACCACCACAACCACTACTACTATTTGTCCTTCTACTACTACTACTACAAAACGCCACCATTTTACACCAAATTTGCTTGTTTCCAACCAAACCAACGTCATCATTCTACAACATCAAATAAAAAATTGTTAAATATTTTTGTTGTGCCTTGTAAAAAACCCCCTCCTTGAAACAAAAAAAAAAAGATGGATGTTAAAACGGTTGGTTCATTTTACTATGAAAATTTTGTAAGTACTAATGTAATGTAAAAGACAAAAAAAAAAAAAAAAAAAAAAAAACAAAGTATTTCTTTAAGCTTTATTTTAAAAATATTTATTAAAATTTAATTTGTTTTTGTCGCGAAATTTATTTTAAGTTTTTTTTGTTAAACATCATTTTAGTGATTAAATAATAGTTTTGGAAAAAAGTGGTAAATTGTTTGTAATATTTTTTAAATAAGATTAAAAATTTTGCTTTTCAAGTTAGAATTATTTAAAACTAATTACTAAAAAGAAGAATTTTTTCACAAAAAGTACTATTTTTTAAGAACTGTCTTCTTTAAAAGAACTGTACTAAGAAAAGTACTAATTTTCAAAAATATGTAAGAAAAGTACTTTTTTAGAAATTTATTTACACAAAAAGTATTGCTAGAGTAGAAGGAAAAATTTCTAAACGTATTTATTCTCAAGAATATCCCCTTCTTAAAGAATATCCCCTTCTTAAATTCCCTTTCTATAAAAATACTATTTATTTTAAAAAAGATTATTTTAGCTAGATTCTCAGCAAATTCATGTAAAATTAGGTTTGAAAAGGTACTATATTTGAAAGTTTTTCAAAAAGTACCATTTTAAAAAAAGTACTTATGAGCTATATTTGCACTAGTTTACATATCAGCAGTAGTATGTACTAAAATGTACAATTTTTTAAAAAGAACTATTACAATCTAATAAAAATAACCAAAATGTATTGTTATGTAAAATGCTTCCGCCTTTTTCCAAATAGTTAATACTTTTTAAAAGGTAGTATTTTTGAAAAAAGTACTGATTAGACCGATAGTTTTTTTGAACTACTTCTTTGAAATTATTTTTACATAAAAGTAATATACTTTTAAAATCATTTTTCTTGATAAATTATTGCTGTTTTCTTTCCAAATGCACTATTTAACAAAAAGTACTATTTTACAAAATGTGTAAATCAATAGTACAAATAGTAGTATTTTTTAAAAAAGTAGTATTTTTCTACAAGAACTACATTTTAGAAAAGATGTATAAATCATAGCAACAAATATGCCAAAAAACCTTTTAATATTAACTATTAGACATTAAAGTTTTTAAAAAGGTACTTCAAAATATTATTATGCAAAATGTACTATTTTTTTAAAAAGTTATCAAAAAGCATATGTCTTACGCAGATTTATACAAAAGAAAAAACAGTTTTTAAAAAATTGCTTATGCAAATGGAAGTTTCCAAAAATTTTTTGAAAAAATTTTAAGAAATGTACTTTTTTAAAAAAAAAAACTACTATTTTTAAAGAGTAGTAACTACTAACCACAACAGCTTTATTGTTATTAAAATATTATTGTTTTCTTTCCAAATTCAGTATTTATCAAAAAGTACTATTTTACAAAATGTATAAATCAATAGTACAAATAGTAGTATTTTTTTAAAAAGTAGTATTTTTCTAAGAGAACAACTTTTTATAAAATATTTAATCATAGAAACAAATATTCCAAAAAAAAATTTTTGCAAAAAGTATTATTATTTAAAAAAATATCAATAATCATGTGTACTTTTATGCAAAAGGAAACAAATTTCAAAAATTCCATTTGTAAATCATAGTTTCTACTAGTTTTTTTAAAAAAAAATTTAAGAAAAGTACTTTTTTTTTTAAAAGTACTATTTTTAAAAAGTAGTATTTTTTAAAAAAGTACTTCTACTTTTGAAAAGATTATTTAAACATAACTATTTAATAAATTTACAAAATAAAATATTAAAGTTAATTTTAAAAGAACTTACAAATTATTCATATGCAAAATGTACTTTTTTTTCAAAAATGTATAAAAATCTTCTGATTGGAGCAATTTTATACAAGAATATCATATTTAAGTCCCAGTTTCTAGAGGATTTTACAACAACAAATTCAAATAAAAATCCATTTTTACAAAAAGTAGTATTTTTGAAAAATTAAGAATTATTCCAACAAATTTTAAAAGTTAATGTTCAAAAATCAAATTTTTCCAAAAAAAAAAAAGTACTTTTTTTAAAAGTCCTGTTTTTAAAATTTAGAACTTTTTTAAAAAAGTACTTTTATTTTTACAAAGATTATTAAAACTTAACTGTTAAATAAATCTACAAAATAAAATATTGAAGTTACTTTTAAAACAACTTATAAATATTGATTTGCAAAAAGTTCTTTTTTTAAAAAATGTATAAAAATCTTCTAGGTTCAGTACTTTATACAAGAGGAACTATGTTTACACAAATATCAAACGTAAATCCTAGTTTCTAGAGGATTTTACAACAACTAATTCAAAGAAAAAACCTTTTTTACAAAAAGAAGTATTTTGCAATAATTATATTTATTTTTTGCAAAATTTATTTAAAAGGTAATGTTCAAAAATCAAATTTTTCCAAAAAAAATTTTAAGAAAAATATTATTTTTAAAAAGTAGTATTTTTTAAAAAGATTATTAAAACTTAACTGTTAAATAAATCTACAAAATAGAATATTGAAGTTACTTTTAAAATAACTTATAAATATTGATTTGCAAAAAGTACTTTTTTTCAAAAATGTATAAAAATCTTCTGCGTTCAGTACTTTTATACAAGAGGAACTGTGATTCCAAAAGAATCAATCGTAAATCCTAGTTTCTAGAGGATTTATATTCAAAGATATTCAAAAAGTAGTATTTTGCAAAACTTAATACTTTTTTGTAAAGTAACAATTATTCCAAAAACTTTTATCAATTAACGTTCAATCTATAAATTTTTCAAAAAAGTACTTAAACATTTTTTTTTTCGAAATTTTCTTGTTTTTAATGTTAAAATCGTCTGTTTTATTCACTTTTATGCAAGAGAAACTATTTTTCAAAAAATACCACATGCTAATCAGAGTTCCTACAAGTTTTTATAACAAATTTAATAAATCTAAAATAGTACTATTCTTTTTAAAAAAAAAAGAATATTTTTCAAAAAGTACTATTTTTCCAAAATCATTAAATCGTTATAGCAACTACATATTCAAACCAGAGTTCCTACAAGTTTTTAAAACAAATTTAATATATATAAAAAAGTACTATTCTTCTCTTTAAAAAAGAGTACTTTTTAAAAAGTACTATTTTTTTCAAAACCATTAAATCGTTATAACAACTATTCAAACAAGAATAGAAATTAACTTTTTCAAAAAAAGTTCTTAAAATTGCTGTTTTGCTAAAAGTACTATTTTTCAAAAATATGTTCACAAATTGACTGTTTAAAGTGCTTTTATATAATAGAAACTAGTTTTCCAAAAACACCATATATAAATCAGAGTCTCTATAAGTTGTTCGCAAAAGTTTAAAGAAAAGTACTTTTTCAATTATTCAAAAATCTTCTGTTTTTAGTACCTTTATACAAGAATAACTATGTTTACAAAAATATTAAATGCAATTTTTAGTTTCTATAGGTTTTTGTAACAAATGTAATGAACGGAATTTTTCACTAACAATACTAAAGATTATTAAATCATAATTAAACATCAAAAAATAGTATTTTTAAAAAAGAACTACTTTTCTTAAAAAAAAACTTGTAGAAACTCTGATTTACACAAGGAGTTTTTGAAAAAGCAATTCCTTTTGCTTTAAAGTGCTTAAGACAAATATTTTTTAAATAGTAATTTTTAAAAATACTTTTTTTTTTTAAATAGTACTTTTTATAAAATGTTTAAAAATCAACTATTTTAAGTATTTCTATACAAAAGGAACTATATTTCGAAAAATAAAATGAAAATCAAAGTTTTCACAAGTGGGTACTACTACTAAATCATAGCACCAACTATTTCTTACTTGAATTGAATTTTTCCATAAAGTACAAACACGTTTTTGCAAATAGTACTTTTTATAAAATTTTCAAAAATCTACTCTTTTATGTACTTTAACACAAAAGGAACTAAAATTTCTAAAAATAACATATGAAAATCAAAGTGTGCACAAGTTGTTGTAACAAATTTAATAAAATATTATATTTTTTTAAAAAGTACTAGTTTTAAAAAATTAATATTTAAAAATATCTGTCTTAAGCATTTTAATGGAAAATGAAATTTTTTTTCAATAATTCCTTGCTTTAATCTGAGTTTCCACAAGTTTTTTTTTAAGAAAAGTACTTTTTTTAAAAAGTACTATTAAAAAAAGTACTTTTTAAAAAAATGATTTAAGTACTTTTGAAAAATACTTTTATAGTGGAACTAAGTATTTCAAAAATACTATATATGAAATGTAATTCTTAACTAAAAAGTACTTTTTTAAAAAAGTAGTTTGCGAAAGTTAGTGAATTCTAAGCAATACTTGTCAAATATATTAGACTTAATTTTGAAAATTGTTTGCTAAATATAAATGTGAACTTTTGCTTCGTAAATTTATACAAAAAATACTATTTTTCAAAATAGTACTTTAAAAAAAAATATGTTTTAAGTACTTTTTAAAAATACTTTAATAGTGGAACCAAGTTTTTCAAAAATACTACTTATATATGAAATGTAATTCTTTACTAGAAAGTACTTTTTTAAAAAAATCATTTGTGAAAATTTGTAAATTCTTAGCAATACTTGTCAAATAGTTTGCTAAATAAAAGAGTGATTTTTAGCTTGATAAATTTATACAATTGTTTACTACTTTTGCTTAGTACTTTGTAAAATTTTTATTTTAAGTTTTATTTATATAAAAATTATTTAAATT
This sequence comes from Calliphora vomitoria, assembly GCA_942486065.2. NCBI lineage: Eukaryota > Metazoa > Arthropoda > Insecta > Diptera > Calliphoridae > Calliphora > Calliphora vomitoria. Next base: position 19,632,355 of record OW818033.2, on the reverse strand, counting down.
TAATAAGTTTTCAATTAATACTTTGCATAAAAATGCTTAATTTAAATTTATTGTTTCATTTTATTATAAATTTATTATTTGTTTATTTTTGTATAAAAGCTTGACTTGATTTGTTTTATTTTATTTATGAAAAACTAAAAATAATATTTTTGTATTAAATTTTTGATTATTTTTTCTAAAAAAAAATTTTATTGATTAAACATTGTTTTTTGTTAAAATTGTAGGCTTATTCTGGCATGGTGCCCATTAAACGTCCTGCTGCTGAAAAGTCTGGCATTCCTGTGTATCCCGGTGCAACAACATACCAACAGTTAATGCAATTACAACAACCATTTGTACCAGTCTCATGTGAGTATCCCACTCAAATTAGCACAAGCTCTACTACTACCGCTCCTACTACTACTATCAATATCAATTGTAATTCTACTACTACTGCTGCTGCTGCTAGTGCTGCTACTACAGCAACAACTACAACAACACCATTAGGTGCTAATGTAACACACCACAACCACAATCACCACCTTAATCACCTACACCAACACCAACACAACCTACAACAATTGTACAATTTACAAAATCCCAATCTATCCACAAATAATACCCAAACAAATACCCAAATCATAAACACCACACAACAACAACAACACCAACAATCCATGTCCCAATTATCCAATATAAATAGTAACTATAATCATTTATCAAATATTGCTAATAATCTAAATAGTAATCATATTAATAGTAATAATAGTAATTTGACTATGATGAGTACATATAATAATAATAATAATAATAGTAACAGTAACAACAACAATAATAATAATAGTAGTAGCAACAACAGCAACATTACAAACTCCAACAACAACAACAATAATAATAATAATTGTCTATCGTATATAAATAATAATTTAAATAATAGTAATAATAGTCTTAAGTTGATTAATTATCCAAATACTACTACTACCACTACTACTGCTGCTGCCACAGCAGCTACAGCAACAATCGCAACAACAGCAACAGCTGGTGGTAGTATTAATGATAGTATTTCTGGTAATAATACCGACTGTACTACTACAACACTTTCTTCTACTACTACTACTACCACTACTACAGATACTAGTAGTAGTAATATTTCTACTACAATTGCTAGCACTACTAGTTCTGCTACTGCTACTACAGCAGCAGATCCAGACAATAACAGTAGTTCTAATGTTACTGCTAATACTGCAATTGCAAATAATTACAACAGTAATGATCAAGAGTATGACAGTGAGAATAACAACAATAATAATGATAATGAAAAAGCTTTAGCAACTACAGCATCATACTCGTCGTCGTCTTCGTCGCCTTCATCACAAACTATTAGCAATACTACGGTGAATACCGCTTTATTAAATACCCCAGATGATGTCGAGAATGTTGAAAAGCTTAATGAGGGCATTACTACTTCTGCTAATAACAGTACTACTACCACAACTTTTACTACTAATAACAATAATACCCAAAACTCAGCTAACACTAACACTCAAAGCTCTAACGAAACTTATAAATATTACAATGGCTTAAATGGTGAGAGCTTTAAGAAGACCGAGGAGAAAACCTACAATGGTTCTCTTACATCTACAGCAATGAATGGTTCTAACGACTATGCTGGTACAGCTGTCTCCTCAAGCTCGTCTTCGTATCTAAATGGCTATGCCACCACCACGTCACAACACTCGTCAGGTATATTGCCTACACCGCCAGCTACTTCGTCGGTGGTGACCAATGCCTATCAAGCTCAGCAAAATATGCAAAGATTGTATCAACAGTCTTACAATGCATCTGTAGCCAATTCGCCTTATGCCAATCTAATGGCTAGTTATGGCCATCAAACCCCTGTTTCGAGCACTTCGGTCTCGCCTTATACATCACAGACTATCACAGTACCTTCGTATTCGTATGCCGGCTCTACACCCACGCCCTATGCTTATAGTGCTTATCCCACAGCGGCCCAGGCAGCTGCTGCTGCCAATGCCTCGAACTATTATGCCGATGCTGCTGCCTTGGCCAAAGAGGTGGCCCAGAAAAATTATGCCAATGCCATAAAGGTGGCCAATGCCAATGCTAGTTCATTGACGGGCAAGCCTTTGACAGCAGCTGCTGCTGCCTACTCAGGTATGGCTTTAAATAAGGCCTATATGGCTGCGCCCGGCCAACAGGTTATGGCTCAACATGCTGCCTTTATGCAGGCGCAAGCCCAAGCTCAGGCTCAAGCCCATCAGCAGCAGCAACAAGCAGCTGTAGCAGCTATGGCTGGTGCCCAAATGCGCTCCTATGGTGCTGGCACTCCAGTGCATGCCGCTGCTGGTAACGCGGCTCTGTTGCAAAGACCTCCCACTGCTGCCGCCGGTTATTTACAAGCTTCAGCTAATCCAGCCCTATTAAGGGGTCAACACATGGCTTTGCCCACAGGCCCTAATGCTCAATATGCCGCCGCCATACAGCAGCAGCAGCAACAACAGCAAGCCGCCTTTTTCTTTCCCGGCATGATGGCCTCAGCGCCGGGTTATCCCTTTGCCGCCATGGGAGCCATACCCACAGCCAGCGGCCTACCGGCAGGCATGACTCCCTCCGCCCAACTAGCAGCAGCTACGGCGTCTACTGCAGCCGCGGCTAACAGTGCTTTGGTTTTGAATCCCTATAAGAAAATGAAAACTTCTTAAGTCTTTCTTTAAACCACCTTCCACCACCCCAAACACATACACTTCTTTCTGCACCTTTAAGGCCCAGAGACTTAGTTACGACCTCACTTTACTTACACAAGTAAAAAGCTTTCAAAGAAGTTTTGCCCCGGGTTCCACCCTTAATTTCTTAAGACCTCTCTAAAAGCTACTCATATATTAAGCTTTTGTTTGGGATTAAGTTAAGAGAAAATTAACAGCTGAACCCTAAACGAAATAAGGATAAACCCTCCTAACCCTTTTATGTACTTAATTACATTAAATAATTTTAAATTACCACGAAAAATAATATAAAATAATTTAACCTTAAAAAGAAAACAAATTTGTGCCTAGTTTTTAGAAACTTCTTAATTGATTAATTAATATAGGTTTTGTTAGATTTTGTCCCTCCCTGAAAATATAAGCTCTCTTTTTAATTAGTTTTTTAACAAAATAATTTAAATCAAAAGCTCTTTTTTTGATTTCTAAGCTCGAAAATAAAGAAAGCTCTCTTTTATAACAAATAGTGAGAAAAAAGGGGTAGACAAGCCAAGATTTTTTTTCAAATGTTTTAATTAAAACTTTAATTATTTAAAAACTGTTGTAAAATTATTAAGTATAGTGCCTAAATTTGCCAGTATATAAATTTAAAAAAAAAGCTTTGAACTCTTTTTAATGTGCATATACAAATTGTGTTAGAATATTGTTATTGTAAATTCAGCAAGCTTTAAAACAAATAACTATTTTATTAAAGTTATAACAAAATAGTTTTTTGTTATACCCAACCTTTCAACTTAAAAGCTTTTCAATATTTTATTAAAACTTTTACTCAAAACAGTTATAAATAGAATTGTTTTTTGTAATTTAATCTTTTTAGGCCTTGAAAAGGCTTTTATTTATTGAAATTGCCTAAAAGCTTTTGATAAAACACCTAAAAGCTTTACTTTAAGATGAATGGTTTTATTAATTTAAGCTTACTAAGCTATAAAATAGTTTTAGTTGCCTTTATTTCATTGAAATTTCGTAAAAGCTTTTTATAAAACTAAAAAGCTTTAAAAATGTATCTAAAATTTTCACTCAAAACTCGTATTAAAAGTTTGTTTTGATAATTTAAAATTATTAGAATATAAAACAGTTATATTTACTTAAATTTCATTGAAATTTCCTTAAAGCTTTTGCAAATGTTTCCAAAAGCTTGAATAAAGCTGGTAGAAAACACTTGTTTTATAAATTCAATCTTGTAGAGGTATAAAACAATTATATTTGGTTTAATATTTGAAAATTTTCCCAAAAGCTTTTTCTATAACTAAAAAGTATCAAAGAATATTCCTTAAAGCTTTATTTAAAACACCTATAAAAATGACTGTTTTATTAAATTAATGTTGATAAGGTATGTAAGACATTATTTTTGCAATATTTTCTAAAAAATTTTCTAAAGCTTTTTCAAAAAGCTTTAAAAAATATATCTAAAATTTTCACTCAAAACTCGTATTAAAAGTTTTGTTTTGCTAATTTAAAATTATCAAGGTATAAAACAGTTATATTTACCTTAATTTCATTGAAATTTCCTTAAAGCTTTTGAAAATGTTTCCAACAGCTTGAATAAAGCTGGTAGAAAAATATTTTTTTATAAATTTAATCTTGTAGAGCTATAAAACAATTATATTTGGTTTAATATTTGAAAATTTTCCCAAAAGCTTTTTCTATAACTAAAAGCTTTATTTAAAACACCTATAAAAATAACTGTTTTATTAAATTAATGTTGATAAGGTATGAAAAACATTATTTTTGCAATATTTTCTTAAAAATTTCCTAAAAGCTTTTTCAAAGCTTTTGCAAAATTGTTTAAAAATAAATTTTAATAAGATTTTAGTCATATTACTTAACGAAGGTACTTAATAGTTAAGATTACTCCAATTTTTTTTTAAATTAAAAGCTCTAGAAAAAGTTCATTTAAGCTTGTTTGGCTTAACCATAGAATAGTCTACAAAATGCAAAACTTTAAATTGTTTTCCATTATGCCTGTGAAAACTTGATTATTTATTTCGCTTTTATAAGCTTTGAAAACAGAAATCTTCAAAATAGTAAAAGTAGCTTTTTAGAGTTTTAGTTCTATCAAGTTTTTTTTTAGAAGATTTTCTAAAAAGTTTAGTTAAATTTCTTTAAAGCTTCTGGCAAACATATTTCTTAACGAAAGTTTAAAAATTCAATTAATTATTTTGCTTACAAAAGCTTTGAAAACAAAAAGCTTCAATGAAGTAAATGTAGCTTTTTTAGAGATTTCGTTCTAAAAAGTTTTGTAAAATGCCTTTAAACTTATTTCTAAACGAAATTGCAGTTTTAAATTGTACATTTTATTGTGAAACCATATAAAGCTTTTTACTAAAGACTTATATTGAAAAATACATATTTTTATATCAAAAGCAAAAGCTTTCAAAAGGTTAAAATCTTAGTAAAACTTTACCAAATAAATTTAAAAATGTCTTCTAATTACAAAAGCTTTATAATATCTGAAAGTTAAGTAAATACCTTTTTAATAAATGGTTGGTATAAAAAGTTTTTTATCAAAAATAATAAAATATTGATGATTTTAAGATTTGCTTGGAAATTTTAGGAAAACTTTAAAGCATTTGCCTAGAAAATATAATAAAACAAAACACTGTTCTATTATACAGATTTTCTAAAGATTGTTTAATTAAAATGAGAAAGTTTTAAAGAAATTTTCCAAAAGATTTTAATTTTACTCCCTTTTTGAAGGCATATTTTGAACACAAAAGTTAAATAAAAACGTTTTAAAGCTGAAAAAAGATTTGATAACAATATTTCCACAATATTTTCAGATAACAAAATTCATAACAGCAAAATTCCAAAGCTTTTATTCCTTAACCTTTTGCTTAATCTTGCCCTTGCTTGTCATAAAACCCCCATAAAAAAAAAAAAAAAAAAAAGAGAAATTTCTTGAGATAATTTTTAAAACCTTTAGTATTTAAACAACATAAAAAAACAACTTAAGGACCTCTTTATAATTTAAAAGTTTTTTTATTTTTTTAATTTAATTTAAAAAACCTGCCTTAATTTTTGCCATAATTTAGTTTGTTAAAAAAACACATGTTCAGTTTATGTTATTAGTTAAACTTACAATAATTTTTGCCATTTTACACAACAAAAGAGCTTTTTAAAAGCTCTTAATATTTAGGTTCCTTTTGAGAGAAAATAAAACAAACAAAAATAACATAATTTAATAATTTAAACAGTTAGTATGATAGAAATAATATATAGATTATAAACATAAACAAACATAAATAATGAAAACGAAGTACTGTGATAGCTTTTTGTTTCTTGTCAAGAAAAATTGAGAAAAAAAAAAACAAACAAAATTTATTTAAAGAAAACCAGTGAATTTGTTGCATTAAAAGCTTGACTTAGTACGGCGTTAAATTTTTAGTTATTAGCAACGAAATATTAGATTTACTTAATTACATGCATAAACATTTGTGTTTTCTTTAGGTTCCTAACAATTAATCATATACTTACTACTCTTACTTACATTAAAACATTAAACATAAATACCCTAAGAAAGAACTAAAGCTTTTGACTTGGTTTAAAAGCTTGTTTATATAAATATATATATTTAAAAAAGCTTTAAAAAGCTTAAACTGAGACTTGTTTTTAACAGACAATTGAACACAGCTTAAGTAGTAATGTCCTTGGCTTTCATTTAGCTTAAGTAAAAGCTTTTAAATGTGCTTAAATGTTTTATGGGTATAAACAAAAAGCTCTCTATTTCTCTTTAACTCTCTATCTTTCTCTTTGCATTGATACTGTTGTAATTTGTAATTTGTAATGTTTATTATTATAATTATTCTTTTTTTTTGTTTTTCTGAAGTAATATTTAAGTAAGTGTTTAAAATAATTGATTTTAAATGACAACAGCAGTTGATAAACTTTACTTAGACAACGAATTGTATAAAATTATATAAAACGAAATTGAATTGAATTGAAATTATTATTTTTGAAATTTTCTTTTACTTAATTTTCTTGGTTATTTAAAAATTTAATTTTAAAGCAGTTTTCGTTTTTGATTTTGAAATTTTGGTTTTATATTTCCTATAATTGTTATGTTTAGATCTCGCTTTTTTTATTAATTAAACGAAAAGAACTTTAACTTATTTGTTTATACATGTTTGCCAATTACTTTCCTAGAAATAGTTTTAAATTATTTATTAACTCTGACTTAATTTTACCTAATTTTTTTGTTGTGCTTAAAAAAAAAATCTTATAAAAACAAAAAAACTTTAGTTTTAAACATACACACCTTAATTAAAAAACAACCTTTTATCCTTTAATGAAAAGAAAAACTAATGTAAAGTTTAGTTAAACAAAAAAAAAAAAAAAAAAATTATTTTTAAATAATAATTGTAAACTTCTTTTATTGTACTTGAAATTTGCAAAAAAAAAAAACTATTTGAAATTATTTCTCTAATACTAAGTTGTTTAATTGTTTAAAATTGTGTTGTATTAATTATTTAAATTTAATTTAAAAAAAAAAACTATTTTTTCGTTTGTGTGGAAAACTTCATTTGTCATTATTGTTTTAGTAATACTTAATCCTTAATTATGTTATTAAATCTATTACTTATTATTATTTGTTTAGCTTTTAGCGTATTTTATAAATGTTTTCTTTGTTAATTTTGTTTTAAAATATATTGAAAAAAACATAGTTTTGTGTAAAAAAAAAACAAGAAACTTTATTGGTATTTTATTATTTAAAGAAACAAGACAATTAGCTTTTATTTTTGCCTTTTCTCTCTCTCTTTATCTCTTTCTCTTACTTTCACTCTTTTTAAATGTTTTGTTTTCCTAATTTGGGTTGAGGTCTTGGCTAAACTTTAGTTGTGTTTCACTATTTATCTTTTATTAGCTTTAGTTTTCTTATTTACCTGTTTATATGGTATATAAATAAAGCTTTAAAGCTTTAATTGCTTAACTTAATTAAGCTGTTTAGCTTTGTGTGTTTGCTCTCTCATTTACCTAAGTGTCTAAATATAAAAACTGCAATTTTAAACTGCTAGTCATTACTACTCTTACATTAATTAATATATTTAATCAACCAAAGTAAAACTCTTTTCTATTTAAAGAGCCTAAAAAAAAAACTTCTACAATTTTCTCTCAAAATCGTAAACACATTGGCGTCCTTTCTTTTTGATATGTTTTTGATGTGATAAATTTTATTTAACTTCTTCACAAGAATCTTTTTTAAATTACAGTAAAATTAGTTTCCATTTAAAAACTTAAAAACCGGGGTACATGTATATGTTTCCCTTGTTTGTTATAAAATTTGTTCTTCCCCTTTAAATTGTTATATTTTTATAAAACAAATCTGCTTATTAATTCTGCCTAATTTATTTTCAGCTTAAACAAATATTTTCTTTTTTTATAACTTTCAGCAGCTTTCACTGTTTTTTAGCTTTATATTAAGTTTTTTAATTTTGAAAGCTTTTTAAAAAATCTCCACCAAAGCTTTTAAAATGTTAAATATTAATTGAAATCCAGAATACAACTTTTAAAAGCTTTATCAAAACTAAGTTTAAATAAAGCTTTTAATACAGTTCCCATTTAAGCTCAAATGCAATTAAACAAACTTTTGTTGGAGATTTTGGTCTTTCTTGCCACAAAAGCAGCTCAATTTAATTACCTTGCCATTATTATTAATTATTTTATAATTTAAAAGCATTTTGTTGGTTTAAGTTAAATTTTTTTTTCTGTTAAACTTAATTTTTTTTATATTTTAAAATTTTCATTGCAAAATTTTTGTTTTTCTTAGAAAACAAAATTACAACTATAACTAAAAAAAAAAACACCAAATTAAATTTAGTAGTGTTATTAAAAACAATATATATATATGTATAAATATTAACAAAAAACATATGCGTCCTTGTTAAGTGTTACTAAAGTTTACCAAAAAAAAAAAAAAAATAAATAAATATATAACAAATTTTTATTTTAAATAAAACCAGGATATTTTCAAGTTTTATATATATAAAAAAACCAAAAAACATTTTTACTAATATTCTTAAACACCGAAAACTTTAACCACACACCTTTTCCTTAAAACTACATATAAAAAAAAAATTCAGTGAGTTGTAAAATAAAAGAAACAAATCAGCAATTTCAAACAAAGTAAATTTTTTTGGAAAGAAGTTTCTTTTATATTAACACTACCTGTAAAGCATGTTTTGCCGTTTAGTCATTTATAGAAAAGATTTTGTTTAAATTCTTAGGATTTCTTACTTTTTTTATATATATTTCTTTCAAATTTGTAACTTTTCTTTATAAAGCTTTTTATAATTTCATTTTTAAGTTGCTTTTTTGACTGAAAAACATACAAGTAATTTAAATAACTATGAAAATAATATTTACAAAAGCTTTAGCAGCTAAGAAAATAAATAAGTAACCCTGAACCTAAGCTTTAAAGGATCTTTAAACAAAAAAGCATTTTAAAAAGAGCTTTCCATAAAATATTATTATTTTTTTTTTTGTAAAAAACTCTTATATAAAGTCTTTTGTAGAGAAAATATCGTTTTAGAAAACAGTTTTTTGTAGAATATTTAATAATATATTGTAAACCTTTATAAATATAAAACAAAGTATTATATTAAGGAGCTTTTTATAAGAAATTTCTTTATTTGAAAATATCCTTTATAAAATCATTGTTTATAGAAAATCTTTTTGTTAAAACGTATACACAAAGGCTCTTTTATATGAAGACTAATATATAGCAAGATTTTGAAACCAGAAGTTTTTTGTGAAAAAGCTTTTATTACAAAAATGTATGTAAAAGCTTTATACAAAAACGTTCTATAAACAGGATTTCTTATTAAAAAGCGTTTTTACAACAAATTTTTAGTTAAAAAAGGCTTTTTATTACAAACATTTTATGTAAAAGCTTTATATAAAAAGCTTTCTGTAACAGTATTATCTTTTAAAAAGTTTTTTAACAAGAAATTTATTAAAAAAAAAGCTTTTTATTAAAAAGTTTTCTAACAAGAAATTTATTTAAATAAAGCTTTTTATTAAAAAATTGTTATGTAAAAGGATCCTGTTTATAGAATTCTTTTACATAACATTTTATAACAAAAAGTTTTTTTTAAATAAATTTCTTATCAGAAAACATTTTAATAAAAAGCATTTTTTATTTCTTATTTATTTACAAGAAATTAATTTAAAAATTTTTTTGAAAAAGCTTGTTAAAAAAATTATATTTTATAGAAAAGCTTTTTGTAATAGTTTTAATCAAAAAGCTTTTCATTACAAAAAATCTATTATATGGAAAATATTTTACAAAAAGTTTTAATGAAGAATAGTTTTTACAAAACAGCTTTTAATTAACAAAAATATATGTAAAAGCTTTTTATAAAAAGCTTTCTATAAACAGAATTTTTATTAAAAAATGTTTTAACAAGAAATTTATTTCAAAAAAGCTCTTTGTTACTAAAATTTTATGTAAACGCTTTGTATAAAAAGCCTTCTGTTAACAGGATTTTATTAAAAAGGTTTTCTAAAAGAAATTTATATAAAAAAAACATTTTATTAAAAAATGTTATGTAAAAGCTTTCTATAAACAGGATTTTTATTAATTTTATTCTATAATAAGAAAAGCTTTAAAAATTATTTATAAAAAAAAGTGTTTTTGTTTTTATTAAAAAAGATTTTTTTAGAAAAGCTTTTATTGCGAAAATATTTTTATATAAAAGCCTCATATAAACCAGTTTTCTAAAGAAAAAGAATTTACAAGAGAACTTTTTTAAAAAAAGTTTTTTACTGAACTAGATTGAAAAATTTAATAGAAAATCATTTTTACAAAATCTTGTTAAAAAATGTATATCTCATGGAAAAGCTTTTTGTAACAGTTTAAATATAAAAGCTTTTGATTAAAGAAAATCTATTAAATGGAAATGTTTTTACAAAAAAACTTTTAATGAAGATAGTTTTTAGTAGAAAAGCTTTTATTTAAAAAAGCTAGTTTTTCTAAAGTTGGATTTTGTTACAGGTAACAGTTTTTCAAAATAACTTTTTATAAAGATCATGCTTTGCAAAGCTTTTTATAATTTTTTTTGTAGAAGAGCTTATATTCAAAGAAATGTATTATGTTATAATTTCATATATGAAAGCTTTCTATTTAATAATATTTTATAGAAAAGCTACAAAATAATGTATAAACAAGTTTTCTGTAGTAAAGCTTTAATTAGTAAAATAGTTTTAAATAAAATCTTCATATACAAAAGCTTAAAATAAGATCTATTGTAGAAAAGCTTTTATACAAAAATTGTTTTATATAAAAATTTCATGTCAAAAGTTGGCTTTAATAGAAAAAGGATTTTTTACATTTTATAAAACAAATTTTAAAGCTTTACAATTATTCTTATATTTAAAACGATGACTGTAAAAAAAAAATAAAATTATCGTTTCTAAAATAATTTCCTGTGAAAGCTTTTTCATGTCTATAAAAATAAAAAAAAACAAGTTTATTCAAATATTTTATTTCTCTGTAAAAGTTTTTTTTACAAAGAGTTTCTCCATTCTCCACTTAGTTTTAACGAAAATCCTTATACAACAACTTTTTAGAAAAGGTTTATTCAACAAAGCTTTCAAAGCTAAATTTTTTTATTTAGAACGATAAATGTAAAAAAGAAATTTTTAATATGATCCCTTCTAAAATAGTTTCCTACGAAAGCTTTTTCATATCGATAAAAATAAAACATACATGTTTATTTAAATATAAAATTTTTTTGCAAAATTTGTTTACAAAAAGTTTCTCCATTGAAATCTTGTTAAAAGATTTTATTATAGAAATCTGAGACATATGTATAAAACGTTTATATAAAAACTTCTTTTTAATGAAAATCCTTATACAACAACTTTTTAGAAGAGCTTTATATAAAACGTCTTTTAAAAAAGCTTTGTATGAAACATTTTTGTACGAAAACAATTTTTTATCAAAATATTATAATGGTTTAATAGGAATTCAATATCATAGAAAGCTTTTTACTGAAAAAATCGTTTTTGTTTAATAATTCAATATAAACAATTTGTTAAAGCTCAGATTTTAATCAAAAAGCTATTATTTTATATTTTGAATAAAAATATTTCTGATAAACAGCTTTTTTGTTTAAAAAACAGAAAAACTGTTAAAACAAAAGATTATGAATAAACTTTTCTTTTCAAAATTTTTCTGCTCAAGAGTTTCTTGTTAATAATGCTTATATTAAAAGCTTTTTATAAATATATACAATTTTAATAACTTTAAACAAAATTTAATTAAAAAATATCTACTTTAAAGCTCTTTTAAGAAAAGCTTATTTCCTTTATAAGAATATTTCTTATATTAATACAAATTAAACTAAATAATTTCGTAAAAAGCCTTTTTAAAGCCTTTTTACAACATGTTAGACTTTAGTACATTTTTAATTAAACTTTTTTAATAGGTTTATATATTACATACACTTGAAATGTTTTTTTGCTCATTTAAAGCTTATGTTCTTGGTTATAAGCTTTTCTAGTGTTCGTGGAAAACTATTAAATTCCACTTAACCATTTAAAAAAAATATTATAAAAAGAAATATGAGAAAATACAACCAAAAAACAAACAATGTAGTTCAACTCCTAAAACAATAAAAGGTAAAATCCGTCCGTTTTTCGAATTAAACTCCTAATTATAAACTAGACGATTTTCACATAAAATGCACAATGGGATAGCAGCTAAAGAAATTGTAACAAAAGAAGATTTCGATACAAAAATAATTAAAAAATGCCCAAACTTGATAATAAATTTCAAAATTTAAAAGCTTTTGGTCATAAGCTATTTCATTGTGCTTTAAAATTATACAAATCTGTAGTTGTAGGTTTTTATAATTTTTTTCTCTTACTCTCTACTTTTTCTCTTTAGTTGTTTTTTTTTTATCCGGTATGTGTTTGTGTAATACCATTTTAAATAAATTATCTATTAAACTACACACACTAATTAAACAAAACTCAATACATTGAAACAAAAACGAATCTATTTTATTTTAAATAACAAATATAAAAAATACATTTTTATTAAAAAAAAATATTTTAAATAAAAAAAAGATTTTGCATGTTTGTTTATGAAACGAACTTAAAACCATATAAATTATACAAAACTACAACAGCAACCACAACAAAAAAAAAATCAGCAATAAATCGAGAACAGAGAAAAAAAAATATATTAAAATTATAAAAAAAAAATATAACAAAATATAAAAAGAAACAAAAATTTTTGAAAAAAAAACCAAACGTATTTAATTGTATTTTAACAAGAAAAAAAGTAAATTAACTAACAACAAATAACGAATTATTATATTTAATGTACTTATGCTGAAATACAAGACATAAAAACATAACAAAAATATATATTATTATATTAAAAAAAAAAAGAAAACAAAAATAAATTATTATTACTAAAATTAATTATTATTATTAAAGATTTTAAAGAAATTTAAAAACCAACAATATGCTTTTTTACTTAAGTATCGTACAAGAATTCACTACTCTACTACCTACTACTACTACAACAAGTACAACTTTTACGTTTGTTCTCTATTGTATTTAGATTTTTTTCAAAACCAAAAAAAAAAAGCTTTTTTCCCCTCTTTCGTTTTCTTACGATTTTCAATAGTTTTAATTTAAAACAGAGACTGAATATTTAAAATTTTAATTGTATGGCTCGATACACCGTCAGTTTTATTCATTTTTAATACTCAACACGAAATTTCTATTTTTGTATGTATTGTCTATGTTGCCTTTTAAAATTAAAATATCTTTTTTTTCTTCTTTCTTTAAACTTTCTGTTTTAGTTCTTTTTTTATTTCCATATCTGTTTTTTATATTTTTTGTGTTGAAAGCTCAGTGGCTTTATATTAATTTAAGGAAATGTCAGCAAAAAGCTGCAAAAGCTTTCCGTAAAGGGAGTTTATTTGAAGATCAAATGGAGTAAAAACTTCATGCATTGCTTGAAGAAAATATTTAAATGATTTAAATAAGAAGCTACTTGAATTTGGAATAAAATGAAGCAAAATCCTTTAAAAGCTTTTTAAGTAAAAAAAGTTTTATTAAATGAATTTAAGCAAATGTAAGCAAAAAGTGTTCCGTAAAAAGAATTTATTTGAAGACCAAATGCAGTTAAAACTTAATTCATTGATTGAAGTAAACATTTAAAAGCTTTAAATAAGAATCTACTTAAATTTTTGAGCAAAATAAAGCAAATTCATTTAAAAGCTTTTTAAAAAAACTTTTGACAAACACTAAATGCAAAATTTAGAGCAAAATCATACAAATAACTTCAAAAGCTCTTTGCATTTGGTTGAAATAAAGCAAATTCCTTTAAAAGCTCTTCAAAATAACTTTTCTCAAACACTAAATGGAAAATTTAGAACAAAATCATACAAATAACTTCAAAAGCTTTTTCATTATATGCATTATTTGAAAATTGCTATATATTTTTAACCGAAAAAGCTAAAAAGCTTTTAAGAAAACAAAAGCTTCAAAAAGCTTTTAATAAACATGAAAATGTTTTTGAGGAAACATTTCAATACAGCAATGCATTTTGAAATAAAAGGCTTTTAAGATATAAAGGCTTGCAATTACTTTGAAGAACTTGAAAAAGCTTTAAGAGAACAGCTTTTAAAACTCGTTTAAGATGGCAGAAGATGCAAGAAACATTTAAATTGCTTATAAAATACAGCGATGTAAATTTAATAAAGCAAAATTAAAAGCTTATACGACACAGAAAATAAAAGCTTTCAATGTAATAAGCCCTTAAACGGAGTTTTACGTAACTAAAAACTTTTAAGGCAATAAAAACTTGAAAAAGCTTTTTAAAAACAAACTACAAAATGCTAGAAAATAAAAGCTTTCAATGTAATAAGCCCTTAAACGCAGTTTTACGTAACTAAAAACTTTTAAGACAACAAAACCTTGAAAAAGCTTTTTAAAAACAAACCTAAATTTTAAGTTTTTCCAAATAAAAGCTATTTAATTGAAAATTTCAAATAGTTTAATTTTCAACTTAAAAGTGTTTAAAAGTAAAAGCTTGAAATTGATCACAAAAGCTGAAAAAGTACTTAAAAAAAGTCTAAGTACTTGAGAAATTAAAAAGCTTTCAATATAATAAGTCCTTTAACGTAACTAAAATCATTTAAGGCAACAAAAGCTTGAAAAAGCTTTTTCAAAATCAAACCTAATAAAGGTTGAAACGAAATTTTCAAATAAATTAAAATTCAACTTAAAAAGCTTTCTGTAAATTCAGAAGACTATAGTTCTCTGCGATTTTCAATTAGAATTCTTGTAATATTTACTTAAGTTAATTATATTAATGCCTACGACCTAAGCTTTTTTATAAACAAAAACAAACCGTTTAACTTTTTATTTAAATTGAGCTTTTACACAATTTTTTTTCAGCTCAAACTTAAATAGGTCTAAAGCATACTAATCATTACATTAAACATGCTCTAAAAAAGCTTCTTTTGAAGTCATTTAGTAACAAATTATGAGCTTAAATTCAGTAAATAGAAAATGGATGCCTTAGAACTCTAGAAATTGTGCTAAATAACTGTGTGAAAGCTCTTTCCTTTTTTCCAGCTCTCTTTAATTTGTCAATGCTTTTTTCCTTTTTTATTTAAAGCTTTTTCTTAACTATTTATTTGCCTTTTAACAAAACCTTATTAGTTTAACTTTCTAGCTTTTTCTATCCTTAATTTGTGTTATAATTATCATTTTCTGCATTTTTTTTCTTGGAAACATACTATTTCACTCTTATGATGTTGTTGTGTAATGGCCAAATATATCTATGTTTTGTTTTATTTCCGTTAAACTAAATATTGTTTTTCAAGCTTTTTTTATTACTATAATGTCAATATATATATATAAATACATAAAATTACTATTTTTTTTTTTAACTAGAAAACAATTTCATTTAATTATTTAATACACTTTAAAATATTATATATAAACATAATAAATATTAAACGTTTGTATGTACAGTAGGCCTGCACTTAGATAAATAATTTGGCTTTTGAATTTTTTTTAAAAGAAAAAACTAAGAAAAATTATAATTTATAACTAATAACTCAGATAAAAAAAAAATATCATTAAAATTTTGTTAATAATTGTTTCAAATTGCTAAGATTTAGGGACATTCTTTGAGAGTTATAGTAACCATCAAAGTTTAGTTTAATATCTAGTTAAATTCAACTTTATTTAGCATTATTTAATGAAAGAACTTATAAAATGTTAAAACTAGAATTTTAGTAGATCATTAACCTAAAAGTATGCTATATTTTTTGAAAATTCATTAAGAAAAATCGTTTTTCTAAATAATATTACCTGCATCAAATAAGCTGTGAATCACTGCACATTGGTTGCGTATGATAAATATTTTTTTTTTATCCAATATTAAATATTAATCATACGTGACCGGGTTTTCAGTAGTTTGTTAAACCAATTCTTCTATTGATTTAAATTTAGCATGGAAAGTAAATATTTATTAGAAATGACTTAATTTTGAAATATTTTGGGAAATTTCTCTTTGATACAAATTGAAACAATACATATTCTAGCGCATATTCTGGGCATTTTTATGCCAATCCTCGCCACAGACGAATCAGTTGCGTTCGGTACAGGTTCCCTGTAATGTTCATAATAGATAGGACCCTCTTGCTCTCATACAGAGAACTACCTTAGGTGTCGAATCGGCTGGTTGGCCCCGCTTCACTAACGATCTCTTACCCTTCGAATTATCGTAATACATACATTAATCGCAAGTAATGATTCGTTGCAAAAATGATTTTCTTTTACCGCGATCAAGCATCATTTGAGACATGCAAAATCGTCTTTCAAGGTTTTATGGCTTCAATTCTTGTGCTGCCCAATTTCCCTGCTTTTGAATAAATCCTGCTGCTTGCAAATGTTTTGAAATTGCTGCTTCAGTAGCTCCCAATATTTTTGCAAGCTCTTGTTGAATTTGACAACAATCTTCATGGAGTAATACCTCCAGTTCTTGGTTTTCAAACATTTTTGGCTGGCCTGGTCGGTCTTTGTCTTCCGTGTCAAAATCACCACTTCTGAACCGAACAAAACAACTCTCGTACATTGATACCAAGGGAACACACTCACCATAAGCTTTAGTGAGCAATCGTTGTGATTCAGCCAAACTTTTTTCAAATTAAAGATGTAAAGCACAACATCGCGCATATGACGCTTTGTTGGCACAAAATTCGAACACTATAATATTCAATAGCTAATTGAGAATAAATGACAGATATGTACCCTTCAAAATGACATATAAGCAGTTACAAAAATTGCGTTCAAAGGATAAGCCATCTATTGTAAATCCCAAATTTTTAAGTCATACACAGAGAAAACAGATTCGTGATAGCAACCGGATTTGTTGCCAATCGAATGATTCTACCTTAGTGACCGAATTTTACAAAATTTTGGAAGAGACAACAAAAGATTGGTTGCTTCAACCGAAATTCTTCCTTATCAACTGAATTTCTGTTAATAGAACCGAAAAATTCTATGCGTGCAATCGAATTATTCAATTGGGAACAAATATAAATACTAATTTACAAATTCCTATAGACTTAGACTGTTTTTATGCTCTCTTTTCTATAGAAAATCTTGTGTATAACAGTGAAATCTTCAGCATAAGTGTATTTTCTGTAAAAAGTATTCAACACAACTAAATTTTCTATAGAAAATCTTGTGTATAACATTATTTTCTATAGAACATCTTCAAGATAACAGAATTTTCTATCAAAAATCTTCAGTATAACAGCATTTTCTTCAGTATAACAGGACTTGCTATAGAAAATCTTCAGTACAACTGCATTTTCTACAGAACAGCTTCAATATAACAGTATTTTCTATAGAAAATTTTCAGTATAACAGTATTTTCTATAGGAAATCTTCAGTATGACTGCATTTTCTAAATAAAATCTTGTAAATAACAATATTATCTAAAGAACAACTGTATTTTCTAACGAAAATCTTCAGTATAATAGTATTTTCTATTGAAAATTTTCTGTATAACTCCATTTTCTTTAAAAAATCTTCAGTATAACTGTGTTTCCTATAGAAAATCTTCAGTATAACAGTATTTTCTTTATAAAATCTTCAGTAAAACAGTTTTTTCTATTGAAAATTTTCAGTGTAACTGGGTTTTCAATAGAAAATCTTTAGTATAACAATATGTTCTTTATAAAATCTTCAGCATGACTGTGTTTCTATAGAAAATCTGCAGTATAACAGTATTTTCTAACGAAAATCTTCAGTATAACTGTGTTTCCTATAGACAATTAATAGTATAACAATATTTTATTTAGAAAATCTTTAGTATAACTCTATTTTCTTTAAAAAATCTTCAGTATAACTCAGTAACTGGGTTTTCTATAGAAAATCTTTAGTATAACAGTATTTTCTTTATAAAATCTTCAGCAGGACTGTGTTTCTATAGAAAATCTGCAGTATAACAGTATTTTCATTAGAAAATGTTCAGTATAACAGTATTTTCTATAGGAAATCTTCAGTATAACTGCATTTTCTAAATAAAATCTTGTAAATAACAATATTTTCTAAAGAACATCTTCAATAAAACAGTATTTTCTAACGAAAATCATCAGTAGAACAGTATTTTCTATTGAAAATGTTCTGTATAACTCCATTTTCTTTTAAAAATCTTCAGTAAAACTATGTTTCCTATAGAAAATCAATCATAAAATTTTAATACTCCGACATTGGAAAAAGTATTACAGGCAAATCCCGGTATAACGAATCTCCCGTTAACAAAAATCCGATATAATGTACAACCACATTTTTAGCATTAATTATCCTATATAACGAACTTTTCAACAATTTTGATCTCGATTTAGCAAATGTTGAGAAAAATAAAACAAAATCAAACGAACAATCAAAGTTTTAACATTGACAGTTATATCAATCTATCAAGAATGGCACAAATAATCAACTATCTTTGAAGAATTATGTGCATCCCCTTGTGGAAAAGGAGTTTAATTGTTTATTACTCGACCAGATGTAATACCACATGGCATTTAATCGAATTGCCTTAATATCTAGAGCCATAGAAATACAAAAATGCCTTATAATGGTGGATTTCATGCAAGTGGTATCTGTATGCGATGTAAGACTTCTTAAAGAATCAGCAAACAATTATAGTTGAGCACAATCTAACTCCTAATGTTATTCTCATTGCGAATAAAACTGATATCTATTCGAAAATGATATGAGATAAAACGTTTGTTCGCTCTAGAGAAACCAGTGCTCCTGGCAGAAAGTTATCGAAGGATAGATTAACAATTTTGTATTGCTGTGGAACAAAGAATCTTTGAAAGGCAAAGAAATGCGACTTGTTTTGAAATAATGGATATTTTCAATGGTAGAATCCTTTTTAGAACCGAAATCCTTTTTAGTGAAGGCTTTATGAATCCTTAAGTCAAACTACCGAAAAACAATGGAAAAAACTACAAAATATGAAAAAATTTTAGACGATAGTCATTCTCCTAAAGTCAGGATATAATCAATTTTTTGATTTAACGAATGGACCTGACAACGTATCGTTCGTTGTACCGGAATTTGCCTGTATTTGAATAATAATTTGATACCGAACACAATCCCGGGTTGTAAAGAACAATTTGTATGATGTAGTCAAAATGTATAGCATACTTTTAGGTGGTAAAATGATAAAAAGGATCATATACGGTCTTTATCAGCAGGAACACCTTTCGAATTTAGAAAATAATACTTTATTTCAATTATTGTAGGTATATAAAATATCATGTTTGATAAATAAATATTAAAATCATATACAATTTATTAAACCATGGTCAAAATATTAACTAAAAATTCTTAAAATATTAGTTATTTAAAAGTGCTAGAGAGAAATGTTATTGAAAATAAGAAAATCAAAGACCTACATATATTGGCTTAATATTTAAAAAAAAAAAAAGATTTTCATTAACATTTTATAAACTTAGCACCTTTTATTAAACAAATGTATATTGACATTACAGTAACAATAATTAAAGCTTTAAAACTCTCACAGATTGGGAAGGCGGTGTATGTTAAAAAAAAAATATATAAAAAAAACATTTGCTAAACCAGGTAGTAGTCTAATAGTTAAAAGGGCTTATATAATTTCTTCTAAGTATGTTTTAAAGCTTTTGGTATTCTAAAAGGTCTTGAGCTTTTCTAGTTTGGTATATCTTAGAATAGATTTAAATTCTCTCTTTAAAAAACCATTTGCCAACGTCTTTTATATATTTGGGAAGTTTGTAGTTCTAGATTTTGCTAAGACATCAAAGAAATTGTTTACAATTTCCTTACAGCATGGTAATTTTTTCTTTATACATGAAAACCCCTCCCCCCCAAAAAACTGCTTTTTTTACAGGATTACAGAAAAGAAAAAAAGAAACAAACAACTCATTTTTGTGTCATTTAGCATGTTTTATACTTTATAAAGTAAACAAAAAGAACTATATATACAAAAATATCTGCACTAAAGGTAAGCTGCACTCACTGGCTAAAGAAAAAACCAAATAAACAAAAAAAAAAAAAAAAAAAAAAACCATAAAAACATGAAACTCCATTAACTTGACTCATTGATGAAGTATGAGCCTGAGCTTCTATACTTTTGTAACTACTCGTAATCGTACATTGATGAATGTGTTTTATGCTAAAAAAAAATAAATAAAAAGGAACGTAAGCTTTTTTCATTATTATCTAACTATATTCTCTATATATTTTCTATATTTCCTATAAATATTTAACTTTCTATATAAATAAATAAATGTATGTATTTTTTATTTTATTAAAAAATAAATGGTTGGTAATTATTATATATTTTTTTATTTTATAATTTATTTTTATATATTTTACACTTGAAAATAGCTGAATGTTTTTTTTTTTTTAAATTCTCTTTGTTTATTTAAAATTCCTACTAACCTTTTTGTGTATTTGAGTAATGGAAGTTAGAGAAACATTAACATTTTGTTAATTAATTTGTTAACATATTAACTGGAATTATTTAATCTAGCTTTAGATTAAAACATACTTTATAAATCATTAACTATTTTTAAAATAGACACAAAATTTTTAAGATTTTAACAAATACATAGGCTTTAGTAGTTATATTTAAAGTTTTTGGATTATTTTTAAATTCTTGCATATATTTAGGTTTAAGCTTCAAAAATTCATTGGTTCTATCAAATATTTTAAATTACAGCCAACCTTTGCTCAAATTTAAGACCTCATTTGATTGCTAAAGAAACATGTAATAACTGCCAACCTTTGCTCATATTATAGTCCTTTTTTGATTGCTAAAGAAACGCGTAAATGTTCTGGTCCATGTGACTCTTTATGATGGTTGTGGGCACATAGAGAA
The DNA here is from genome assembly GCA_942486065.2 of Calliphora vomitoria. NCBI lineage: Eukaryota > Metazoa > Arthropoda > Insecta > Diptera > Calliphoridae > Calliphora > Calliphora vomitoria. Next base: position 19,611,181 of record OW818033.2, on the reverse strand, counting down.
TATGGCGCAATTTCAAATGAAGTTCTCACTTTTTTAAATATGTCATATGAGCCTGATTTATTGTAAGCTAACAAACAAGTGTTTAACTTAAAAATGCGAAATTTTTTCAAATTTTTAGCTTTTATTTTGAAACATTATTTCTTTAAAGTATTGGCCATTGCTAGCTGTGACCTTTTCCCATCTTTCTGGCAACATATCGTATCCAAGCCAAAAGTACTGCTTATCTTTTGGGGCCAAGAACGAATCTCTGAGAGAGCGTTATGCATCGATCGAAAGTAGTCGGACGGGGCAAGGTCTGCACTATAAAGTGGGTGAGGCAAAACATCCCAACCTCTTCATTCTAAATACTTTTTAACAGGTATTGCAACATGTGTCAGAGCGTTCACATGACGGAATATTACGGTACCATGTCTGGCCGCATATTCTGGAGGTTTTTTGGCCAATCCTCGCCTCAAACGAATCAGTTGCATTCGGTATAGGTTTACTGTCATGATCTGGTCAGATTTAAGCAGCTTATAATAGAAAGAAACCTAAGGTTCCCATCAAATACAGACCATTACCATTGCTCCATGGACATTTGCCTTTGGTGCCGATTCGGCTGGTTGGCTGGGCTCCACATACGATATTTTAATCTTCGGATTGTCGTAATGTTTCTATATTTCATCGCAAGTAATGATTCGCTGCAAAAACGATTTTCTTTTGTAGCGCTCAGGCATCATTTCGGACATAAAAAATCGTCTTTCAAGGTCTCTCGGCTTCAATACGTATGGTACCCAATGTCTCTGTATGAATCTTGCTGCTCGCAAACCTTTTTGAAATTGCTGATTGAGTAGCTCCCAATGATCTGGCAAGCTCTTGTTGAGTTTCACAACAATCTTCATGGAGTAATGCCTCCAATTCTTGGTCTTCAAACTTTTTTTGATGGCCTGGGCGACCTTTGTCTTCTGTGTCAAAATCACCACTTCGGAACCGAACAAGCCATCTCTCGCACGTTTAAACCGATGGAATCGATTCGGCTGGTTGGCCGGGCGTCACAGACGATCACTTATCCCTCAGGTTATAATGAATCCATTTTCCATAGGTTTTTAGCATTCAAGCAGCAGTTCAGAGATATATAATCGTCTTTCAAGGTCTCTCGGCTTCAATTCGTAAGGTACCCAATTTTCTTGTTTTTGGATGAAACCTGCTGCACGCAAACGTTTTGAAATTGCTGCTTGAGTAGCTTCCAATTATTTTGCAAGCTCTTGTTGAGTTTTACAACAATCTTAATGGAGTAATGCCTCCAATTCTTGGTCTTCAAACTTTTTTGGATGGCCTGGGCGACCTTTGTCTTCCGTGTCAAAATCACCTCTTCTAAACCACACAATCCATCTCTCGAAACCGATGAAAAACATTCACCGTAAGCTTTGGTGAGCAACCGGTGTGCATCAACGGCACATTTTGTTTCAAATTAAAGAAGTAAAGCAAAACTTCCCACATTTGATGCTTTGTTGGCACAAAATTCCACATTTTCGAAGCAAAAAAAACACTTTGTTGTTTACACTATAATGTGTAATAACTAAATGAGAATACATGATAGATATTTGCCCTTCAAAATGACATATAAGCTATTAAAAACAAAAACCTCACACAGAGAAAACAGATTCGTACTAGCAACCGAATTTTTAGCCAATCGAATGATTCGGTTGCACATATAGAATTTTTCGGCTCTATCAACAGAAAGTCAGCTGATAAAGAAGAATTTCAGTTGTAGCAACCAAACTTTTGTTACCTCTTCTGAAATTTTGTAGCCACAACTGTAAAATTCGGTCACTGCGATAGAATCATGCGATTGGCAGCAAATTCGATTGCCACTACGAATCTGTTTTCTATGTGCATTAAAAAGATACGCCATCTATTGTAAATTCCATTCCAAGTCATACACTCAATATAACTGACAAACAATGAACAAGTTTGAACTATTGTGAATATTAATCAAAACTGCGTTTTTTTTTTAAATCGCAACACACTCTAAATTAAAAAAGCAATTTATCTAATTAATTTTCACTTTGATTTTCTCAAGTAGCAGGACGAGATTCCTTTAATAGTTTACTGCAACTTTCTAACAATGAACAAATTTGAAAAACTTACTTCTTATATTCAAATCATCACCACCGCTAAATTGGAAATCAATTCATGGAATTTTTTCAACTTTAACTTTCTCACATGTCGGCCCTTGTTTGCTATGAGTGAACACCACTGATCGGCACTAGGCAATAGTTCAGTTTCTCCAAATCTATACAACATTTGAAGCTTGTACAATTAGTAAATTCAAACAGCAAATACGGTTGAATTTTAAATTTATTTAAATTTATTCAAAGAATTTTGCTTGAAATATTTAAATTTGAACATTTGCTTGAACAGTTATTCCTAGTAGAAATAGTACACAAAATATTCATAGGAAAACTGTTATAGTTCTACAACCACTTCTAAAACGCATACATATAGCCAGTACTGGTTCTAGTTTGACGTTCATAGTAATGATTATTGTTTGACATTTTCACCTTCGGAACAAGTTCTATGGAATCGTAGAATTTGTTCCGACCAGTTTCTTTAAACGTTTCTGGAATCAGTTATTTAATCAATGATTTTTTCATGAAATTATCACCCTCGGAACTAGTTCTATGGAAGCGATAAATAACACTCCTTTTTAAGAACGGTTCTAATACTAATACTTCCATCAATGGGTTTTTTTCGAAATTGTCATACTTTGAACTAGTTCCGGCAACCAGTTAAGGAAGAAAAAGTCGTTTAAAACATTGGCTGATGATTCTTGAATATATTTAGCGTTTGTTGCATTCCTTTTTAGAAATACCCAGGATGAAATCCTGATGAAAAATATTTGGAAAAAGATTCGACATCAATTTCAGGAAAACACAATATTTTAGTTTCTTGACGTACCTAAAACAATCTGATTCATATATCCATCCAAATTTAATTTAAATTTTTTTCAAAAACAAAATTCATTCGAAACTGGTGTGTGTTCTTTAGAACTTGTCTAGAATCAATGTGTTACTTGTTCTAAATAACTATGTATGTAGTTCCTATTAAACTTTAAAGATTTTCTTAAGAACCAAAATATTGTTCCTCAGAACAGGTTCCAGAAGTAGTTGCGATACCACTAGTTCTATATGGATGTTATCAAAGAGTCTAAACTGTTTCTGGTTATAGTCATTCTAGAACTAGTGATTTTGGAACCAGTTTAAAAAATATTCCCAGATTGTTTTGTTTTGACTGGAAATATTTTAGAATATTGTTTTTTATAGCTCATACATACATGTGAAATTAGGAAAATGGTTGTTAATTTCTTATAAAAATTTACCATTTATTTCTTTAAGGTTCAAAATTTGGGATTTTTTCTGAAAATTTGTTTTACAGTCCATGTTTTTGCCCTGGCGTAAAATAATTTAATGATAAGTCATTGTAAACATAGCCATTTAAAACAAGACGTTTAAAAATTTTAAAAATCAGAAAAAGTTTTCTTTTAAACTGAAATTTGAATGAATTGAACTCAAGCTCAAACATTTTTTTCTTTAAACTTTTACAAAGAATTAGTTCATTTAATTAAAATTCGGAATAGATCGCCTTACATTTGTTAAAGTTACATCCACTGAAAACTTGTTAATTTACTTGTCTAGAATCAATGTGTTACTTGTTCTAAATAACTATGTATGTAGTTCCTATTAAACTTTAAAGATTTTCATTGTTTTGACTGCAAAACAAATATGTGAAATTAAGAAAATGGTTGTTAATTTCCTATAAAAATTTTCCTAACTATTTACTTCTTTAAAGTAAAAAAATGTCTCTTCTAAATTTGGGTTTTTTTTAAATTTGTTCTACAGTCCATGCTTTTGGCCTGCCGAAAAACAATTTAATGATAAGTCATTGTAAACATAGCCATTTATAACAAAACGTTTAAAAATCAGAAAAAGTTTTTTATCCAACTGAATTTTGAATGAATTGACTCAAGCTAAATTTTTTAATTTTTTGTCTTTAAACTTTTGCAGTGAATGAGTTCATTTAACTAGTTTCTATAAGATTTTTTTCATTAAAAAATTAAAATTCGGAATAAATGGTGTTATATTTGGAAAAGTTCATTTAGTTGTTTAAAATAGCTTGAAATATTAACTTAACTTCTCCAAAAACTGTTACTGTTTCTTCTACTACCATTACTCTTCTTCTAATAAATCTTTCTAGTTCTCTTATTTTTCTTTATATTATACAAATATAGTTCGTAAAATCATTTATCTATATATACTTATATTTATATTAAAAAAAAAAAAACCAAAACGTATATTAACTAAAATTTTTTTATTTTTTTCTTTTTTTACATCTCCAGGTACGCTTCTACTGTAAAGCCAAATATATAGCAAATTACATACATATAATTTTTTTTATTATTATTATAAATATTAAAAGAAAAACCCCAAAAAAAAGCTCGAACTAATAACCATGAAAACAAAACAGAAATAAATCCCTTAAGTGTTGTATTACTGTGTATAATTTATTATTTAAATAATGCTACAATTTTCCTTTTCTTTTATTTTTTATACTTTAATTTTTTTTTTATTTTTTTTTGGTTTATACTAGATATACAGAAACTTTGCTTAAATGTAGTAAACCAGCTTTTGAAACTAAAGAAAATAACTAAAAAAAAAAAAGATATCTACCCAAAAATCCCAGCTATAGATGCTTTAAAACAAAATACAACAGCTTTATTTGTATGTTTAAAACGGAAGTACATATTTGAAACAAAGAAAATATGTGTGATAACAACTACACTTAAACTCTCACATACTTAAACACAAATACAAACACCTGCACTTGAAATCCTGCTTATTTGGTAAATTTAATGCACTACTCTCACTCTCTAAATGACTTGCTCTTTATAATATAAAACACACACACCCACACACACACATATGTATTTGGCCGTAAAAATGTAAACAAAAACAAACCAGCAAAAAAAACAACTAGTTAAGAGAACATGCTCGTTTATACCGTTAAATGACAACAACAACAACAACTATAGCATCACTATCAAAACATCAACGCCTTAGAGTATGCTTTAAATTATTTCAAACTTTATATGTAGTGTGTATGTATGTATACTTTCTTCTTATTTATTTACATTTTATCTTGTATTCAACATTAACAAATACTATCTACTTATCTTATAAACCATGTGAGAACGAATTGTGTCAACCAAGCCGTACAAACAAAACAAAAACAAAAAATTTTCTTCAATTGTATTGAGACCTTAGAAATGAAGCTTTCTTTGTGGATTAATTATAATTTTCTATTTTGGATTAATGTTATTAACGCATGGCTGGATTATACCACACTACTACTACTACTACTCTCTATATATCTCTCTCTGCCACAAATCTCTCTCTAAATATACAAACAATATGTATGTATTTATAAGTATGTACTCCTGTATTCTATTTTTTTTTTTTTTTTTTGTTTTTTTGTTCTAGACTCCCTAAACAGCAACAACACAATTTCATATATGTAAATTTGTTAATCCATATACTGGTGGCGATTTAAACATAACATTTGATTGTCAAAAAAAACACACAGAAATTACATACTGAAATGAAAAAGCTTTTAGTTTTTTGTATAAAAAAAAACACTTAAGATACTTCATAAGCGGGATTATAGAACTTTGAACAATATTATTTAGAAAACCAGAAAATATTTACAGATAAAAATTGAAACAACACATATCATTTACAAATTTCAACTAAATTGAATAAATTTTTGTTAAATTTCTTTGAAGTTTCCAAAATATCAGCTAAAGAGCACTGCAATGGCTCTGTACTCCTAAAATGTTATAGAAACCTACTATGTCTATAACTTCTATTTGATCTTGTAAAAGTTGTTCAAAGTCCTATAATTCCTCCATACTTCATTATTTGTCACCCCACTTTATATTAAAATGTGTATTAAACAAAATTTATTACAAAAAATTTTTTTGTAAATTTACATCCACAAAACCTTAAACAAATGCCAAAAAAAAATTTAACCAAACCAAACTACAAACAAAACATTAAAAATGTCATGTAATACTCTGTATTTTTTTTTGGTCTATTCTTTTTTTTATATATATTGTTGACAAATTTACAGGCTTGTATGTAGTAAGTATTGTAATAGTTTGTAATTAAAATCAAAATATATATATATATGTATATTGTAATTTTAAAAGCTTTATTTGCCCTTATTAACAGCTTTTTATGATTTCAAGCTTTATTTGACAGCTTTTTTGTTGAAATGCAGCAGCTTACTGGCCCGGCTTTTGTTTGGGGGAAAATAATTTATTTTTGTAATGCACTTTTATATATTTATTTACCATTTTTTTCAGCATTTGTCAAAAATAAGCATTTTTTATATAGGTTGTACCTTTAAGAGCTTTATGTTATTAGAGACTTTATGAAATTGAATAAATGTTAAGAAAAGCTAGGGCAAAATTAAAGCTTTATTGTTGCTCTATACACATAAAGCTTTTAATTTTGTTTAAAGCAGCTTTAAGCTTTTTTTATTAAAAAATCGTTGAAGTTTATTTTTTAATTAAAAAGCTTTATTATTTTTTTTAAAGACAACAATTTTCTTCAAACTAATTATAAAAAGCTTTAAGGTTTTTTCATAAAAATAAATTTTCAGATTTTTTGCTTTAAAAAAAATTTTTCTCATAAAACGTTAAAGGTTTCACTTCAGAAAACGTGTCCCTTTAAGAAGTTTACTCCCTTGAAAAACAAAGCTTGTAAACATTTTTCTCTAAAGAGCTTTTAATCAGTTTTCCTTAAAAAAATTAAATTTTTCATATTTAAAAAGCTTTTAAGCTATTTTCTTTAAAAAGCGCTTATAATATTTTCTTTACCAAATATTTTTATTTTTTTAAAGCTTTTAAGATTTTAAAGTTTTTCTTAAAAAGTTTGAATCTTTTTTTAAAAAAGCTATAAACTTTTTAATTACAAAAGCTTCTTAAAAAAAAGCTTTTAAACTTTTTTATTGAAAAAAGCTTTTAAACTTTTTTATTGAAAAAAGGTTTTAAAATTTTTAATTCAGAAAGTTTATACTTTTTTATTGAAAAAAGATTCTAAACTTTTTTCTAAAAAGCTTTTAAACTTTTTTCTAAAAAGATTCTAAACTTTTTTCTAAAAAGCTTTTAAACTTTTTTCTAAAAAGCTTTTAAACTTTTTTCTAAAAAACGTTTAAACTTTTTTCAAAAAAGCTTTTAAACTTTTTCAAAAAGCTTTTAAACTTTTTCAAAAAAGCTTTTAAACTTTATTCTTGAAAAAAGCTATTAAACTTTTTTATTGAAAAAAGCTTTTAAACTTTTTTATTGAAAAAAGCTTTTAAACTTTTTTATTGAAAAAAGATTTTTAACTTTTATCCAAAAGATTTTAAACTTTTTTCCAAAAAGCTTTTAAACTTTTTTCTAAAAAGCTTTTAATTTTTTTTCTTAAAAAGCTTTTATACTTTTTTAAAGATTTTAAACTTTGTTTAGCAAAGATTTTAAGCTTTTTTATTAAAAAGCTTTTTCTTAAAAAAAATTTTAAAGATTCTTCTTAAAAAGCTTTAAAAACATTTCTTTTAATAGTGTATAAGTCCCTAAAAGCTTTATTTAAAAAGATTTTAAGCTTAAACCTTTTAAGAATTTTATAACAAAGCTATTTTTATTTAAAATACTTAAACCGTTTTACTCGAAAAGAAATTTAAGGTATTCACTCAAACAATTTTTTTAATTTTTTAACAAAAAATTTACTTAATCAATAGGTTTTTTAAAAGTTTTCCAAAAAAATTTTTTAAACCTTTTAACGAAAATGTTTAGCTTAAACTTTTTAGATGATGAAAGTTTTCAAATCTTTTATATTGGAAACTTTTAAGTTATTTTCTAGAGAAACCTTAAAGCTTTTTCTACAAACATATTTAAATTTTAATTTGCCATGTTTTTATTACCTTTTTATCTGCTATGCTTTCTTTTTATATAAACAATAATTTAATGCAAACAAAATATTGCACAAAATTCAGTACCAAAATCTATTTAAACTATAAAACAGGTTGTTTCTGCTGATTTAAATAAATATTAGAAAACATAAAACAAATATTCAATGAGCTTGAATTGACTCGTCGTATTTTAAGTTGAACATACGTATTTTTTTTGGGCAATTTTATTATCACTTTTTGAATATGGAACATATTTCACAAGGGGATTTTCAATTCATTTCCTCCACCGTTTTCAATATATTTTTTTTGTTCTGTGCCTTTAGTGACAATTATTTTTCAAATTAACTAACATCAGCGATAGTCCAATATCCCTTGAGGACATATTAAATTATACGCCTTCATTCTCTCTATAATACACGCCTTTTTAAATAATTACAAGCGTTTGAGCAAAATACAATTAAAGACCCAGCAGGAAATTAGCACAGAGAGTACAGTAGGAAATTAGGAAGTAAAATAAAACAAAATTCAAGATAAAGAAACAGAAATCGAAATATATATATTAACAATTGTATAAAAGAAAGTTATATTATTGTATACTTTCCTTGAAACATTTCTTTAATAAAGTACCAAATGTTGTGTCCCTTTCATTTATTATGCTCCAAAATGAGAGTCTTACATTTTAGCGAATTTTATTGCCCTTTTATTTTTTCCATTTTAAACTCTTCGTGTGTCCCATAATATTTTCCAACTGGAAATCCTGGCTGTTTTAACTGTAATGCCAACTGTTTTATTTTTGGCAATTAGTTGTTTCTTCTTTAAGCCAAAAAACAAATTTCATTGAGTGGGCTGGATCACTTGGAAGTTTATTTTTATATATTTTTTGTTTGTTTGCTGTTTGCTATAACTTTCGTTGTGTTGAACAAATTACAATACTCTAAGCACTCCCACCAACATGAACATGAATTTTAACAACGGACAAAAAAAAAAATATAGTCAAATTGAACTTAATGTTTCCCAGCTATAAAAGTGTACTACTACCACGAGCTACGAGTTGTACTACAACTAAAACTATGTGTGGTAGATGTGGGATTTTTATTAGAGTGTAGCATTAGGGCAGTTCACATAGTAGTTGCAATATTTGAGTGGTTACCGAATACTCGCTTAGCAAAATGTTGACAAATTGCTGGTTTTAGTCTTTTTACAAAGAAAAGTTAACCAAAAATAGACTTTCCAAACAAATTCGTGCATTTTTTATATACTCATGACGGGTACCAAGTAACCATTAAGCAAAATATGGCTTATTCCTGTTTATTTCATAATTGTCTATTGTTTAATGGTTAATAAAATCGGTTATACTGAAAAAAGTCAAGGTGGGTACCAAGCACCCGTTTCATAAACATATTTTTAAACTAAAATTTCCTTTTGAAATTACATTGATTTAAGGTTTAAATTTAATTTGTTTAAACAAAATTGCGTGATTATATCCAATGAGTACCCAGTAACCATTTAATTAACTTCCTGCAATAGCTCTAAGTAACAAAGAAATGCAGTTTTTCTTTATTTACAATTATTTAATACTATCAGAAGTAAAATACCACAAGAAACTAGATATAAATAACGAGTACCCACTTCTCAGAATGAATCAAATTCTGATGTTTCGCTCTTTATAGATAGATAAGTTAAAGGGAAATGATAAAATAATATTTTTCCCTAAAAATTATCACTATCAAAGCTATATTCCATGAACTTGTGGCGGGTACCAAGTAACCATTAAGCAATTAATTGATAATTCATAGTTTTTACAATATAATTTTCAAATTATGGAAAAAACTTACTAAAAAAAATATATACAAAATCAAGTTTCCTAATCAAAATTATGCGGGTACCAAGTACCAATTTTATCAAAATGTTAATAAACATTAATTTTCTTTGCAATTTTCATTGAAACGTGCGTTTTCTTTCTTTATAATTATTTAATGGGATGACTAACTAGTACCCACAAGGATAAATAACGAGTACCCGAGTATCAAAATGTTGACAAATTCTTGTGTTTTACACGTTTTAGAAAGAAAAGTTAAGTTTGTTTAAAAGAATTATATTTTATCATGAAAATTTACTAGTAACACACTCTAATTCCATGAAACTGAGGCGGGTACCAAGTAACCATTAATCAAGTTTTTTCCTAATTCCAAGTTTTTTTTATAATTTTATAATTACGTATGTGTTTCTGGTTAATAAAATAGGATTTTCCTTAAATAATCATAAGGTTACCAAGTACTCGTTTTATACAAAAATTTTATAAACTAAAATTTTCTTTGAAATTTGCCTTGAAACGTGGTTTTTCTTTCTTTATAATTGTTAAATGTAAAAAAAAAGTAGCATTTTATAAGAAACTAGTTTTAAGTACCGAGTACCCGTTTATAAAAATGTTAACAAATTTGTGTTTTTGGTATGATAAACAAAAATAAGTAAATGGTAAACAAAAATTTAATCGATTTTCAAAAAAATAGTCTAATAACACAGACAACTTGTATGAAGTTGAAACGGGTACCAAGTAACCATTGAGAAAATTATTTCTAATTCCTAATTTTTTGTAATTTTCTTATTATAGTACATCTCGTTATGCGTTAAAGGTTAATAAAATCGTTTTTGATTTAAAAAAAATCATACGGTTACCGAGTACCTGGTTTATAAAAATGTTAAATTTCCTTTGCAATTTGTATTGAAACGTACGTTTTTATTCTTTATACTAATATAATGATATCAGTAATCAAATTTTCAAATAAATTAGGAATGAATACCGAGTAACCATTTGTTTTTTTTTCGATAAAAAAAATTTTCTTTATAACTGATTTTAAGTTAATATCATTTTATTTGCGATTTGCTTGGAAACCTGGTTTTCTTTTTTTATAATTATTAAATCCAATCAGAAACTAGGTTTGAATACCGAGTACCCGTTTTTCAGAATAATGACAAATTCGTGTTTTTGGTGTGATATACAAAAATTAGTGAGCGGAAAATAAAAAACTAAACGACAGTAAAACAAAATTGCCTCGTAACATAACCAAATTTCATGAAGTTGTGATGGGTACCAAGTAACCATTGAGAAAATCATAGATAATTCCTATTTTTTTTATAGTTTTCTTATAATATATGCGTTAGTGCTTAGTAAAATCGTTTTTGCTTTAAAAAAAATCTTACGGTTACCGAGTACCCGGTTTATAAAAATTTAAATAATTTAAAATTTTCTTTGCAATTTGTGTTGAAACGTTCTTTTTAATTATTTATAATAATTTAATGACATCAGAAATAAAAATTTAATAAAAATTAGGAATGAATACCGAGTAACCATTTATTAGAATGTTGATAATTTTGAGTTTTGTGCTCAAGTTTTCTTATAATTTGCACCGATTTTAAGTTAAGAGCATTTAATTAACAAGAAAATAAGGAAAATGCAAACAAGCTTGTATGGGTACTTAGTAACCATTACCCAAATAAATTGTAAATAAACAAATTTTTTGGAAATTTTTAATATATCTTTTAATTGTTAAAAGATTTTAACTTAAAATACCTAAAAAAAAATTTATTTGTTAGAAAAATTACTCTTATGGGTAACGAATAACCATTAATAAAAACATTTAGAATTTAGAAAATTTTTTCACATTTGGCATTTTTCAAAATAAGCTACTAAAATTTTAAGATTTTAACTTTAAAAACCTAAATAATCTCATTTCTTAGAAACATAACTCTTATGGGTAACGAGTAACCATTTATGAAAAGTTTTAGAATTTCCAGAATTTTTTTAGATATGACATTTTTTATAAATTATCTACTAAAAATCCATATTTTACGACATATTTTTTAAAAAACCTTTATGAGTACCGAGTAACCATTAATGAAAATGTGTATATTTCCCAGATTTTCTCTGAATTTTAAGATTTTTAATAAATAAGCAGCAAAACCCTGATATTTAAAGTTAAATGTTTTAAAAAACCTTTAATGAGTACCGAGTAACCATTAATCAAAAGTGGTATAATTTCTAGAATTTTTTAAGTTTTACGATTTTCTATACATAAACAACTCCAAACAGAATGCTTTAATAAAAACTTAAATTATTGGGAGTTTTTTGCTTGAAAATGTATTTTATGTTCCCTCCTAATAAAACATTTGCACATGCAGCAGATGCTGCAACACAAAAAAAGCAAGGCGTTAATTTACATTTATTAACTTGTTTAAGGGTGATAATAAAAATGTTTATAAAAAACAAATATAAAATACCAAAAAAACACAAAAACTAAACGGAAAAAACAAACTTTTGTCATTATCTAGACCAGACATAAAAAGTTTTTTTTTTTTTTTATTGCACAGACGAAGTTCAAGTAAAAAAAGAAATGCCAGCAAAGACAACCTGTTGATTTAACCAAATTTTGTGCAATTTATGTTTTTAATTTTATTTTATAAATGTAATTGCGTAGCTATTGTTATTAAAAAATATTTGTTAAACATAATTTCTTTATATAAACAATTTATTTATTTCAATAATTTTTATATTCTACTTTCTTTCAAACTTCTTTTCTACTTTTTTTTACATGCTTTCAAAATATCAAATAATAATTTTCAAAAAATGGATACTTTTGTAATGAAAATATTCAAAAAAAAAAAAAAAAAATCAAACACTTTACACCAAAACTGCATGTTATAAATCAACAAACTGCATAAAAAACTGCAAAAAAAAACTGCCACAATTAAAAAATAAAACCTTCTGCAAACTGCCGCCAACCAAATAAATAATAAACGCATGTTATACCATAATTCTTTAAACTTTAATTTTGCCTAAACAACACTTTATTAAAAAAATTTCTTTAAACAAATAATTTAGCTTCTAAGAAAATACCCATAAATGCTTCTTATGTTATTTATACTGATGAAAGCGGCCAGGTCTGTTAAGTTTTTACTGTTAATGTTATGTTTATGTTATTATCAACTGTTAAGTTTTTGTTTAAATTAGCTTTTAAAGCTTTTTTTTTGTTTTATTTTATTTAACATATTTTCTGTTTCATTGATTTTATTTTAAAAAGCTTATATTTTGCATTTCAAAATTTTATAATCTCTAAGTTTCTTGTTTTTTTTTTTTTTTTTTTTTTTGTTAATTTTCGTTTGTGCTTTATTTAAATTTCTTTAAAATTTTGTATTTTTTTAAAAAAAATCTTTAGAAACCAGCAAGTTTTGTGATATTTTTGAAAAATTATTTCAAATAATGAATAATATTTACTTAGTTTGTAAGCAAATTTTATAAGACTGATTTGTTATTGTACAGGACCTTAACAACACACCATTAAACAGTTTAGAAAATATATATGTAACTTTTGTAACACAAAAACACTGGAATTTTGTTTATAAAAAATTTAATTCTTAAGGAAATTTTTAAAATAATTTATAAGTTAGTATTAAAAAACACTCTTAAAGAAGGTATTTTATAAAAACTTTTCAAAATATGTTTTAAGTAACAAAATTAAAGTATTATCTATAGATTTTTAGATTCAAATCAGTGGTCGGCACAAAGAGATTTATATACATTTGTGTGCTTGAACTGAAAGCAAATTGCGTTCGCATTTTAAGTGAACTCATTATATATAGAAGAGAACATGTCTATTTTTAAATCGATTAAGACATATTCCCTTCTTCAGTCAAGGGTAGAAAATAGTGAATTTTTTTTTTCAAAAATGTCTAAGTCCCATTTCCTAAAATTAATATAATTTTGTATGAGAACTGTCAGTATTTCGTCACGATAAAAAAGTAACATATATTGAGAAAATGGGGCTATGTTTATCATAAACAAGTAAGAGAACTTTATTCAGCTGTACCGAATCTTATACATCCTTCATCAAAGTTTACTTTACGATAAAGATTGAAAATATTTTAAAAATTTTTTTTTAAAATTTTTTTTTTTCTGAAAAAATTTTTATTAGTGAAAGAAATATGGATAAATAAAAATTTTTTGTTGAAAAAAAATTCGCGGGTTAAAAAATATTTGTCCCGATTTTGACCCATTGTAACAGGTGGCGCAAAAGTAATCCTCCTATCAGAAAATGCTATAAATTTTGCGATTGGCCCCTAATGTCAGTTCTGTTTTGACATTTGTGTAGTAAACGCATGCGAAATACACGCTAATAAACAATGTTACGCTACACTGCTCCAGAACGCGGAATATTGCTGACTATTTATTTGAGCAAAAATCGGCAAAATTTATAGCATTTTCTGATAGGAGGATTACTTTTGCACCACCTTGTAGATCCGAATTATTACGTCGTGGGAAAGGTCTTTGAAATATCTACCATTTGATATACATATTCTATATATTAATGACTTAGTAATCCAGATATAGATTAAAAATCACAATTCGAGGTGGTCGTGATTTTTTGCTCATATCTCAGTTATCTGTGAGCCGATTTTCTTGATTTTAAAAAGCAACCTAACCGGCACAATAGTGGTTATATCGATGTATGAATCAAGTATGTTAGTTGTTTGGGGGTCACAGAAAATTGATTTCAACATACAGACGGCCATGAATATTACGACCCCACTATCTTTACAGTGCCCTGAAGACGATCAAATAAACCCTTCCATCAGTGCATATGTGTGAGCGTTGTATGCTTGAAGCTTCAAAGGAGATGTACAAATAAATACGTCAATAAACATTTGTATTTCAACACACTTTTCCATTATTACCAAAAATCTCGAAGAAACTGAAGTTTTTTATTGTTAATCAGAGACGTAATATGAATATTTTTTTTTTTTTTTTTCATCTGTGCACTTCACTTGACAGTAAATACAAAGTAAATAAAATTTGATTTTCAATTACAACAGAATACGATCAAATAATCAGTCGTCAAATAAAAAAATCAAAACTTTTTGATTTTCATCAATCTTGGCCGACAACGCGTACGTGTAAACGAAAAAGAACGATTGCACTCACACAACTATGTTATGGATGTGTTTATTTTATCGTCTACAGGGCGCTTAACGAATATGGGATCGCAAATGAAAAATGTGGAAATAACAAATAGAATGACAAACTTGTATGTACCCATACCCTTGCCATATAGATGAGATCAAAATGAAGTCCATTGGATATCATGTTCTTAAATTTGTTCAGCACATATACATTTTACTGTGACATATCAACTTAAAATAAATATCATGTAGCTGATTGGTACATTCCTGGAGGATGAGTTAGTTTCGGCCACCAAAGATAACTGGACAAAACCACCCAAACAGAAATCTGGTGATAAGGCCCATGAGTAGTTCTGTGCATTAATTTATTGTTTTTAATTTATCAAAACCATAATTGTAAATTATAATTCATTATTACCGACCAATATATATTTTAAATCAAAAAAATGAGACAAGTTATCACCAGAAATATTTACAAAATATTTTCGGGAATTTTAGAAAAGCAAGTAATCACTTCTGTCTCAGATCATATGTAAAATTAAACTCTTAAACTTTAAGGGATGATTCATGATCGATAAAATATCAATTGGCAATATAACAAAATCAATTACTCTGTTTTCAAATTAATCGTAATTGGCACATGCGCCCCTCTTCTATAGCGCCCTGGAGACAATCCAATAAACCCGTCAAAGAGTGCATATGTATGAGTGTCGTATGATTGTAGCTTTAAAGGAGACTTGCAAATAATATCGTCAATCACCATAGGTTTTTTGACGCACTATTCCATTATTGCCAAAAATCTCAATGAAACTGAAGGTTTTTTTTTTTTTTTTTTTTTTTTTTGTTAATCAGAGACGTAAAACTCAAAATATGAATACCCATTTTCATCCGTGCACTTCACATGACGGCAAACACATAAAAAATATGAAATTTGATTGTCAATCACAACAGGAGACGATCAAATAAATAAATCAAAACTTTTTGAATTTCATCAATCAACGAGTACGTGTAGCCGATAAAGAACGACTTCACGCACACAACTATGTGATTGATTTGTTTATTTGATTCTATGGCGTATACTTAATAAATACTAAATATAATGAATTAGTAGTAATCATATGCTTTAGGAGGTATTTTGCAATATCTTTTTATAGTCTTTACATCGAAATATTAATCGAAGACCCACAAACGTATATATATTCTGAGTCCTTATGAAATGCTCAAGCGATCTAGTCATGTCTGTCGGCCTGTCCGTCTGTCTGTTGAAAACACGATAGGGCGCAAAAGAAAGGAGCTAGCTGGCTGAAAATTTTCCAGAAATACTCTCTGTTTCTTTGGTATTGAAAATGGGCAATATCGGTAAAGTGTTTAACCTAGCCCCCATACAAATGTCCCCGGAATTCACATGTCATTAACATGTTGTTTATGTGGCAATCCTGATACAATTTTGCACAAATTAGTTCTAAGTACTCTTAAATGATACTGTAAAGTATGGCGAAAATCGGAAAACATTTGTCCCTAGTGCCCATACAAGGTCTACTTAGAAAATGACTTGAACATTCATAATACTAATAGTATAAAATTTGGAATTGTTGCGTTTTTTCCTTGCTGTTCTGAAAGTATATATTTGGAGGATTCAAATGGTCAGCTATTAAGTCATATTGTCATAAAAAAGCTAATATATTATGATAGTTTAAACCAATTGTTGTTGTGCTTTAAACAAGGAAAGTTTTATTTTATGACAAAACAATAAACATATGGTCAATTCACAAGGTCTCTTATCATATCATATTCTCATAATATGCTAATATTTCACAATGGTTTTTATTGCTTTTCATGCAAAAAATGTCCTAAAATAATACTTCTTTCTATGCTATGTTTATTGTGGTATCATAACGAACCAGCCGAGACCAACGCCGAATGCCTCAGAGTCGGTTAAGCCCAGCCGCCAAATCGTGATATATTAGGACATTATGACAATATGACTGATCAGAGACCTTGTGAATTGACCAATAGTTTAAAAAGTCTTATTAGTTTCGAAATTTTTTGTTTGAAATGTTAATAAAAATGAAACCACTGTTTTGATTTTCTTTTTATTTTATTGAAATTATTATTACAAATCGACATGGTTTTCCGGAAACCTTTCCATTAAGATTTTTATAGTGTTTTCTGTCACTTTGTTTGAACACGTAGTCCATCTTCAATTCTCTTTTAACAAGAGTTCAATATCTCTCCACTGGCCTTAGCTCCAGGTAGTTTGGAGGATTTACCTCTCTTGGTACAAATACCAAAATATTGTTCTTGTACCACTCAAGACCTTGCTTACCATAGTGACGGATGCCAAATCAGGCCAAAAATAAGTGGACACATTAAGAAGTCTTATGAATGGAAGCATCCTCTTTTTTATAAACATTCCTTGATGTAAATTTCGGTATTTACAGAGCCCTTTATAACAAATGTTTGGCTTCTTTTGCTGCAATTTCATATTGCTTGCCATGCCAAGAACTTTTTGGTAATTTTTTCTGCTTTTGTGTCCTAAACATGTCTACAACTTTCTCTCGACCATCAGCAACATAAAAATATTGACCAGGAAGCTGCGACAACGTTTCGTCATCCATTATGCAGCAGGTATATTTTTTGTATAAAATTTGACTTCAATTTCCGTGATCTAAATTTTTAGCAGAGTTCCTGTCAGTTACTTTTTGAGCCTTGTATGTTTTTACACCTGCATTGGCTTTAACTTTTCGTACCAAAAAGTCCGAGTACTGAGCTAACCGGACTGATTTCCTACCGGAGCTCTTTTGAAAATGCTTTCTATTTTTTTTGGCTTTAGAACCATTCTGTGGACCATTCCTTCTACATGAACCAGGGTTTCTGTCAACGAACGAGTTCTCCCGAAAAATTACATTGGAATTTAATAATACTGGAATCAGTTTCACGTTTGATCTTTGATTGTTTGGCCAACTTTTTGTAGGACCAAGTTGGATTTAGTTGAAAATATTTAAAAATTTTAGTACGCATTCTTTTCTCGTTACTCATTTTAATCAGATTAACAACAAATAAACATAATTGACATTAAATATAATAACTGACATGCGTTACAAAGGTAACTTGATAAAAAAAAAAAAAATCAAATAATACTTGGGTTGAAAAGTTTTAATAAAAAACGTGTGTTGAGGTTTTTTCGATCTCAGTCCATATGTTGTGTTCTGGTGTCTATTTGAGAACTATCAGCCGTGTGAGATATTGGTCTTGTTATACCCTTCACTATAAGGAGCAAGGGTATATATAAGTTTGTCATTCCATTTGCAACTTAAGACCAAATAAAGTATTAATATTGTGGGTTGTTATAGATAGCAGAGTCGATATAGCCATGTCCTGCCCATCCATCTGTATGTTGAAATCAACTTTCCATAGCCCCCATATAACTTACATACATGATTTATATATCAATATATCCGCTATAGTCCCTGTTCGGTTGCTATTTAAAATCGAGAAAATCGGACTACAAGTGTCTGAGATATAAACAAAAAACCACGACTATCTCGATTTTTGATCAATATCTGGATTACTAAGTCATTAATATAGACAAGATAGATATCTCATGATAGATATTTCAAAGAACGTGCCAACTACATATATAATGCCATAGTAATTCAGACCTACAATGGATCAAATGTTTTGGTACCCTATTTTTTCACTAATAAAAATTTTTTCACCAAAATATATTTTTAAACTGAACAAAATAGCTCTCTTACTTGTTAAGTTTTTGCTCCCGATTGCGAATAATCAAATGGGAATTAAACTGCCCACATTTGTAAGCACTTTTTTTAGAGGCAGCATGGTTTGTGAAAGGACAGAATTAACGGATCCTTATCAGCGTCTGTGCTGATACCATTTATGGTGGTTTGCATGTTTCTTTGACAAGTTTGATAACAATGGATATATAGACTCTAATGTGAAGAATTGAATTCAAAAACTTCAAAAGTGGAATTCAAGTAAAAAACGAAAATGTAAAAATTTAAACTTAAATATCTTTTAAACTTTAAGAGACAACTTAGCGAAATGATTTGGAATTTCTTTATCTCCCTCTGGATTTACAACAATGTCTCAAGCTTCATTCGTTTATATTTCATTTAGCAATCGAACCGGTAGGTTATAAGACTCAGATTTATTACCACTGTTTTTCGATTGATCCTGATTTACTGGTATACAGCTTTCATTTTAATATATCTTTTGAGAAATTAGTATTAAGAATCTAACTCTCATAGTTCCCCAAAAATATACAACACTTCAATTTACAAATATTCCATCATCAATCAATAAAAATTTAGTTGCTAAACTATTATATACTTTCCCCTATTTAATATAATTAAGTCTTAACAAAAAAACTTAACGGTTTCATACTACCTATCTTACTCTGTGTGCTCTGTTTACCTAACTCTCCACGTTAGTTTATTACTAAAATATTTAGTATAATTACTTTTAGCTATTTAGGTAAAAACATCATTAAATTATTTATAAACTACTGCCAGAGTATTTACTCTATAATAAAAATAATAAAAATGAAAATGAAAACAACAGCAATATTTTCAGTCGCCTTTTTCTCTCTCTTTTCCTCACCATTTCCGGTGATGGTGTTGTAGTTTATTTTAGTTTTTTTTTTTTCATTATTTTACGAGCAATTTTAATTTAATTGAATTGACCCTCTTAGAACTTGTATGTGTTTTTTTTTTTTATTTTTTATCAACAACCAACAAGGTATCCTTTCGCTCATTGACAAATAACTACAAAAAAGTAAAGAAAAAAAATGAAACAACAAAGAAAATATTAACTAAAATTGTAGGAGAATAACATAGAAAGTTTAAAATGTTCCTATAGTTTTGTATAAGTACATATACAGTCAGTAACAAAATATATAAACGAGGTATGTATATGATATTAAACAAAATTTTGTTATAAGGTCATGTAACTCTTACTGTTTCAAGTAAAAGATCTACTGCTTAGTACGGCATAATTACTTTTTCGTAACTTATGCACTCTAGTTACTAAATATCAGATTCACTATTAGTTACAAAGCGTATTATTTTCCGCTAATTGTATTCCCTCATCTACTCCCATTTACTTACATACATTTCTATATGGCCAAAAACACTTTTATTTTAAAGTCTATGAAACCCACCTTGATTGTTCAATATTTCCTAAGTGTTTCTTCAAAATAACAAATAGTTTTTTGTTAATGACACTTTTAGCAATAAAATAGCAAAATTTAAAAATAAAAGTTTTATATCTTAAAGGTCTATAAGTTGCATTGGGAGTATGAGTTAAAAATGCGGGATTTTTAAATTTTTTTTATTTTGAAACATTTGTAAAATATAAATTTCATTTTTTGAGGCCTAGACTGAATCTAGCCAATTTCTGATATTCTGTTCTAATGTGAAGCGTATCCCAGAGATAGTATTCTTCATCGATCGTAACAAATAGTATTCGCATGGGGCATTGTCTGGACTTTAAGGCGGGTGAGGCAAAACTTCCCAACCACTTTATTATATATGCTTTTTAAAAGGTATTGCAACATATGGCCGAGTGATGTCATGATGGAATATAACGGTTTTATGTCTGGCCACATATTCTGGGCGTTTTTCGGCTAATACTCGCTTCAAACGTATCAGTTGCGTTCGGTACAAGTTGCATGTGATGAGCTGATTTTAGCAGCTCATAGTAGATACGATCCTTTTGCTCCCACCAAATATAGAGCATTATCTTAGCGCCATGGATATTTGGCTTTGGTGACGATTTAGCTGGTTGCCCGGACTTCACGTACGATCTCTTATGCTTCAGATTATCGTAACCTGATTCGGTGCAAAATTGATTTTCTTTTATAGCGTTCAAGCTTCATTTCGGACATGCAAAATCGTATTTCAAGGTCCCTCGGCTTCAATTCTTATGATACCCGACTTCCCTGCTTTTGGATGAATCCAGCTGCTCGCAAAAGTTTTGAAATTGCTGCTTGAGTAGCTCCTGGTGATTTTGCAAACTCTCGTTGATTTTGACAACAATCTTCATAAAGTGATGCCTCCAATTCTTGGTCTTCAGACTTTCATGCCTGGGCAATCTTTGTCTTCCGTGTCCAAATCACCACTTCTGAACCTCACAAACCATCACTCGTACATTTAAAGCGATGGAACACAATCACCATAATGAAGCTTATGAGCAACTGGTGCACAGTGGTATAGAAACAAAAAAGAGGGAAATGAATCGTAACTTCTGAACCGTTAGTCCCGTTTGAATGAGATTTCACATGCGTAAAGAGGAATGAGATTTCACTTGTGTCAAGAGGAAGTGTTGTTGAGTTTACATTTTGAATTTGGAGCTCATAGGTTCACCAGGAGCGAGGCCAGGGGTTCCCAATTTAGGATACCTCTATTATGTTCAATTTTTAAAAAGATACTATTTGTTCGTTTTTGTTCCAACTTCAACAAAATTACATATAAAGAATCTCCTTGTCAAGCACTACTATCAAATTATTTATACTACTATTTGAATTTCCACCGCATGGGCTCAACAGGGTTGCGGCCAGGGGTTCCCAAAGTAGGATACCTCAGTATGTTCAATTTTTAAAACGATACTATTTCTTCGTTTGTGTTCCGACTTCAAAAAAATTACATATATAAAATCTTCTCATCGAGCACTACAAAAAACATTGCCGAAGCTGTCAATTATCTCTTAAAGCTTCAGAGATATTCGCATTTGAAAATAAAATTTTCAAAACTTTTACCCATCTTACTCAAGTTTTTTGGTGACAGCGGATCCAAATATTTCACACTTGTCCCCATTTTGTCCTTTATTAGACTAACAACAAATATATGTAGCAAATAAAAGAAGGACTGTTTAAAAATAATGACTGAGACCAAAGTTGTATGCATTTGAACTTAAAACATGAAAAAAACTATTTTTCGCTAGATTTTTGGGAAAAAAGTACATTTTTCCTTTTGAAGTTATCTAAAAAATTTCTAAGAAAATGTATTAAGAATTTATATGTTTTGAAAAGTTAACTTTATATCAAAGATTTTAAATTAAAAAAATATTGACAATTTTTGTCACCGAGGGGACCAGGTCCATCCAAAAAATGTCTACTTTTTATGTAAAATTCAACTTTAGGGCAAAAATTCTCAAATCACATAGTCGATATCAAAATAAAGTTAACCAATCTTGTAAAGGCTTCCGATAATTCCAACCATGGTATTAATATTATAGCCAAAAACCTAAAAAAAATATAATTTTTGGGACTTTTCAAAACTTTTTTGGAAATTTCGGGATTCCTGATAAAAAATTTCAAAATTTGTTTTTAGTTTTCCGTTTTTTAATAGAAAAATCTATAGAACTGTTAAATTTCATTAAAAAGTATTGATAAATAAAATTTTAATTTCAATTTGAAAATTCAATTTTTGTCATATATTTTAAAAAATCGTGAAAAAAATGTACTGAAATTTTAAAAAGAAATTGTGTTTTTGCCCATATTCATTGCTTTAAAAGGTTTATTACTAATTGACACACCTGTATGTACTCAGACTTACACAAAAACCATGGTATTTGTATATGTTGCCATTTAGGTGGGTGGTTTGATCAGTTTAGCTACATTTTTTTTATATATATTTTTTTTTTTCAATTAAGCTGGTTAGCAAGAAATACTGTGTAAGTAGTAGTTGTTAGTTATTAGCAAGTTTACATATGTATCTAGTTACATGTGTTGGTTATTCTCTTTATTTTTGTAGTTTTTGTTTCATGTTGTAAATTAGGTTAATCAAATTAATAGCGCATCCGCGCCTTTATACCAAATAAACCATTATAATTAAGAGTGGGTTCTAGGTTTTTTGTTGTTGATGTACATATTTGTTGGTTTATTTTTTTTTTTTCGTTCTCAATGAAGCATTCTTAGTAAACATTTAATGTATGACAGTGGTATACGGACAGTGAGTGGGTTTAAAGAGAAGGATACTGATGTTAGAATATAAAAAAAATTTCAAATGAAGGCTAATGGAATAATACGGTTTCATGTCTGTTGTCTGGCGCTCTGCTCGCTTCAAATTAATCAGTTGCACTCCGTACAGGTTCCTTGTGATGGTCTAGCCAGATTTCAGCAGCTCATAATAGATACGATCCTTTTGTACCCTCCAAATACAGAGCATTATTTTAGCGCCATGGATATTTGGCTTTGGTGTCGATTCGGCTGGTTGGCCGGGCTTCACATACAATCTCCTTCACTTCGGATTATCGTAATAGATCCATTTTTCATCACAAGTAATGCTTCGGTGCAAAAATTATTTTCTTTTATTGCGTTCATGCAGAATTTCGGGCATGCAAAATCATGCTTTTAGGTCACTCGGCTTCAATACATATGGTGCCGAATTTCCCTACTTATGAATGAATCCTGCTGCTCGCAAACATTTTGAAATTGTCTGAATACCTCCCAATGATTTAGCAAGCTCTCATATTGATACCGATGGAGCTCATTCACCATAAGCTTTGTTGAGTAATTGCCGTGCTTTAGCGGTACTTTTTTCAAATTAAAGAAGTAAAGCAAAAATTCGTTAGTACAAAATTCGATATTTTCGTTGCAAGAAGGAGAATAAATGATACATTTGTACAATTGTTGCTACGTGGTGCACTTTCGATGTGAAAATTTTTGCATAGCATGTTTTCGAAAATCAATCAGTCGAAAGAAAAACATTAACAACTCAATTTACGCATATCAAACAAAAAAATTAAAATTTTGTGAAAGTGAGCAAAATCACTAAATTGTGAATAAATTCGAAAAGAATCACTCGATTTTTATGATCAATATCTCATTTTTTTTGTTATTACATGTAACTTTGCGAAAAAGCAATAAATCTGAACGATTTCCGCCGCTTTCGATTTTTCTTGATTTTTTTAAAACAAAAAAATTAGCTATTTTCTCGTAAAAAATATATTTTTTACTTCAATTTGTTATTATAACTCCGAAACTACTAAGCCGATTGAAACGCAATATATATGTAAAAATTTGTACATACCATAGGGAAAATGTTTTTAAAAATAAATCATTCGAAAGAAGAACATTAGCTACTCAATTTTATGTATATCAAACAAAAAACTAAAATTTTGTGAAAGTGAGCGAAATCACTTAATTGTGAATAAATTCGTAAGGAATAAATCTATTTTTACGACCAGTATCTCATTTTGTTCCTACTACATGTGGCTTTGCGATAAAGTAATAAATCTGAACAATTTCTGCCGTTTTCGATTTTTCATGATTTTTTTAAAACAAAAAAATTTGCTATTTTCATGTAAAAAATATATTTTTTCCTTAAGTTTATTATTATAACTTCGAAACTAGTGAGCCAATAGAAACGCTATATATATGTGAAAATTTGTACATAGTATGGGAAAAATGTTTTCAAAAATCAATTGATGAAAAAAAGAACATTAACTGCTCAATTTTATGTATATCAAACAAAAAAAATAAAATTTTGTGAAAATGAGCGAATTCACTTAGTAGTGAATAATTTCGAAAATAATCAATGGATTTTTATGTTCAATATCTCATGTTGTTGCTATTATATGTGGCTTTTCAATAATGAAACAAATCTGAACAATTTCTTCTGTTTACAATTTTTCATGATTTTTTTTAAAACAAAAAAATTTGTTATTTTCATGTAAAAAATAATTTTTTTGCTTAAATTTGTTATTATAACTCCGAAACTACTGAGCCGATTGAAACGCTATATATATGTGAAAATTTGTACATAGTATGGGGAAAATATTTTTAAAAATAAATCATTCGAAAGAAGAACATTAGCTACTCAATTTTATGTATATCAAACAAAAAACTAAAATTTTATGAAAATGAGCAAATTTACTTAGTAGTGAATAATTTCGAAAAAAAACAATAGATTTTTATGATCAATATCTCATTTTGTTCCTACTACATGTGGCTTTGTGACAAAGCAATAAATCTGAACAATTTCTGACGTTTTAGATTTTTCATGATTTTTTTAAAACAAAAAAATTTGCTTTTTTAATGAAAAAAATTAATTTTTTGCTTAAATTTGTTATTATAACTCCGAAACTACTGAGCCAATTGAAACGCAATATATAAATGGATTAAAGGTTATGTAAATCTAAATTGTTCTGTGTTTATTTTAATAATAGCGGACTAAGCCTTTTTGAGTAATCATTAATTACTTATTTTTTTTTTAAAAAAACCTCTCCATAGAATAGAAAATTTTTACCATATTTGTACTACTGGAACCACAATATATCAAAATTGTGTAGTGGCTTAAAAAGCCTCTAAAATTTTCTCGATTTTGTTGCCCTGTGTAATTTCCTTTGTTTATTAAACAAATTAAACACAAAACAAAATCTTTCCCAAACAAATTTCATGAGGGCCTGAAACACAACTAGAAAACAATTTTCAATTATTTGTCTGAAAAACATCCAAAAATTATTTGAAATCAATGAAATTTTTATAAAAAAAATTTTAAAACTTTTTTCTAAAATCTTTAGATTTTAAGCAGTTGAAAAAAATGTTCGATATAAAAGTAATTTTTACTGAGTAATTTTATTTTGTCATTAAAATTTATTTAATTTATAAGAAGTATAATTTTTTTAAGAACAAAGTTTGTGTAACTTATTTAAAAAATTAAGTTAGTATCCTTATATTTCTAATTCATTACTGTTTAAAAAACGAGAGCGAGGGGAAACCAAATTAAGGCCTGATAGTGAAAGCAATCATACAACAACGAAACGACAGAAAAAAAAAGCTGTTTATTTAATGTCAGTCCATGATGATGGTGATGTCACAATTTGCTTTCTTTTTTGTGTGTCTTTTCTAATGTACTACTATATGTATGTATTCAGTCAGCTCTAACCAATATTTAACTAACACTAATGACTGATGATGATGGCGATGGCGATGGCGGCGATGAGAATGATGATGACGATTACAACTGTTATGACACTCCCTTTTACCTTATTTTTTTTATATTTTTTTTTAAATAACGACTAATGAAAAAAGGCATTAGTATTAAAAGCACACACTTATATACACACACACATATTTATTCCCATACTTACATACATACACACGTAAAAATACTTGGCTATAGCTAGTAATTTACTATAATATAAACTATTGTATTGTTTTTTATACAAGGACATTCTTTTTTTATGTTTTATTTTCTTGTATAAAAATTATTAAACTCTTGATTATAGTTTAAGTTAATAAATTAAGAAAATTATGTTAAAAAAAAACCCAGCCACAATATGTTTGTTAAAACTGAAATTTTTTTCTTCTTCTTTTCCCCCACTCTTTTTTTTTTTTTTGTCTCTTAATTTTATTCCAAAATCCGCTGACCCTTTGATAACCCTTTCAAAAAAAAACAAAAATAATAATTTCTAAAAGCAGCTCATAACTCAGATCGGCGGTTATTATATCACACACAGTGTCCAATACTTATAAATGGTACTGTTTACATTATTAGGTAATGAAACCTTTAAAACAAATTTTAATAAATCAAATAAATTGCATTAAATACAATTGAAACAATTAAAAATAACTATGCATATTGCTTTTTAAGCTTGAGTTTAGCTTAAAAGCTTTTTTTAAATAAAGCTTTAGTTGTGCTTACTTTTAAATTTTGGTTTTGCCTTCATCAACAACAACAACAATAAAAAAATAAAAAATATTAAACAACAACAACAACTTACAATTTGTACACTTTAATCTTAAATGTATTAGAAACAAAAAAGAGCTTTAAAGCTTGTTAAACACCAAAGCTTTCTTGTTTTATTTTCAAATAAATATCTATTTATAATATAATAAATTACTCGTATTACCAACATCAACTAAATGTTTTATAACAACATCAACAAAACAACAAAAGCTTATTGTTTTCTTTTTATTCTTTTTTTTTTTGTCTCTTTTTTCATATATTTCTAGTGCCGTCATTTAGGATTTGTAACTGTGTGTTTGTTAAAAAGATCTCTTAAATTCCAACAAATAAAACAGAGTTTTAGGAGCTTCACTTTTTCCAAAAAAAACGAACAAATAAACCCAAATGAAAGAAAAAATCTTAAACAAAACTTAAACTCTAGCACCAAATTTAATTCATATTTTTTCTTACAAAATACCAATAAAACAAAAAAATTACCCCAAACAAAAAACAAAAAACATTCCATTCAAACAAAATATAAAACTTAAATTGTGATATTAGAATCAAAAACAAAAAAAAAAAAAAAAAAACAAAACCCAATGATAAAGAAAAACTTATGATAAAGTAAATCAAACCAAAATCAAAACTGAAAATGTGAGTTTTACAAAAATCCTTAAATTTACTTTTAAGTTCAGTTCTTTCTAGTGCCACAGCTTTTTAATTTAAGCTTTTCTCTTCTTACTTATGTTAATTTTTTGTTATTTTTGTTTTAATCTTTAAACAAAACGAAACTGGTGTGCGTGTGTTGTTTAGATCTTATTACTATTTATATCTCAACAATTAAATCAAATCACAATGTATTGTATTTAAATTTCCAAAAATCTACTCAATATATAACTTGCTGCTTTCTATATAAAGCTTTCTTTTAAAGCTTATTTTGTTTTCAGTTATGTTTTATAATTTTGTTATTATTATTATTTCAGTTTGTTTTGTGTTTAGGTAAATTTTATATTCCTTATAACCACAACAAGAAAAAAAAGCTTATTTTTTAAGATCTAAAGTTTTCCTAAATTTAAGCTTTTTCAAAACTTTAGTACAAGCCAATAGAAACTATGCTACCACAAATTTACAAACAACTTCTTTACGTTAAGCAATTATTTATTTTTAATAAGATAAATGAATTTTAGAAAGTAGAATTTAATAAAATATATAAATTTCTTTGCAATTTTTCACAATTGATTGATAAATTTCTAATTCCCTTTTTCTTGTACAAATTTTTCGGGTATAGTGGCCATCATTTCATTTAGAATGTTGGTTTTTAGTTGGGAAATGGTCTTGGCTTGTTACTTTTCAATTATCCCCAAAGAAACCTGTCAGGAGCTGTTAAGTCCAGAGGCCAGTTAAAATCGCTTGTGTGCGAAA
Organism: Calliphora vomitoria; assembly: GCA_942486065.2. Classification (NCBI taxonomy): domain Eukaryota; kingdom Metazoa; phylum Arthropoda; class Insecta; order Diptera; family Calliphoridae; genus Calliphora; species Calliphora vomitoria. The sequence goes on along the minus strand of OW818033.2, from coordinate 19,583,123 downwards.
TAATGCGTTCTCCGAATAAGTTCCTTACCAAACCGCAAGTTTGGATGCTTTTCCACTGGCTGGTATAACAAAATTTTCCAACATCATCCGATATGCTCCACCGTTGACAGATATTGAAACACCAAAATCATTTTTAAAAAAATATGGGACACTTAAGTGGGTGTAATTGTCGCTGATGAACTGCTCTTGGATCCTACAGTTTGGCTTGTTGACATAGCTATTTAATAGGAAATGAGCTTCAACGCTTATTCTCAACTTGTGTTTATTCATATGGATTTTCCTCAGCTTTTTCTGAATAAGTCCATTGTTTTTGTTAATTGTTCAATTGTATAGTTATCCATTATTAATTCCCCAAGTCATCTGCACAAAACTTATTCAAACTATTGACAATTGTTAGCTATGAACTTTTCCCATCCTTCTGGCAACATACGGATTTTGAGGCATCTTTTGAGTCCTCGAACAACTCAAGGCGAGCTTTCTGCATGGATTAAAACAAATAGTAGTCAGACGGGACAAGCTCTGGACTGTAAGGTGAATGAGGCAAAACTTACCAACCAGTACATTCTACATATTTTTAACATGTATAGCAACATGTGGCAGAGCAGATGGAATATTACGGTTTCATTCCTAGCCGCATATTCTGGACGTTTTTCGGCCAATGCTCGCTTCAAACGAATTAGTTGTGTTCGGTGATGTGATGAGCTGATTTCAGCAGCTCATAATATATAGGACCCTTTAGCTCGCACCAAATACAGAGCATTATCTTATCCCCATGAATATTTGGCTTTGGTGTTGATTCGGCTAATTGGCCGGGCTTCACGTACGATCTCTTACGCTTCGGCTTATCGTAATCGATCAATTTTTCATTGCATGTAATGCTTCAGTGCAAAAATGATTTTCTTTTAAAGCGTTCAAACATCAATTCGGACATGCGAAATAGTCTTTCAAGGTCTCTCGGCATCAATTCGTATGGTACCCAATTTCCCTGCTTTTGGATGAATCCTGATGCTCGCAAACGTTATGAAATTGCTCCACAAGTAGCTCCCAATAATTTTAAAAGCTCTTATTGAGTTTGACAACAATCTTCTTGGTATTCAAACTTTTTTGGCTGGCCTGGGCGATATTTGTCTTCCACTTAAAAATCACCACTTCTGAACAGACTATCTCTCGCACGTTGAAACGGATGGAACACATTCACCATAAGCTGTGGTGAGCAATCAAAATGGTTCAGCGGCTATTTTTTCCAATTAAAGAAATAAAGAAAATCTTCCCGCATCAAAATGACATAAAGGTTATTAAATACAAAACAGCGTTCAAAAGATACGATATCTATTGTAAATCCCCCATTTTTAAGTCAGTTCTTTTCTGTTCTAGTTCTGTTCTTGTTCTGTTCTAGTTCTGTTCTAGTTCTGTTCTAGTTCTGTTCTAGTTCTGTTCTAGTTCTGTTCTAGTTCTGTTCTAGTTCTGTTCTAGTTCTGTTCTAGTTCTGTTCTAGTTCTGTTCTAGTTCTGTTCTAGTTCTGTTCTAGTTCTGTTCTAGTTCTGTTCTAGTTCTGTTCTAGTTCTGTTCTAGTTCTGTTCTAGTTCTGTTCTAGTTCTGTTCTAGTTCTGTTCTAGTTCTGTTCTAGTTCTGTTCTAGTTCTGTTCTAGTTCTGTTCTAGTTCTGTTCTAGTTCTGTTCTAGTCCTGTTCTAGTTCTGTTCTAGTTCTGTTCTAGTTCTGTTCTAGTTCTGTTCTAGTTCTGTTCTAGTTCTGTTCTAGTTCTGTTCTAGTTCTGTTCTAGTTCTGTTCTAGTTCTGTTCTAGTTCTGTTCTAGTTCTGTTCTAGTTCTGTTCTAGTTCTGTTCTAGTTCTGTTCTAGTTCTGTTCTAGTTCTGTTCTAGTTCTGTTCTAGTTCTGTTCTAGTTCTGTTCTAGTTCTGTTCTAGTTCTGTTCTAGTTCTGTTCTAGTTCTGTTCTAGTTCTGTTCTAGTTCTGTTCTAGTTCTGTTCTAGTTCTGTTCTAGTTCTGTTCTAGTTCTGTTCTAGTTCTGTTCTAGTTCTGTTCTAGTTCTGTTCTAGTTCTGTTCTAGTTCTGTTCTAGTTCTGTTCTAGTTCTGTTCTAGTTCTGTTCTAGTTCTGTTCTAGTTCTGTTCTAGTTCTGTTCTAGTTCTAGTTCTGTTCTAGTTCTGTTCTAGTTCTGTTCTAGTTCTGTTCTAGTTCTAGTTCTGTTCTAGTTCTGTTCTAGTTCTGTTCTAGTTCTAGTTCTGTTCTAGTTCTGTTCTAGTTCTGTTCTAGTTCTGTTCTAGTTCTGTTCTAGTTCTGTTCTAGTTCTGTTCTAGTTCTGTTCTAGTTCTGTTCTAGTTCTGTTCTAGTTCTGTTCTAGTTCTGTTCTAGTTCTGTTCTAGTTCTGTTCTAGTTCTGTTCTAGTTCTGTTCTAGTTCTGTTCTAGTTCTGTTCTAGTTCTGTTCTAGTTCTGTTCTAGTTCTGTTCTAGTTCTGTTCTAGTTCTGTTCTAGTTCTGTTCTAGTTCTGTTCTAGTTCTGTTCTAGTTCTGTTCTAGTTCTGTTCTAGTTCTGTTCTAGTTCTGTTCTAGTTCTGTTCTAGTTCTGTTCTAGTTCTGTTCTAGTTCTGTTCTAGTTCTGTTCTAGTTCTGTTCTAGTTCTGTTCTAGTTCTGTTCTAGTTCTGTTCTAGTTCTGTTCTAGTTCTGTTCTAGTTCTGTTCTAGTTCTGTTCTAGTTCTATTCTAGTTCTGTTCTAGTTCTGTTCTAGTTCTGTTCTAGTTCTGTTCTAGTTCTGTTCTAGTTGCTATATGGAAACATAATTTCTATTGGTCTTGTACTTAGTACTAACATGTGTCTCTATTTATTAGTCTCTCCTCTCTACTTTTCTTTCTTTCCTTCTAATTTACTTAATTTTAAGCAAATTTGAATCTAAACAAATCGTATGAATTATTTTACAATATTTAGCTAAAATTTAAGTATCCATAAACAGTAACAAGAAACATAAAAAATTTAGGGGGAAATTATGGCTTAAAGCTTAAATTTATTTTATAAGTTATATAGTAACAACAACAAAATACATATTTTTATTTATTTTTATTTTATAAACTATTCAAACAAGAAACATACTTATTTAACAAACAAATATATAAAATTTTATTATAAACTACAATTAAAAATCAAAATAAATACTATAAAATATATATAGTATGGACAATATAAAACTAATTTTTGCTCTTTTTTCTTTCTTTTTTTCTTCTTCTTCTCTTTTTTTATATAAATATATAAATATAAATTAAACAAAAAAATATTTAATTTTTTTTTTTTATTAAAATAAAAACACAAAATTAAATTTTTCAAAATTTTTTATTTTTTTTTTAATTTTTTGTTGAAATATATAATTTGTATTTGGTGAAATGTATTTTCTGTTGTAAAAATTATTTTGTTTTGATTTGAAATTAATTAAATTGTGCTCGCATCTCGTAAATCTGTACATCAATATACAACAAAAAACAACTATATCTACAACTACAACTAACATCTACAACAAATACACTTAAACAACCCCCATTACAAAATACCAAAAAAAAAAAAAACAAACAACAACACCAACAACATGTTTTATTTTTTGTAATCTCTAGTTACTGGACACCCTCCCGGTGTGCCAAGATTTTAATAGATCTATGTGCAGTCGGTTAAATTGTAGATTCGTTCATTTAACTGAAGGTAAGTGCATGCTGCTAATTTCTTTTATTTTTTCTTAATTTTAATTTAATTTTCTTTCTACTTTTGATTTTATTTATTATTTAGGCTTATTTCGATATTGAATTTAGTGTATGGTAGTTTTATATATTTTATTTGTATTTAGTTGGCTTTTAACTTGTTTCGAATTATTTACAAACATTTTTTCTTTAATTTTAGTTTGATTTCTTTTTTCAGTTTTTTCTTAAAAATTTTTATCGAAAACTTAAGTATTCAATGTTCAAGGAATTATTTGTCATATTTGTTGGTTAATCTTGGAAGGGCTTAAATTTAAGACTATTTATTTTTTGTAAAAACTTTTGGTCTTCAATACAGCTAAACTTACTTTAACAAAAATGTAATCATTCAAAGGTTGAATGAATTTTATAATGAATTATTTTAAATTTGCAAACGTTTAAGATATTTCGCTTGTCTGAGGTATTCTACTGTGAAAGCCTACAGCGTCATTGCTGAGGTGTCCGTGGTTCCTTCGTCAAAACTGAAACTCGAATCCTGAAGTCAGAAATGTCAGGTTAACTTTCAAAATATTTTGATTCTAATCTACTTTGCAGAGAAGCATTTATAGTGCATAGGTTCTGCATTTAGTCTTATTAGAGCAAACTGCTTATTAGGAATTGCTATATCTGTTATCAAGTACTTTAAGAGGATCGTGTGAGTGATTACAAGATCTAACTAATGTCGAATATTGAGTATTTGAGAAATGTATCATGTTTTACTGATTCGTTGCCATCTATGTCTATGCTTTGTGCTTTAAACACATAGATTAAAGCAGGCTACACAACTAAAAATGCCGTTGACAGCAATCGTCGACCTGTAGTCAGCAACATCGTAGCCCCCTGGCATTGAAGTTTGGCCCTTCAGGAAGACTCATAAACCTTGACTTCTTTTGAAATGTTTAACGTTTCTTTTCGTACATTGTATATAACATGTGTATATTTATTTTTTGTGTATTTTATTTTAATCCATTTACGCTTGTGTTCACTATGTTTTATTCGGTACTACGAGGGCGAGTCAATAAGTCCGTGACTTTTTGAATGAAACACACAGGTTTTTGGATAAAAAAATCATTTTATTTTTCAACATAGTCTTCTTTGAGGTTTATAAACTTTTTCCAACGTTTCCCTTCCAAAAAAATAAGATTTTTCAAGGTCATCAAAATATGTATTCTTTTTTTTTTGAGATGGTTTCATAGTTGAAGTCAAATCTTTTTCCGCTCAGTCATTTCTTCAGGTTTGGAAACAGGAAGTACTCACTCGTGGCTAAATCCGCAGAATAGGGCAGATGACTGAGCCTAATTCATGGATTTTTGCCATGGAAACTGCACGTGTGTGCACTCTTGCATTGTCTTGTTGAAAAAGAACTTTTTTATTTGCCAAATGCGTTCGTTTTTGTTCAAACCCTCATTAAATCGATCCCATAAGTTGGCATAATATTTGCCATTGATTGTTTTACCCTTTTGAAGGTAGTCAAAGTGGATTATGCCGCATGCATCCCAAAAGACGTTTGCCATGACTTCACTGGCTGACAAACTCACCCTTGCCTTCATTGGCGCTGATTCACCCCGAAGAACATACTGTTTTTACTGCTGTATTGTGGTGGATCCACGTATCGTCCATGGTTACGATACACCGTAAAAACTCGCCCATATTGAGGTTGAAAAATGCCATCTTGCAGAAAGCTTTCTCATAACCAAGAGACCATTCAAAATTGAAACCACAATCACTCGCACTTTCATCCTCCTATCAGCAAACATCACATCGTAAATTTTTTCAATTGTCTCCCGTGTAAAGACCTCAACTGGGTGTCCGGAACCTTCTGCATCTTCCGTGTCTGTACAGTCACAACTAAATTTTTACCATTGCACTTGATGGTGCAGAGTTCTCATAGTATTCATCAAGCTTATCCTTGGTTTTATTATTTGGCGAAAAAAATAATGCTGAATGGGCGCACGAAATTCACTTTTTTCTATTTTCTCTTCAAATCACACGGTAGTCTGATATCAGTGGCTGTAAAATAATGCTACTACTCAATTGCAGAGTTGTCAAATAAAAAGCTTTTCTCCTCCTTTCACAACCTTTCCTTCTCCAATCTATGCTCTTTCCAAAGAAATTAACATAATTAAACAGGCATTAGTTGACTGAGTGTTTCTACTCTTTTTAAACAAACACAATTAAATGAAGCTTGTTCAACTGCTTGATGAATTTATGAACCTTTTCCGGAAACCCTTCTATTCAGGTTTTCATTAAGCTTTCTGCCACTTTGTTCAAATTTTTTCACAACTTTTTTGTGCTCTTCAATTCTCTTTTAATAAGAGCCCAATATCTCTCCACTGGCCTTAGCTCCAGACTGTTTGGAGGATTTGCCTCTCTTGGTACAAATAGCACATTATTGTTCTTTTACCACTCAAGACCTTGCTTACAGTAGGATGCCAAAATAGACACATAAAGAAGTCTTATGAGTGGAAGCATCCTTTTTTGTAAACATTTCCTCATGTAAATTTCGGTATTTATAGAGCCCTTTGTAACAACTGTCGTTTGCTTTTTGGGAACATTTTCTGCTTTTGGGTCCTAAAATTGTCTATAACATTGCCTCGAGCATCAGCAACATAAAAATATTGACTCGGAAGCTGCGAAAAATCTGCCAGAACATACGTTTCGTCAGCCCTTATGCAGCTGGAATATTTTTTTTTTATAAAATTTGACTTCAATTTCCGTGCTCTGTTTTTGGCCTCTAAATTTTTAGCAGAGTTCCAGTCAGGAGCTTTTTGAGCCTTGTATGTTTTTAAACCTGCATTGGTTTTAACTTTTTGTACCAAATAGTCCCAGTACTGAACTAACCGGACTGCTTTCCTACCAGATGTGTTAGGAGCTCTTTTAAAAATGCTTTCTATTTATCAGCTTTAGAAACATCATGTGGACCATTCCTTTTACCTGAACCAGGTTTTCCATCAACGGACAAGTTCTCCCGGTTTTGTTGAAAATATTTAATAATTTTAGTATGCACTTCTTTCTCGTTACTCATTTTAATCAACAAAAGAACATAATTGACATTAAACACAATAACTGACATGCTTTACATAGGTAACTTGATTAAAAAAAATCAAATAATTCTTGGGTTAAAAGTTTTAATGAAAAACATGTGTTAAGTTTTTTTCGATCTCAGTCCTTACGAGCCAGAAATCTTTCTTTCTTTAAGAGAAATATTATGAATATTCAGCCTAATTTAAATTAAGCTAATTTATTGTACAAGTTTATTTAGAATTAAATTATGTATGTCTCTTTATTAAGCAGGTATTTTAAGATATTTTCTAGTCATAAATAAATTCACCCAGCTTTGTTTTATAAAAAAAAAAAATCACATTAAAATTATACAATACAAATCTAAGCAAATATTTTACAAAAAAATTCAATAATTTATTCAACAAATATTTGTTTTATTTTTTTTTTCTTAATAAAAAATGCAGACGATAAGGTTGAAGTATGTGATCAACGTGTGGCTGTGTGTCGTGATCATGCCAATGGTCAGTGCAGACGTAAACAATGTAAATATTATCACATACCAATTGTATTGCCGCCCGCTAATATAATGGCAGCATTAATTAATGGCAACCAAAGCAACAACAACAATAATAATAACAACATTAACAACAACAACAATACTATTAATACACACAATCAGCAGCAAACAACACTTCAACAACAGCAACAATATGACTATGAACAACAATTAAAACTAACAACAACAGCATGTGGCGTTGTAGTACCCTCAACAACGGCTACAATTGCAACCACAAATTATAATAATAATTTAATTATAATTGAACCACATCATCAGCAACATTTCTATACACCGGCAACGATAAGTTATACAACAACACAACAACAACAACAGCAGCAGCAACAGCAACAATCATGTCTACCCACAGCAAAGGCATTAGCAACACAAGCAAATCTGTTCCATCAACACCATCATCATCATCACCCTCAACCACAACAACATGCAACGACAGCTCTCTCACATATCTATCATACCTCACAACAGCAACCACAACAATATCAACAGTTACAATATACAACTGCCAATACAACTTACAATAATCATCAACATCATCAACAACAACAACAACATCAACAACATCTTCACTACCACCAACAACATCCGCATACTCATCACCACCAACAACAGCAACACCACAGTCACCATCATCATCACATCACCTCACCTTATTCCCCCTCAGCTGCCTCAACATCATCGTCCGCCTCCTCATCGTTATCCTGCTCGAAGGCCTGCTCTCCCACCCTCTCAACGACTACGACCCACTCAACAACATCCACAGCCACAATACCCACACCAATGGCAGCTAATTATTTGCCTTTGGCTGCAGCTGCCTCACTACAACCACCAGCTACAGCAACAACAACACCCAATTATCTTAAGGCTCCAGCACATCCAGCGCCTAATGCCGCCGCTACGGCCATGACAATAGCCATAGCCACTCAAGCTCCACCCCTGGTCTTGGGTACAACTCTGTCCAACAGCAATTACACTACGAATTGCATTCCAATCTTGACACAACCAACCGATGTTACAACATTGACCGGTGCTGCTGCAGCACTCACACAACATCCAGGACATCATCCAACACATGCCTTCATTTATCCGGCCACAGCACAGCCTCAACATTAAGCTTATTGGCTGTCCAAGGGAGTTGTTCTTCACGGGGAAACTCTTTTAAATATAGAAAAAGTAAGTTTTCTTTTTTTATAAACTGAACAGAAGTGTTTTTTTATTAAAACAAAGGAAGTATTAGAGGTTAAAATAGCTCTCTGGTAACTGACAACAGAAACCAGGCATCACTGTTAAGAGAGTAATTTAAAATTCAGAGACAATTTTAATAATTAAACTATGTTAAAAAACTTAACAGCACTGTTAATGTTACAGTTAAAAACTAGTTCATACAGCTTTTAGACAGCACTGTTAATAACACAACATTTATGTTTATAAAGGTTTCAGCAACTTTTTAAAAAATTGCTCTTTGTGATCACCTGATCAGATAATATTTTCTTGCATAAAAGTGTTCAGTTTCTGAGCAACGTTTTGTATAAAAGAATGCTGTCAGTTTCACAGCAACTTTATGTATAGAAAAGTTTTCGTTTTCCGTATAACTTTTTCTATAGAAAATTTTTCTGTTTCTGAGCAACATATTCTATAGAAAAGTTGTCAGTTTCTGAGCAACATTATCTATAGAAAAGTTGTCAGTTTCTGAGCAACATTTTCTTAGAAAAGTTGTCAGTTTTTGTGCAACTTTTTCTAGAGAAAAGTTGTCCGTTTATGAGCAACTTTTTCTAGAGAAAATTTTTCAGTTTCTACGCAACTTTTTCTTTAAAAAAGTTTCCAGTTTCTGAGCAACATTTTCTATAGAAAAGTTGTCAGTTTCTGAGCAACAAAGTTGTCAGTTTCTGAGCAACTTTTTCTATTGAAAAGTTGTCAGTTTCTGAGCAACAAAGTTGTCAGTTTCTGAGCAACTTTTTCTATAGAAAAGTTGTCAGTTTCTGAGCAACTTTTTCTATAGAAAAGTTGTCAGTTTCTGAGCAACTTTTTCTATAGAAAAGTTGTCAGTTTCTGAGCAACTTTTTCTATAGAAAAGTTGTCAGTTTCTGAACAACTTTTTCTATAGAAAAGTTGTCAGTTTCTGAGCAACTTTTTTTATAGAAAAGTTGTCAGTTTCTGAGCAACTTTTTCTATAGAAAAGTTGTCAGTTTCTGAGCAACTTTTTCTATAGAAAAGTTGTCAGTTTTTGAGCAACTTTTTCTACAGAAAAGTTGTCAGTCTCTGAGTAACATTTTCTGAGGAAAAGTTGTCAGGTTCTGAGCAACTTTTTCTACAGATAAGTTGTCAGTTTCTGAGTAACATTTTCTGTAGAAAAGTTGTCAGAACTCAGAAAAGTTGGCAGTTTCTGAGCAACATTTTCTATAGAAAAGTAGTCAGTTTCTGATTAACTTTTTCTAGAGATAATTTGTCAGTTTCTGAGCAACTTTTTTTAAAGAAAAGTTGTCAGTTTCTGAGCAACATTTTCCACAGAAAAATTTCCAGTTTCTGAGCAACATTGTCTATGGAAAAGTTGCCAGTTTCTGAGCAACATTTTCTATAGAAAAGTTGTCAGTTTCTGGGCAACTTTATCTAGAGAAATGTGGTCAGTTTCTGAGCAATTTTTTCTAGAGAAAAGTGGTCAGTTTCTGAGCAACTTTATCTAGAGAAAAGTGGTCAGTTTCTGAGCAACTTTTTCTAGAGAAAAGTGGTCAGTTTCTGAGCAACTTTATCTAGAGAAAAGTGGTCAGTTTCTGAGCAACTTTTTCTTTAGAAAAGTTGTCAGTTTCTGAGCAACTTTTTCTAGAGAAAAGTTGTTAATTTCTGAGCAACATTTTCTATAGAAAAATTGTCAGTTTCTGAGCAACATTTTCTATAGATAAGTTGTCAGTTTATGGGCAATATTTTCTAAATAAAAGTTGTCAGTTTCTGAGCAACTTTATCTAGAGAAATGTGGTCAGTTTCTGAGCAACTTTTTCTAGAGAAAAGTTTTCGGTTTCGGAGCAACTTTTTTTATAGAAAAGTTGTCAGTTTCTGAGCAACTTTTTCTAGAGAAAAGTTTTCATTTTCTGAGCAACATTTTCTATAGAAAAGTTGTCAGTTTCTGAGCAACTTTTTCAAGAGAAAATTTGTCAGTTTCTGAGCAAATTTTTGTATAGAAAAGTTGTCAGTTTCTGAGCAACTTTTTCTAGAGAAATGTTCTCTGTTTCTGAGCAACTTTTGGTATAGAAAAGATGTCAGTTTTTGAAAAATTTTTTCTAGAGAAAAGTTTTTAGATTCCCAGCAGTTTTTTGTATAGAAAAACCAAGTTTTCAACAGGATTCTGTGAAAGCTTTTCTATGGAATATTCTCAGTTGCTGAACAAAAAAGAAAACTTTACTAATGTCCTCTTTAAACACAGTGCTGCCTTGTTTTTAAAGGCTTTCAACTCCCTTATAATACCAGATATGTTGCCATACACCTCAATGAAGGCATTTGTTTTTACACACTGTAACAAATTCTAAACCTAAAAACTAAACATTATTTAAGTTCTTTGTAAAATACTTACATAATTAAATATACATAAATCTATACATACTTAAATGAGAAAAAGAAAATCCCATTCAATGTTTAAACCAACAAAAATTTTATTTATTGCATTATAAAACAAATCATTATTAGAATTTAACTAAGAGAAATCAATCACCTATGAAAAGTTTTCGTTTTGTTTTAGAACATTTTCGTTTAGAATTTTTTTTCCTAACCAACAATTTTAAACACTACTTACCACTACTCTACACCTACAAACACACAGATACACATTAAAAAAAGTACTTATTATTAGTATTAAATAAATAAATACACCTAAACAAATAGTTACACTTAAATAACACACTACAATAATTGAAAAAATAAAAAAGAAAACGTATAATTAAAGAAAAAAAAAAAAAAAAACAATTTTTACATTAAAATTTTACTCTAAACAAAAAAAAATTATACAAACATTTTCCTTAAAAGAACAACAACCAATATTTAAGGAAAATTTAAAATTAATCAAAACAAAAAATTATTAAAAAAAAACAAAAATACACCAAAAAGTAACACTTTTTTGAATAAATATTACAAAAAAATTATGGAAAAATAAATAAAAAATAATTTTCAAAATTTATGAAATTTAATGAAAACAAAAATCAATTTTATAGAAATTTCTAGAAAATCTAAAACAAAAACAGTGCTGTTGAACAATTAAATGTTTATAAACCAAAAAAAAGATAAAAAATAAATGGAAAAATTATTGAAAACAAAAACTTTAAAGCCAAGTAGAGTTTTTAACAGAAAATAAAAAAACAAAATAAATAGATTTAAACAGAAATTAAATAAATAATAAACACAAAAGAAAAGAAAATCCCAAAAAAAAAAAAAAACAAACAAGTTCTAAAAACGAGAGTTAAATTGTAATAAAATTTCATAAAATAAAGATTCAAAATCCTTTTTGGAAACCAGTTGATGAAACTTTCAAACTTTATGGAAATCTTGACTGTTCAGCATATATTCCTGTTTAAGCTTTAACCTCTGACTGTGCTGTAGGAAAATGTTTGCAAAATTAATGAAATCCTAACAGTTTTATTTTGTATATTCTTAGGATTTCTCAATTAAATTTGTTTTTCATCTGTGTTAATACAGATATTCCTTAAGGCCAGTTTCAACTTTTTGGTTTAACTCTCGTTTAAACTTCGACAAAAAAAAAAAAACATAAATGTTGACAAATCTGTTTGTTCTACATTTCCATTAACAATAATTAAAGAAAATTAAAGGTTGATGAATTATTTACAAAACAAAAATTAAAAAAAAAATAAATAAAAAACATTAAAATAGAGTAGTAAAAAAAGAAAATTTAAAACAAAAATAACTAAAGATTTTTTTTCTCCAAACTTTAGCAAGACTTAAATATTTAAAACAAGTTAAAAAATTGAAAAAAAACAAACAAACTTAGATTAAATACAAAAATATTAAAAAAGTAATAAAAAAAAAAATTAAATAAAACACTAGTGTTCCATATTACTGATTCAAACTAAAACAAGAGATTAAAATAAATAAAATAAAATAAAAATATTAGAAAAAATTTATTTTATGAATTTTTGTTTTTATTTACTTTGGTTAAATAAATTTAGACACAATTACAAAAAAAAAAACAGCAGAAAAAACAACTCTACATGGACTAAAAACAAAAGAATTTTTTTGAAAGTTTAAAAATTAAGAAATTTCTAAATAAAAATTTTCAATAAATTTTTTTAAATATTTTTTTAAAATTTTCTAGAAAAAGTTTTTCAGAAACTCACTAATATTCTATAGAAATTGCTGCTTAGAAACTGACAAACTTTCTAAAAAAAAGTTGCTCAGAAACTGACAAATTTTATATAGAAAAAGTTTCTCATAAACTTGCAAATTTTCTATAGAAAAAAATGCTCAGAAGCTGAACAATTTTTTATAGAAAAAGTTCTCCGAAACAGATAAATTTTCTATAGAAAAAGTTGCTCAGAAACCGACAACTTTTTTATAGAAATAGTTGCTCTAAAACTGACAAAGTTTGTGTAGAAAAAGTTGACCAGAAACTTAACAATTTTCTATAGAAAAAGTTGCTCTGAAAATGAAAAGTTTTCTATAGAAAAAGTTGTTCCGAAACAGACAAATTTTATATAGAAAAAGTTGCTCTGAAAATGAAAAGTTTTCTTTAGAAAAAGTTGCTCAGAAACTGACAAATTTTCTTTAGAAAAAGTTGCTCGGAAACTGAATACTTTACTATAGAAAAAGTCGCTTAGAATCTGACAAATTTTCAATAGAAAAATTTGTCCAGAAACTGAAAAATTTTCCATAGAAAAAGTTGCTCAGCAAATGAGTAAAAGTTGCTCAGAAACTGACTAATTTCGTATAGAAGACGTTGCTTAAAAACTGGAAAATTTTCTATAGAAAAGTTGCTCCAAAACTAAAAAATTGTCTGTTGAAAAAGTTTCTGTGAAACTGAAAAAATTTGTATAGAATAAGTTGCTCAGAAACCGAAAAATTTTCTTTAGAAAATGCTGCTCAGAAACTGACAAATTTTCTATTAAAAAAAAGTTGCTAAGACACGAAAAGACAAGTTCTTGTCCTCTTACACTTTTTCAAGTATCTATGGCAAAATTCCAAGCGAATTGGCAAGTCTGCTGCATGAAATTTATTAGCCTCTTGGATTTTGTAGGGGAATAAGTTCAAATCCTTATGCATTATTGTCTGTAAAGTCTGCCTACTGACACCCATTTGAGCAGATAATCTTTTGTTGAGGCGTTCGAGCAGCAACTATGGCAGCAATAGTTTCCTCTGTTCGAACAGAAGTGTTTTGATTATAAGGCCTTCTAGCGACTGTCTAATGCTCTGCAAAATTATTTACTAATCTACTAATGGTCCATCTACTCGTAGGATCGCCTCAAAATGTGAGCCTATATTCTGTTTGAACGAAATCTAAAAACTGCAATGTGTGATAGCGGCGCACAATTCATATTCTTTTTTCAGTGTCCCAGTTTTCCATTTTTATTAAATCTAAGAATCAATCTACAATAATAAAAAAGAAATTCCAGACTACTCAGATAAAAAATGATCAAGTTTTCATTTGGTAGCGGCTTTCCTCTGGCAACTTTCGTACAAAAGATGTTGCTCTATAAGTGACAAATTACCTATAGAAAAAGTTGCTCTGAAACAGACATATTTTATATAGAATAAAACCCTCAGAATCTGAAAATTTTTCTACACAAATAATTGCTAAGAAACAGACTAATTTCCTGTTGAAAAAGTTGTTCAGAAAATGACAAATTTTCTATTTAAGAAGTTGCTCAGAAACCGACAAATTTTCTATTTAAAAAATTGTTCAGAAACTGAACAATTTTCTATAGAAAAAAGTTGCTCTGAAACTTAAAAATTTTCCGTAGCAAAAGTCTGCTCAAAATCTGACAAATTTTCCATAAATTTTGCAAAAATTTTCTATAGAAAAAGTTTCTCTGAAACTAAATAAAATTTCTGTTGAAAAAGTTGCTCAGAAACTGACAAATTTTTTAAAGTAAAAGTTGTTCAGAAACTGACAAATTTTCTATAGAAAATGTTGCTCAGAAACTGACTAAATTCCTGTAGAAAAAGTTGTTCAGAAACTGACTAAATTCCTCAGTGTTCAGAAACTGAGGAATTTTTTATTGAAAAAGCTGCTCAGAAACTGACAAATTTTCTTTAGAAACATTTGCTCAGAATCTGAAGAATATAGAAAAAGTTCCTCTGAAACAGAAAAATTTTCAGTAGCAAAAGTTGCTCAGAAACTGAAAAATTTTCTATAGAAAAAGTTGGCTAGAAACAACCAAATTTTTTATGGATAAAGTTGCTCAGAAACTGAGAAATTTTCTTACAAAATATTTGCTAGAAACTGACAAATTGTCTTTAGAAAATGTTGCTCTGAAACAGAAAAATTTCTGTAGCAAAAGTTGTTCAGAAACTGAAAAATTTTCTATAGAGAAAGTTGCTTAGAAACAGTCAAATTTTCTATGGTAAAAGTTGCTCAAAATCTGATAAATTTTCTATAGAAATAGTTCCTCTGAAACTGATAAATTTTCCGTAGAAAACCTTGCTCAGAAACTGATAAATTTTTTATAGAAAATGTTGCTCTGAAACAGAAAAATTTTTTTAGCAAAATTTGCTCAGAAACTGAAAAGTTTTCTATAGAGAAAGTTGCTTAGAAACAGACAAATTTTCTATGGAAAAAGTTGCTCAAAATCTGATCAATTTTCTATAGAAATAGTTCCTCTGATACTGACAACTTTTCTATAGAAAATGTTGTTCAAAAACTGACAAATTTTCTACCGAAAATGTTGCTCTGAAACTAAAAAAAATTTCTGTTGAAAAAGTTGCTCAGAAACTGACAAATTTTTTAAAGTAAAAGTTGTTCAGCAACTGACAAATTTTCTATAGAATTTTCTTCAAAAAATATTTGCTCAGAATCTGATGAATTTTCTATAGAAAAAGTTCCTCTGAAACTGATAAATTTTCTATAGAAAAAGTTGCTTTGAACTGAAAAATTTTCTATAGAAAAAGTTGCTAGAAACTGACAATTTTTCTTTAAAAAATATTTGCTCAGAATCTGATGAATTTTCTATAGAAAAAATTGCTTAGAATCTGAAAAATTTTTTAAAGAAAAAGTTGCTCTGAAACTAAAAAAAATTTCTGTAGAAAAAGTTGCTCTGAAACTGACAAATTTTTTAAAGTAAAAGTTGCTGAGAAACTAAAAAAAATTTTTACAAAAAGTTGCTCCGAAACAGAAAAGTTTTCTATATAATAAAAGACTCTGAATCTGAAAAATTATCTATAGAAAAAGTTGCTCAGAAACTGAAAAAGTTCCTCTGAAACTGATAATTTTTTTATAGAAAACCTTTTTCTATAGAAACTGACAAATTTTTTAAAGTAAAAGTTGCTTCGAAATTTAAAAATTTATAGAAAAAGTTGCTTCGAAACAGACAAATTTTCTATATAATAAAAGACTCTGAATCTGAAAAATTTTCTATAGAAAAATTTGCTCAGAAACTGAAAAAGTTCCTCTGAAACTGATAAATTTTCTATAGAAAACCTTTTTCTATAGAAACTGAAAAATTGTTTAAAGTAAAAGTTGCTCAGAATCTCACAAATTTTCTTAGAAAAAGTTGCTCTGAAAATGAAAATTTTTTTATAGCAAAAGTTGTGCAGAAACTGACTAAATTCTCTTTAATTTAAAGTTTCTATGCTTTTATAGAAACTGACTATTTTTTTAAAAAAATGTTAAAAACTTTTTATTCAAAAAAAAAAAAAATTTTAAATTTCTTAAATCGAATTATTTTTAATAATTAAAATATATAAATAATTCTCTTTCTAAAAATTCCTAAAAAAAACAATTAACCATGTAGAGTTGTAACTACATAATTAAAATTAACAACAACAAAAAAGGGGAAAAACAATAAATATTTATAGTAAATATAAAACAAAACTAATCAAAATATTGAGAAAAAAAAACAAAACATTTAAAGAAAAAAAATAAGATTATACAAAAATATAAAAATAAAACAAAAAGTAAAGTCACGTCCTATTTTTGCAACAACGATTTATAACCAAAAAAAAAAAACAAACAAAGAAAAGAAAATATGAACAAAAAAGAAAATATTTTAAAAAAAAAACAAGACAAACAAAAAAAAACAACAACAGCAAATAAATTACAACAACAAAAATACTCAAAAAAAATCTTTTTTTAAAACACAAACAAAAAAAAATTAATCTTTTTTTACAAAACAATTCAAAAAGGAAAATAAAATAAAACTACACTGGAAAACAAAAACTAAACAAACAACAAATAAATTAAACAAAAAATATTTTTTATAAAAACCCACAAAAAATCTCCAAAAAAAAAATTAATAAAAAAAAATCAAACAACAATATTTTACATATTTAAAAATAATAATTAAAAAAAAAAATAAAAAATAAAAATTACTAAATTATTAATATTAATAACAATATTAAATACACAACTTCCTAAGTTATTTAAATTAAACAAAAATTGTTTAAACCTAAAACCTTTAAAAGCAAACAAAACAATTAAACATTTTAACAAAAGAAAAAAGTTACTAATAATTTTTAAATTTTATTTAAAATTTCTTTAAACACAAAACAAATATTTTATATTTAAATCATATAATAAAATTATACATTCATAAAATATATTATTATAAAAACAACAACAACCACAACAACAAAATAAACACTTATTTGTTTATTATAAAAAAAATAAAAAAACAAAAAACAAAATTAAATAAATAAATTTAAATATTTATAAATCTAAGTTTATGAAAAAAAAAAAAATAAAACAATTTAAATAAATTATATACTATAAATGAGGAAAAAAAAAAAGAATTGAAATGTGATCTTTTTTAATACATACATACATATAAATAAATAAATAAATTTATAAAAACATAATAATAAACGATAGAAGAAAAACCCAAACTTAAACAATTCATTTTTATATATTTCTTTATTCTTTTCTTAATAATTTTTATTTCTTGAAATATGTAGAGTTTGAGTTCCTTTGCAAAACTTTGGCATAAATTGTATTTTTTTTAAGGACTGGTTATAATTAACGGAAATTATATACAATTATTTACAAAACCCAATACAATAATGACAAAATTAACAGCTACAAAAAATTAGTAAATTTTTGATTAGAATAAAAAAACAAGATTTACTAATTTTTAGTACAATACTTTCCAATAACACACAAGAAAATTAAAATATTTCAAGCACTTCTTTATAAAACTCTAACCAGCTGAGCAAGAAACTAAAATATATTAGTTGCTAAGAAAAAACACTAAAAAATAACCCTTAAGCGTTTTTAGCCATGTCCATATGTATGTTGAAATCATCTTTCTGTAGCCCCCAAATAGCCTACATACCTGCTACATACATCAATATAAACGCTATAGTGCCGGTTAGGTTGCTTTTTAAAATCGAGAAAATCGGCCCACAAATGGCTGAGATATAAGCAAAAAACCACGACTACCTCGATTTTGACCTAATTTTCTATATCTAGATTACTAAGTCATTACTATACACAATATGGATATCTAATGATAGATATTTCAAATACCTTTACAACGACGTATATAACGCTATAGTAATTGGGACCTACAATGGATCAAAATCGAGAAAAAAAATTTTAACCGATTTTTTTTTTTTCACAAAAAAAAAAAAAATTTTAAATTAAATTTTTTCATCAATATTATTATTAAAAACAAATTGTTTTCCCCAAAAAAAAAAAAAAGCTTTCCAGAAAAAAAATTTTTTTTTTTCTCCAAAAAATATTTTCAATCTTTATCTTAAAGTATACTTTTGTGAAGGGTATATAAGATTCGGCACAGCTGATTATAGCGCTCTTACGTTTTCTAATATATTTTACTTTCAGTTTCACTCCCATGTTCAATGCTATGGTTCTTAAGGGTCATCTCGTTTTTTTATGCTGTTCGAGCTGAAATTTCATATAATTGTATTGAAAACCTCTAGACATATTTGTTGCTCTAGACCAGGGGTGCCTAAAAGTTCCTTATGGAAGAGCAAACACCAATACATTTAAAGAAAAACTAATTTTTATTCAATATTTTTTGTTGTAAAAACCACTAAATACAAAGAACAATGAAAAAGATACACACTTTTTAAACGATACCATACGATAAACAAAAACAAAATCTACATTGATGATCGCTGTCGACAATGTTTACCAGCAAAGCATACGAAATTGTTGTTGCTTTGCACTTGCGTGTATACAGTGAAGAACGACAAAAAAACTAACAAGACAAAGTTGTTTGTGTATTTCATATTGCTAGTGCTGAGTGCTGTATTGAGTATGGTATATAAACAAATGAGCACCAAGAGTATAGGGCTTGGGCACCCTTGCTCTAGAAATTGTTGTTGCTGAATAAGAAATCTTTTATTAGATTATAAAACTACACAAGTTTCTTAATATTCTATTAAAGAAACTTTTGTTCTATCAACAATAGTTGTGGAGTTCTTAATATAAATCAAAGACAGTAACAAAAAAGTAACATAGAGAAAATATACATAGAGCGGAAACTCTCCTGTCAAAGACCTAACTCAGTTGTGAAAAACAAAAACAACACTCGTATGTGTAAATTGTTTGAGTTTTTTTCCAGTTTCCGCTCTTTGTATATTTTCTCTATGAAAAGTACTTTTTTTCTCTCTGTTACTATGCAATTTTTTTTGGTAGTGTCTTGAAATACTGTAGTTTTCAACAAAATATTTTTAAGTTTTTGCAAAATGCTGTTATTGTGCCCCCTTTATCTATTCCACCAGTCCCTTGTTTTAGTTTTCAAATTGTCTAAATTTTATTTATAACACTTAGTTGAAAATAAAAATCTTAAACACTAACCAAACAATTTAATAAAACAATCCACTACAAAACAATTTACCTTTACCTAACGTCAAGAATAATCACTTAAACTATTTAAGTCAAACCTAAACTAAAGTCAAATAAAACTGCAACATTTTAACAAAAACTGAACATAGAAACCAAATAAAAATCTTGTTTATACACAATATGTAGAGAATAGTTTTCGGCCGGTTTTAAATATTCAATTACTGCGACAAATCTTAGATTTTGAATTTTTGGCGACGTAATCAGCTGTTTTAAGGTCAGTTGAGGCGCCTGAAGGACCTGTTAATAACCGCTTAAGAAGCAACATAGTAGGAAAAATTATACTTCATGAATACAATTTCGAATAAGGAAATGATTCTAAGCCGATTGGTATATTTAAAACATTAGCACATTTGCATATATCCTCTTCTTTATGTTTGTGTGGGGAATAACAAATGTGACACTCCGTAAGTGCGACGAAAACCCTTGCCGTTCGTGGAACTAGTTCGTGATAACTTAAGGGTTACTAGTTACAAACAACCACTAGTGCGCATGTCATTATGAGGCTGACAATTGATAACCTATCTCTTCATACACTTTACTAGTTGAACTACTAGCGGTATTCTTTAGCGAGGTTTTTCTTTTTTAATCGTGAAGAAAAATAAAACTGTGATTCAAAATTATTTTTTAACACTTCTTAATGTTTTCTTCTATCACGAGTTTCATTTCTTAAACATGAGTAATAAAAAGAAAACGTTTCAATATTTAAAATTAACTTCGCATGATTGAATACGGACAATATTTACAACTTACATTCTTATCACCTAAATCCAATTATGCAAATCTTGGTATACCTTAACACTGATTCTGTCACTACTAGTTACAGCTACAAAATGTTTGATGTGGAGAAAAGTATTCGGTTATTTCCATTGTAATTCATCTATACGAAATGACTTTCTGTTGCTATTTGATCTGCTCTCTTTGTTTGTTTTTGTGGAAAGCTTACAGAGCCGAATAACTTCGGCTACTTACATATACACAACACCAGCATCGACAAAATTCACAACTAAGAGCGTAAGCGAAACAAATAATTCCTTCGGTTGTTTGCTAGTATGCAACAGAGCAGGCTGATGGTGCATTGTTTGAAAAGTAGAAAACATATATATGAAAATAAGTACACTTCTCTGAGTACAGCCAATTGCTTCTCTGAGTACAAACACACCAATACATTAACAACATTAACATTCTCTCTTTGTGCGGAGGATGATCACTGATTTACACCAATCGGTATTGTGGAAGTGGATCTCAATGCAGCACAGATGCCTACACTGAATTGTCTATGTATATTTCAAATAGGCTTAAGTTTACACCATTTCTCAGAGCATTGTAAATGTAAAACACGTTATATGTAGAGTATTACGTTCCTTTTTGGATTGTACTAGCAACTTCTAAGCACCAGCAAAGTATTGTGTACCAGCAACTTTGAAGGCAGAAACCTTGTGCAAAAGGCACTCATGACATGTGCTGCAAAATAAGATTCGAATAGGTTCCTGGAGAGATTAATATCCAATTCTCGTTCTCAGTAAGAAGACGTAAGTGTTAGGGGGCCATTTGGTGATTATGCAGTGGAGAAAGAGTTACAAAAATTGGCGCTTCACTTACCTAAAATATGACTAGTCCACTTCAGACCGGTTAATCTGCGTTTTAATTCGGATGGTAATTTATGATACTAACAAATTTAAGAATTCTTATTATCGATTTGAATTGCACTAAAGCTGCCCATACACGATTGATTTGTTCGTGGTAGACGTCTTGTTACTTGTTAATGGGGCTGTTCGCGCACCAAATCACAAGTAATTGAAAATTTTCAATCACAAATCACACGCGCAAATCATCTTGTGTGTGGGCAGCTTATGTTCCATTTCCAATTTTTTTTTTTACTTAACAATGGACAAATATCAATGTTTAAAATGAGCTGCATTATATATAATTCTTCTTTTATCTATATTCAATCATAAAAATACGGCCTTTTAAGCTATGATTCTCACAAAGAGAGTTGATTTATTACTCTCTTCTTTTGATTTACAAAAGTTATTTTATTACTCAATAATCTAATTATTAAAACACCTTTCATTGTATAAAATTATATTATATATTATATCAGTGGTCGGCACAAAGAGTTCATAATTCCAAGATGAGACTTGAGTCTTGTCAAAACAGGGTGTTTTCGACTCTGCTGGACTGTTCAAGCTCAGGAAACCACCACGTAAGCAACCAACCATATTCTAAATTCTACGATGTCTGACATACAAAGTGTTTTCTGAAGCACTTAGATATCACTTGGTATCAATATAACAGATATATTCATGAGAATAAATAGCTTATAAGCAAAAATCTACGACTACCATGTTTCGTAAGTAGACAATTTGTACTTCAAATTAAAGGTATTCCAAAGGCTTCTCTGTGTCGACAATGAACATATTTAGTGATACAATATGTTTTAACCCGAATTGTTTAACCCCAAAGTATATCAAAGTAAAGCGATTTTTAGATCAGCTTAGTCTAATCAAGCAGTCCAACTTTTTTCAGTGTTATATTGTAGAAAAATATCGAATGTGATAGATTTTCCGCTTTAAACTGTAACACAGTAGTGTGGTTTCCAAAATCATAAAGAATACTTCGCTACACCACTTTACGCACCAATGGCTCCCTAAATATCCCCTAATATTTGCGATTTTTTTGAAGTTTAGTTGGGTATAATTGAAGCTGGTGGTTTCTTTCTTTATTTAGTGTATAATACCTATATTTTTAACATCATCCTGATTAATATAAATGAAGAACAAGTATTTTTGAAAGCTTTCAATCTACTGATTGTGAGTTTTGTGCTCATTTGTTTATTTTCCCATTGACATGTGGTCCTGGTAGCAATGAGTGCCAACAAGTGGTAGGCTCATTGCAAGTGTGCTACGAGGTAGATTTCTGCTAGAGAATCTGGTCTGTTTCACTTAGAATTAAAGTGGTACAGTGGTACTTGTTTCCCAACATAATATAAATAAAATAATCCTAATTAAGTCAATTGGTATATCTACAAGAAGCTAATTGAATAGTTGTTAAAATGTTGCAGTTTATATCTACATAATTACCCACAATTTATCACACCTACATAAATAAGTTTATACATATTTTTAACTCCTAAAACTTTTTAACCAAAAGATTTAACAACAACATAAAAAAACCAAAAGAAAGAAATCTTAAGATTAAACCAAAAAAAAACAAAAAAACTATGCCTAAATATGTTTCCGTCCATTATAAACAGACCTTAAATAAATATATAAAACGAGAAGAAGAAAAAAAAAAACAAAAACTATGCTCACTACTCCACTAAAAAACTTTTTTCATTTAGTTTTCTTATAATTTATTGTAAAACCTAAACTAACAAACTAAAAATTCCCCCAAAAAGAAATAACCCCTAAAAATATACTTTAAAAAATATTGAACAACACCGTTATAATGCAAATGTTTTTACTAAATTATACAATACAAACAAAAACAACAACAACAAAACTAAGAGAAATAATGAAATAATTAATAAATTATACACACTTTCAAATAAAATATATAAAAATAAATAAATGAAGTTACTATTAATTTTTTAACAAAAAAAAATAAAATAAAAATAAAATAGAAGTGAATTTTCAAAAAATTCTTCAAAAATAATAATAATAATAATTACGAAATATCAAATTTAAACTAAACTAAAACAAAACGAAATATTATAAAAAAAATAATTGAATAATTTAAAAAGAAATATTATTAAATAAATAATGATTAAAAGAATAAAATTAAAAAAAAAAAAAAAAAAACAAATCAACCATGTTCTAAACTTAGTACAGTAAGTTAATTTAACAAAATAATACGAATGAGTAAAGTAAGTAAGGTTATAATGAAATATTGATTAAAGTGAAGCTAACGAAAACAGTGGGTGTTAAAATAAGGAAAACAGGTTAAAAATGGAACATTTATTTGAATTAATTTGAAACAATTGAAGCTTTTTTGGAAAAGATTTCTAGTTTTTTGTAATGACTTGTTTTTCATAAGTGTGTAATGATATTTACTAAATTGTTTTAAACATTTATTGTTCGATAAATCCTAAAGATTTCTAAATTGTATGTTTCTAAAGCAGTGACAGGCACTCATGGTCTCCATAATAGGAATTTCATTAAAATGATCAAATAAGCAACCAAATTCACAAACAAAAGCTGATCAGATGATGACAAAAGTTAAAGAAATTAGATAACATGCTATTATAACCCATATGCTCTTTGTGCCCATCGCTGGTTTAAAGCAATTTTGGATTAAAATTATGTTTTGGAATATTCAACGCTATTGCTAATGTAACAGTTGACTAGACGATAGTGCGCTGGACTATCAGTCGGATGGTTTCGGGTTCGATTCCCAACAGAGAACAGTGTCCGGCACTCATGGTCTCCATAATCGGAATTTCATAAAAATGGTCAAATAAGCAACAAAATTCACAAACAAATGCTGATCAGATGATAACAAAAGTTAAAGAATGTGGATAACATGCTATTATAACACATGTGCTCTTTGTGCCGACCACTGGTTTAAAGCAACTTTGGCTTAAAAGTCAGTTTTGGAATATTCAATGATATTGCTAATGTAACAGTTGTTTGTGTGTCTCGATAGACTAGCCGATAGTGCGCAGGACTATCAATTTGATGGTTGCGGGTTCAATTCCCAACAGAGATCAGTGTCCGGCACTCATGGTCTTCATAATAGGAATTTCATAAAAATGAGCAACAAAAATCACAATCAAGAGCTGATTAGATGATAACAAAAGATAAAGAAAGTGGATAACATGCTTTCATAAACCATATTTTCTTTGTGCCGACCACTGGTTTTAAATAATTTTGG
This sequence comes from Calliphora vomitoria, assembly GCA_942486065.2. Lineage (NCBI taxonomy): Eukaryota > Metazoa > Arthropoda > Insecta > Diptera > Calliphoridae > Calliphora > Calliphora vomitoria. Next base: position 19,558,925 of record OW818033.2, on the reverse strand, counting down.
TTTAAACGTTAGTTTCGGAATATTCAGCGCTGTTGCTGTTGTAACTGTTGTTTGTGTGCCCCGATAGACTAGACGATAATGTGCTGGGCTATGATGTTTTCGGGTTCAATTCCCACCACAGAGCAGTGTCAGGCACTCATGGCCTCCATAATCGGAATTTTATAAGAATGGTCAAATAAGCAACAAAACTCACAAACAAATGCTGATCAGATAATAACAAAATATAAATAAAGTAGATAATAAGATATTATATTTCTTGTTATCTTTGTGCCGACCACTGGTCTAAACCAATTTTGGCTTAAAAATTAGTTTTTGCAAAATAGATTTAAATTGAAGAAAAATTAAAGCATTTGTAAAGCTATTTCGTAATGAATATAAACTAAAGAATATGTGAATGATTTACCAAGGAATTAATTCTATAAAGAATGAATTCTCAGGGGAACGAATTCAATACATTTGAAGAACAAAGATTTTGGTGCCGCCAACACTAAAACTTGTGTTAAGTATATTCGATAGACTGGTTGTAACTGTATACATATTCTTTCAAAGCTACATGTAGTTTTCGAGAAATTTTAGGGGTAAACAAAACGAAAATAAACGATTTTACAACATATTATTGAAGTATTTTACAGGTTAATCGCCTCTTTTTTCAGATTTTCTATGATGTTGGTCCTTGGGACACTTCCGTGGGATACTCCAACAATAATCTGCCATCATATGTTCATCCAAGCGACCCTGGTATCTATATTTCATCACTTTTAAATCTTGAAAGGAACTTTCTCCTTGTTCATCGCTATACGATCTAAGATTTTCATGAAACTTGTCTTAATGACTGTTTACACAATGTGCTATTATGCTCATGTTACATTTAAGATTTTTAAAGCTAATTCCTCGTCATTATCAGCCTTCTGATTTCCTAAGAATTTTTTCACAATGGCAACAAAAGATTTTCAAGCTGCTGCCTCTAAATCATGCATAGAATGTATGAAATCGTTGTCGTTCATTAAAAGTCTTATTTGAGTCCCACTAAAAGTACCAGTTTTTAGTTTTTCCGTACTCAAAGCTGTAAACTTTCTTTAAAGAAAGGCAAAACAATGACCAATTTTATCTAATGTCTTCACATACTGCTTCATTGATGTGTAATGGAGGCAAAATGATCTGATGTCGAGAACTCAAAGGCGGTTTCATTTTGTTTTCCAACTGTAATGTTGGACTCTCTCTGAGGCTTCATGATCCAATGGTCATGTTTTGCTCTGCTATCCCCTAATCAGATGAAACATGGAAACTTAGAATAATTATTTGTAAATCGACACATATAACCCTCGACACATATAACATTTAATTTCGTAGAATGAGCAATAGCAACAAATGCCTTCACATACTGTTCAGAACGGACGGCGGCTTTATAACATTTTGTTTTCCAACCATCATGTATTATCTCAGAGGCCAGAACAATTCGCTTTGGGCTGTCCATAAACAATCTCCATTTAGCAGCTTTGTACCTTAAGAGTCGTATTTAAATTAAAAGGCCACCAATGTCATTTCAAAAGACTACAGTATTATCTGTGCTAAAAAACTGAAGAGAAGTTATTTTTCGTCACAGCAATAAAACGAGATTATCGCACCTGGAGTTAAAAGATATCTTTGTTTGAGCCTAGATGTTAGCAGTTCAGATCTATCTAGCGAATGCTCAAAGTCTCTTATCAAGTCACTTAAATCATATTGTGAAAAAAGCACAAATCTGATAGATCTTGATTCATACTTAGAAGATGATGGTACGTCTTCTGAGTAGAGTAGAGGGCTTTTATCTGACGTCTAAGCTGAATATATCATTTTTGTTTTATTCATACCATGCAATTTAACAACACAAAAATAGGATTCATCAATGTGGTTTTTCGCATATCAAAACTACAAATCTCAAGTTAAAGCCTTGAAAATTCACAATATGATACTGAATTTCGTTAACTATCGAGCTGCATACCTAGTTTTTTTTTAAATTTCCTTAAATTCATTATATCCTTTTTGGACAGATTTTTTGGTTAAATGGTCCTAGTGGCGTGTTCGGATAGCTCAACTTCAAAGGACCAGAATTTTAACTCTGAAAGACCAATTAATTAAATCATGGGCTGGGCTTTGTCTTCTTGACAGTGATCGACATACAGAGACACAAGTGATCGTTGCTCATTTCAATAACACATTACTAGTTTATCTAGAGGAAAAGAATGGTGCACCCTTCTTCATTAGCTCTCATATTTCGAAGTTTGACAAAAAAAAATGAAATGGATCAATTCAGTAAGTCACATAGAATATTGTTACGTTTTTACCTTTTAAAAATGGTGGTTTATTTCCTTTAAATAAAACTTATTACTTTTAATTGCAAATAAAAGTGAACAGTTGCTTAAAAACTGTCTGCAGATACACCCAGAGTCTGTGTCTGGAATCGAACCTGGAACCCTCATATTGATAGCCCATTGATAGTCTATCGGGGCACCCTTTAACACACAAACTTTGTTCGTCGTTTATCCGAAATAAATAAAAACAAAAAAAATTCAAATTTTAGTGATGCGTAGATCTCATTATTTAAAGAAATTATTACCTGGAAGAAGGTGCAAACACGTAGTGTGTTGCTATAAAAATAAATAAACGCACGCAGAGCCTTGTCGTAGACGAGTTGCAGATGAAGTAATAATTAATAATGGCTTACAAACAAACCTATGATGGAGGGAAACAAAATTTAGGTTACACTTAAAGGCTTACTCGGTAGAATATGTGTCTAAACTTCCAGCAAAGTTGCATAAATTAGGAAAGCAATATCATGTTGTAACGTTGATAAAAATAGTATAATTTGTTTAAAGATGTTGTTCGCTAAAAAGGAACTCACAACAAATCTACCTTAAACACACATTGCAATCTACATGAATACAGTTCATGTTAATTCTAACAGCGTCTATGATATACTCACCCTTATCGCGGTTGACGTATGTATTTTGCGCCTACTAGATTAAAGAAACAGGTTATATTTCATCTTTAATCTAGTAAGAAACCGTCGTGGGTGCCAAACACATATGCCAGCCACGATAAGGGTGACTGACTTCTCAGCAACATGCTTTTACTATTTATATATATAGCGCCATTTTTCTTCTAGTAGTTTCATGAATTATCTAACGAAAAACACTCGAATGTTCTATTTTTGTAATGATCACCTACAGCTTTTAAAGCAGTTTTACAGTTAATGTTGTCATACTTATAAACAATGTTAATAACAGCATGTTAACAACATTGTTTTTAAGTAGAAGTTTCGTTCGTAGAAGTTACTGTTCGTTAAATTCAAATTGATATTGCAATTTCGTAACAATTTTAAGCATTTTGTTTAATATTGCTGTAAGTTGATAGTTATTTTTAAACTTTCAAGTGCTTTAAGGAGTATTTTCTGGATTAGGGCTGATATAAATTCAAAACAAGTTTTCTCTTCAAATTTCTTATTTTGTTTTAAAGTAACCTGCCTATGTTAACACGCACTGTTAAGTTTCATCATTTTTATTAAATATTTTAACACTTAAGTATTGATATTTCAACAACACTAACACTTAAACAGACAACAACAAATATTACAAAAAAAAAACAAATAAAAAATACCACACACATTTTCTAAAATTTTATTATATATTAAATATAAAAAAAAACAAATAACAAATATTAACGAAAAACCCCAAAAACAAAAAAAAATAATTATTAATTTTATCCAAAAAAATAAAAAAAAAAATATTAAAAAATTAATAATTATTTTTTGTAAATAATTAAATTCTTTTTAAAAAGAAATAATTTCTTAATTAATAATTTTTTTTTTTTTTTAAATAAAACAAGGTATATTTAAATATATAAAATAAAAAAAAAAAAATAAATAAAAACTTTTTTGAAATGGTTTAAACACTGACGAACTTGAAAAAAATACTTAATTATTATTAATATTGAGAAAAAAATAAAATAAATAAAAAATAATTAATTATAATTATTAGGATTTGTAAACTAGATGGAAACTTTTATTTGCCTTAAAGTTTAATTATTAAATAAAACTTAAAATTTAATAATAATGAAAAAACCTACAAGAAAACAGAAAAAAAATATACTTAAAATTAAGTGAAAAAAAATCGTCTATATAATTTACATAATTTATATTTAATAAATATTGAAAAACCTAAACAAAAACAAAACAAAACATTATATTATATATATTATTATTATTATTACAATATAAAAGAAAACAAACAAATTATGTTTTTAAATATTTTTATTTTTTAAGTAATTAAAACTAGTTTAATTCAAAAAATTAAAATAAAAAAAAACTACAATAAATAAAATTTATTACAAATTAAAAAAAAAAGAAACTACAATTTTAAGTATTCTCTCACTTTATATTTGTTTATTTTTTTTGTAGAAACAAATAATAATTGTTAAATTTTTTTTTGTTAATAATTTTATTTCTAATAATGTTTTTTTTATATTTTTTTTAGTTTATTAAGATTTTCTGTTTTAAATTTGTGTATATTTTAAAACTTATAACATAGAAATGATTTCAGCTGGAACTTAATTACAAAACTTTCAATTCTTTATTTTTACTTATCGTCTCACAAAAACTTATATTTCTTTTAGACAATGATTTAGTTTAACTACCAACTTATCAGTGCTTTAATTTTGAGCATCAACTAAGAAACCTCAATAATGCCCGCAATTTCAACAAATAAATAGATACCCACGATATAAAATACTCAGCAGATGAGTTTAGCTAAAAGGTAACTTGACATTAATTTCAAATCAATATTTATGGGTAAAAATTACCAAAAATGTTTACTCCACATTTGTTGAAATTACGGACTTAACTAATGCACTATTTAAGCTAAGTTTAAACTAGTAATTTGTTCAAACAGCTAACTGTTTAACCATCGTAAACTGTATATAATTGAGCATTCAAACAAATAATATTTTAATTGTTCTCTCTATGTTCTTCTCATATCCTTCACCATGATTGGCAAGGGCATATCTATATAAGTTTGTCATTCCGTTTGTAAATTCTACATTTTCCATATGCTACCCCATAAAGTATGTATTTACATTCTGGATCTTTTTAGATGTTGATGTCCATCAATCCTTCTATACGGCTGTATGTTGAAATCAATTTTCTGATTTATACATCAGTATATCTGCTATAGTCGCGGCTCAATACCGCGATTTTTATTTTTATATATATCTGGATTACTATGTCATAAATGTAGACAATATGCATATATAATGATAGATATTTCAAACACCTTTCCAACGCCATATTATATCTTACTTGTTTCTCTATATTTCTGTATCTCCTATGCCCTTAGAATTCCCGTGTATATGTAAATTACTCAACGCATTCACCATTAGTCGCTAAAATAACCATTTTAAACCATTGGTACGAGCCCATAGCCTTCAAGGGCCGAGTAACTTCGGCTATTTACATGTACACAACACAAGTGTCAACAAAATTCACAACACGAACCGTAAAGAAAACAAACATTTCATACAGTTGTATTACAAAGTATACAGAGGTGTCACGAGACCAAATTTTGTATTTCTCTCTTTCGCTCAGAATTGCCTTTTGTTTATAAAGAGAGTCAACTCAAAGAGAGACAACTTAAAATTTTAAAATTTAAAAACTGTTTTTTTAATACATTGCAATGAAATATAACTGTATTTTTTGGCGAAAGAAAAGAGAAAATAATGTAAGATTTTTACAGTGGGTACATCGTACATCACTGTACATCAATTTCTTGCAAAAAGTGAAAATTTAGCAATTTTGAATTGAATCTCTTTAGAGGAACCAGTGCGAACCAGGTACCAATAATTGTTATATGTTTCTCACTTCATGAGAACTGCCCTGATTTTGACTTTTTTGAAACGCAAAATTTTCACCTCTGACGCATTGTTTGAAAAATTACACTCTCAATATTTTGCAAGAACGAATGTTTTGTTTAGCCATATAAAGAAATAGAATCATGACTAACTAATAAAGCATTTATGACCATTTCGTAGCACAATACCACACACATATACTTATTCTCTTTTGTTTAGTCGTCACTGAGTCAGCGACGAATGCACATGCTAAGCGGCTGTACTGCTATTTTTTCATGAGAACTGAAAGAACTTAAAAAAATCATTAAATTGATGTTTCGTTTTTTCCCTCAATTTACTTGTGTGAACAATTTTTTTTTTTTCAGATTTAATATTAATTTAAACAAAAAAAATAAAAAATATTCTATTAATACAAATTTTACCAAAAATGATTAATATCGAACTCTCAATTATTGAGCTGTGATAATATGTTGCAGGCAGTTTGTTTAAGATTGTTATCTTCAATATTGTTAACAAATAAACTTTTCTTTCAGTGGAATTCTCTTTCGCTCACCAACACAAATATAGGTTTATCTCTGGGCATCCCTGTAATAAAGCCAAAAATTTCACTGAGTCCAAAAATACCCACACATAACATTCTCTCTTGGTTGCAGATCATTGATTAATACTTTATTGACAATTTTGTGTTGTCTACAATATTTGCTCTTATTAGTTGTTGATTTTTAATTGCAATTGTATCAGTTCATTCACTTTTTGTACAATAAACTGGCTTTTGCAGAATTTTCTTGTTTGAATAATTTATAGATGTTCCAATAGAGAGCTTAAATTGTGGCCAGCTCAAAGAGAGCTGAAACAAATTAATAGCTAACATGAGGCTATCCAAACGACGCTGCTGTAAATCCGCCAGGCTAATAAGTATCGCCATAGCTAGAGTCTACCACAACCGATCTTTAAATACTGGACGGAAGTGAAGCAGAGAATACTAGGTTCAAACTTTCTCATTTTTTGTACACTAATTCTTTACATTCAAAGTAGTCTGTATTTCATTCACAATTTAATTGTTTATAAGACATCCGCGAGTGCGCCTTATGAACTCCATTCTGTCGATCCAATATTTAACCACTTTTTCGAGCATACCCGTTCTTATTTCGTCAATAGTGCGTCGAATGTTGGCTTCTAACTGATCAGTCGTTGTTGGTTTATCAGCATAGTCCAAAGATTTTACGTACCATACAGAAAGTAGTTTAAAGGTGTCAAATACAGGAACGAGGTGGCCAATTCACAGGTTCATTTCTTGAGTTAATTCGGTCAGCAAACGTTTGGCTTAATAAAGTCATGCTTCCATGTCATGTTGCGCCGACTTGTTGGAACCATTTCTCTTCCAAATGATTTGCAATGACATGAGGAATAAAAAAAAATCACGAATCATTTGCATGTAGCGTTCGCCATGTTTGCACCTGCTTCGGATTTACGACAAATGGGCCGATGACGCTTCGTTAGTGATTTTTTTTCGGTTTGTAATGGAGTCTCATGAGGATTGTGCTATCTCCAAAAATTACAATTCTGCTTGTTTACATAAACGTTAAGCTAGAAATGAGCCTCACCGCTGAAGATGATTTGACGATAAAAATCTGGTTGATTCTTGCACCAATTGGATCTTATATAAATGTAGGCTAAGATCTTTCCTCAAAATGTTCCAAGCAGTGGCAGAGCGCTCGATTTTTTCTCAAAATTTAGTTTCACCAACTTTTTTTTTCACCAAAATTTAAAAAAAAAAAAAATTTTTTTCACCAAAATTTTTTTTAAATTTTTTTTGTTTCACAATTTTTCCAATTTATTTTGAATTTTTTTTTGTTGTTTCACAATTTATCCAATTTTATTTTTTTTGTTGAAAATTTCTTATTTTTTTTTCAAAAACTTTTTTCATTAAAAATTTCGTTCACCGGTAATAGTGATTAATATTAATCTAAAAGTATAATTTGGTAAAAGGTATATAAGATTAGGCGCAGCAGAATATAGCACTCTTACTTGTTTAACATAAAATGAGTTATAATCGCTACAAACTATTAAATACAAGTTTCACCTGAGTTCACATGGAAAGACCCATACAATATTATAATATTTCATTTCGATGACAAATAAAATCTCTAGAGTTCATTATGTAAGCCATTTCATATATATGAAAGAACACCTAGGAAGTGAAAGTCTAAGTTTTATAAATAAATTTAAAAAATTTTAAAAGGATTTTCAATAAAAATACTCAGTTTCAGTTACATTTAGTGTAAAAAAATCTTAAAATTCCAGCTGAAAACATTTCAAAATCTCTTTGTTGTATATTTAAAAAAAAAAAAAGTGATAAAATCAACGAATTTTTTTTCTCAATTATAGAAATATTAGTTTTATAATTTCTTTAAAGTTTTATTATATTTTTTATATATATTTTTGTTAAATCTTAGAATTTTTTTTATTTTTATTAAATACTCATATATTTTATTAAAACTTGTATATTATTTTTTTACTTAAAAGTATTATTTTTAAAACATGTATTTTTTACATTTAATATTGTTATTTTTTTTAAATATTAATTTAATTTTTTTATATTTTTTCTTGAAATAACACATTTTTATTCCTCTCCTATTTTATTTATAGTTTTAAGCATGTGTATTTTTACGTAAAACGTTTATTAAAATCCTACACCAAATTTAAGAGAAATATAAAATACAACTAAATAAAATAATAAAAATTAAAAAAAAAAAAAAATAAAAATAAAACTTTAAACAAAACGAAAATTGTAAACTTAAAATATTATGGGAAATAAAAAATAATGATAATGAAAAAAAAAAAAAAAAAAACAATACAAGAATCATCAAAATATATATTATTACCCTTATATTATTATATTTATAAAATGAAAATTTAGTTATTATACATCATGAAACAAAAAAAAAAAAAAAAAAAACAAGAACAACAAAACAAAATATTAATATAAATTTAAGATTATGAAAATAAAAAATAAAAAAAAAACAAAACAAAAATTATGTAAAAGATAATGATTAATAGTTATTTAAAAGGAAAACAACAACAAAAAACATAAGTGAAATAAAAAAACAATAAAATTTAAAAAAAAAAAAATTAAATAAATTAAATGTTTTTATATTCAAAGTTTTAATATGAAAGGTAAGTAACAATGGGACCAATCTTCCGAGCACCAGCTTCAATAGTACACCAATACCCTTGAAAGACTATTAAAGTTCTAAATCTCTGATTAAATTTCTTCTACGATTGACCGACTTTAGATTACTTGACATAATTAAAATTGAAAATTATTTTCAAAGTAAGTTTTAAGGGACAGCAATATGGAAATTGACTTGGTCAGATAATAAAACTTTCGAAATAACTAAAACTTGGTCCAACAATGCACAGTGAAATGATTATAGTTCTAGCAACATATACTTTACAGGGGGGAATTGTCTTATACCTAAAGTGAAGTGAAACAAGTAAGAAGGTATGTTCGGTGAAGCCTGAGCATGTAATACCTTACACTAAGTAAATGAGCAAAAATATTTTTCTTTAAAAATTTCAGGAATTTATTTTCGTGAATGATTTTCGGAAGAGGGTCTTTTATGGGAGCTGTGACTAATTATAGACCGATCGCCATGAAATTAGGTTGTGTGATTTATGTCTATATGAAAGTTGTTTCTGTTGAATGTGTATACAAACATTTTGAAGAGATTTATGCTCGCTAATGAAATTATCGGAAGCAGGCCTTATATAAGAGCTATGACTAATTATGGACAGATCATCATAAAAATATGTGACATGAATTCCTTATATATAGAACTTATTTGGAGTGAAATTTGTGTAGATACCTTTATAAATACAACAATAATGCCCGATAAAGTCCAATTTCGGGAGGAAATTTGTATGGGGGCTAGGTGAAATAATGTGTCGATTGTAGCTAATTTCAATAGGTTTCCTCCTTGAACGGAAAAAATTGTATAAGCCAAATTTTGTCGCAATATCTTAAAAATTGCGACCTGTACTTTGAGCACAAGGTTTACATGGAGAGCTAGACGGACGGGCATCGTTCTGCACGTTACAAACATCTGCATAAACCCAATATACCCTCCCCACTATGGTGGTGTAGGGTATACAAATCACAACAGACTACACCTCAGATTACAAAGGGACACTAAATGATAAATAATAATAGATTAAAAAAACAGTTTAAAGTGCATAGAGTGCACGAGGGTGGGTCAAAAAATTCCGTGCCTTTTATAATAAAAAATTATTTCATTTTTCAACATAGTGTCTACTGAGCTCTATGCACTTTGTCTAACGTTTATCCAACACTTCTATCCCTTTCAAAAAACAAAATTTATCGAGGTCATTAAAATAGATATTTTTTGTAAGATGATATTATCGTTGTAGTCAAATCTCATTCCGCCGAGACATTTCTTCTGGTTTGGAAACAAGAAATAGTCCCTTGGGGCTAAATCCGGAGAATAGAGAAGCGGAAGTGGCAGCATTACGTAGCCTAATTCATGGATTTTTGCCATGGAAACTGCACATGTGTCAAGCGTTTTTTGTGCACCCGATTATGAGCACACGCAGCAGCCATCTTAAACAAAGCTTTCTTATACCCCAGTGATCATTTAAAATTGAAATCACAGAGCCATACAAGATGCCTATGGCTTCCATAATCTACGGCATTTTCAATCTCCGATCGGTCAACACCATATCGTGATTTTTTTAAACAGTTTTGCGTGTAGAGACCTCAACTGGGAGTTCTCAACATTTGACATCTTCCGTGCTTGTACGGCCAAAACGAAATTCAGTAAATCACTTTTTTACCATAGAAATTGATGTTGGAGAGTTCCTATAGTATTTAGTAAGCTTAGCCTTTGGTTTAGCGGACGAAATTCACCTATTTCCAATTTCTCCTAAGTCACAAGGTAGTCTGCTAACAATGGCTGTCAAACACAAACTAAATAGCGCAGCATAATAAAATTTTGACAGGAGTTAAGTGAAGAAGCTTGTTGACAGGAGCAGTGTTGTTCTTTCATTAATCTGATTACCTTCTTAACATTGTAAAATTAAACAACTTGTTCTGTTCTAGATCTGTTCTAGTTCTGTTCTAGTTCTGTTCTAGTTCTGTTCTAGTTCTGTTCTAGTTCTGTTCTAGTTCTGTTCTAGTTCTGTTCTAATTCTGTTCTAGTTCTGTTCTAGTTCTGTTCTAGTTCTGTTCTAGTTCTGTTATAGTTCTGTTCTAGTTCTGTTCTAGTTCTGTTCTAGTTCTGTTCTAGTTCTGTTCTAGTTCTGTTCTAGTTCTGTTCTAGTTCTGTTCTAGTTCTGTTCTAGTTCTGTTCTAGTTCTGTTCTAGTTCTGTTCTAGTTCTGTTCTAGTTCTGTTCTAGTTCTGTTCTAGTTCTGTTCTAGTTCTGTTCTAGTTCTGTTCTAGTTTTGTTCTAGTTCTGTTCTAGTTCTGTTCTAGATCTGTTCTAGTTCTGTTCTAGTTCTGTTCTAGTTCTGTTCTAGTTCTGTTCTAGTTCTGTTCTAGTTCTGTTCTAGTTCTGTTCTAGTTCTGTTCTAGTTCTGTTCTAGTTCTGTTCTAGTTCTGTTCTAGTTCTGTTCTAGTTCTGTTCTAGTTCTGTTCTAGTTCTGTTCTAGTTCTGTTCTAGTTCTGTTCTAGTTCTGTTCTAGTTCTGTTCTAGTTCTGTTCTAGTTCTGTTCTAGTTCTGTTCTAGTTCTAGTTCTGTTCTAGTTCTGTTCTAGTTCTGTTCTAGTTCTGTTCTAGTTCTGTTCTAGTTCTGTTCTAGTTCTGTTCTAGTTCTGTTCTAGTTCTGTTCTAGTTCTGTTCTAGTTCTGTTCTAGTTCTGTTCTAGTTCTGTTCTAGTTCTGTTCTAGTTCTGTTCTAGTTCTGTTCTAGTTCTGTTCTAGTTCTGTTCTAGTTCTGTTCTAGTTCTGTTCTAGTTCTGTTCTAGTTCTGTTCTAGTTCTGTTCTAGTTCTGTTCTAGTTCTGTTCTAGTTCTGTTCTAGTTCTGTTCTGTTCTAGTTCTGTTCTAGTTCTGTTCTGTTCTGTTCTAGTTCTGTTCTGTTCTAGTTCTGTTCTGTTCTAGTTCTGTTCTGTTCTAGTTCTGTTCTGTTCTAGTTCTGTTCTAGTTCTGTTCTAGTTCTGTTCTAGTTCTGTTCTAGTTCTGTTCTAGTTCTGTTCTAGTTCTGTTCTAGTTCTGTTCTAGTTCTGTTCTAGTTCTGTTCTAGTTCTGTTCTAGTTCTGTTCTAGTTCTGTTCTAGTTCTGTTCTAGTTCTGTTCTAGTTCTGTTCTAGTTCTGTTCTAGTTCTGTTCTAGTTCTGTTCTAGTTCTGTTCTAGTTCTGTTCTAGTTCTGATCTAGTTCTGTTCTAGTTCTGTTCTAGTTCTGATCTAGTTCTGTTCTAGTTCTGTTCTAGTTCTAGTTCTAGTTCTAGTTCTAGTTCTAGTTCTAGTTCTGTTCTGTTCTGTTCTGTTCTAGTTCTGTTCTAGTTCTGTTCTAGTTCTGTTCTAGTTCTGTTCTAGTTCTGTTCTAGTTCTGTTCTAGTTCTGTTCTAGTTCTGTTCTAGTTCTGTTCTAGTTCTGTTCTAGTTCTGTTCTAGTTCTGTTCTAGTTCTGTTCTAGTTCTGTTCTAGTTCTGTTCTAGTTCTGTTCTAGTTCTGTTCTAGTTCTGTTCTAGTTCTGTTCTAGTTCTGTTCTAGTTCTGTTCTAGTTCTGTTCTAGTTCTGTTCTAGTTCTGTTCTAGTTCTGTTCTAGTTCTGTTCTAGTTCTGTTCTAGTTCTGTTCTAGTTCTGTTCTAGTTCTGTTCTAGTTCTGTTCTAGTTCTGTTCTAGTTCTGTTCTAGTTCTGTTCTAGTTCTGTTCTAGTTCTGTTCTAGTTCTGTTCTAGTTCTGTTCTAGTTCTGTTCTAGTTCTGTTCTAGTTCTGTTCTAGTTCTGTTCTAGTTCTGTTCTAGTTCTGTTCTAGTTCTGTTCTGTTCTAGTTCTGTTCTAGTTCTGTTCTGTTCTGTTCTAGTTCTGTTCTGTTCTAGTTCTGTTCTGTTCTAGTTCTGTTCTGTTCTAGTTCTGTTCTGTTCTAGTTCTGTTCTAGTTCTGTTCTAGTTCTGTTCTAGTTCTGTTCTAGTTCTGTTCTAGTTCTGTTCTAGTTCTGTTCTAGTTCTGTTCTAGTTCTGTTCTAGTTCTGTTCTAGTTCTGTTCTAGTTCTGTTCTAGTTCTGTTCTAGTTCTGTTCTAGTTCTGTTCTAGTTCTGTTCTAGTTCTGTTCTAGTTCTGTTCTAGTTCTGTTCTAGTTCTGTTCTAGTTCTGTTCTAGTTCTGTTCTAGTTCTGTTCTAGTTCTGTTCTAGTTCTGTTCTAGTTCTGTTCTAGTTCTGTTCTAGTTCTGTTCTAGTTCTGTTCTAGTTCTGTTCTAGTTCTGTTCTAGTTCTGTTCTAGTTCTGTTCTAGTTCTGTTCTAGTTCTGTTCTAGTTCTGTTCTAGTTCTGTTCTAGTTCTGTTCTAGTTCTGTTCTAGTTCTGTTCTAGTTCTGTTCTAGTTCTGTTCTAGTTCTGTTCTAGTTCTGTTCTAGTTCTGTTCTAGTTCTGTTCTAGTTCTGTTCTAGTTCTGTTCTAGTTCTGTTCTAGTTCTGTTCTAGTTCTGTTCTAGTTCTGTTCTAGTTCTGTTCTAGTTCTGTTCTAGTTCTGTTCTAGTTCTGTTCTAGTTCTGTTCTAGTTCTGTTCTAGTTCTGTTCTAGTTCTGTTCTAGTTCTGTTCTAGTTCTGTTCTAGTTCTGTTCTAGTTCTGTTCTAGTTCTGTTCTAGTTCTGTTCTAGTTCTGTTCTAGTTCTGTTCTAGTTCTGTTCTAGTTCTGTTCTAGTTCTGTTCTAGTTCTGTTCTAGTTCTGTTCTAGTTCTGTTCTAGTTCTGTTCTAGTTCTGTTCTAGTTCTGTTCTAGTTCTGTTCTAGTTCTGTTCTAGTTCTGTTCTAGTTCTGTTCTAGTTCTGTTCTAGTTCTGTTCTAGTTCTGTTCTAGTTCTGTTCTAGTTCTGTTCTAGTTCTGTTCTAGTTCTGTTCTAGTTCTGTTCTAGTTCTGTTCTAGTTCTGTTCTAGTTCTGTTCTAGTTCTGTTCTAGTTCTGTTCTAGTTCTGTTCTAGTTCTGTTCTAGTTCTGTTCTAGTTCTGTTCTAGTTCTGTTCTAGTTCTGTTCTAGTTCTGTTCTAGTTCTGTTCTAGTTCTGTTCTAGTTCTGTTCTAGTTCTGTTCTAGTTCTGTTCTAGTTCTGTTCTAGTTCTGTTCTAGTTCTGTTCTAGTTCTGTTCTAGTTCTGTTCTAGTTCTGTTCTAGTTCTGTTCTAGTTCTGTTCTAGTTCTGTTCTAGTTCTGTTCTAGTTCTGTTCTAGTTCTGTTCTAGTTCTGTTCTAGTTCTGTTCTAGTTCTGTTCTAGTTCTGTTCTAGTTCTGTTCTAGTTCTGTTCTAGTTCTGTTCTAGTTCTGTTCTAGTTCTGTTCTAGTTCTGTTCTAGTTCTGTTCTAGTTCTGTTCTAGTTCTGTTCTAGTTCTGTTCTAGTTCTGTTCTAGTTCTGTTCTAGTTCTGTTCTAGTTCTGTTCTAGTTCTGTTCTAGTTCTGTTCTAGTTCTGTTCTAGTTCTGTTCTAGTTCTGTTCTAGTTCTGTTCTAGTTCTGTTCTAGTTCTGTTCTAGTTCTGTTCTAGTTCTGTTCTAGTTCTGTTCTAGTTCTGTTCTAGTTCTGTTCTAGTTCTGTTCTAGTTCTGTTCTAGTTCTGTTCTAGTTCTGTTCTAGTTCTGTTCTAGTTCTGTTCTAGTTCTGTTCTAGTTCTGTTCTAGTTCTGTTCTAGTTCTGTTCTAGTTCTAGTTCTAGTTCTAGTTCTAGTTCTAGTTCTGTTCTAGTTCTGTTCTAGTTCTGTTCTAGTTCTGTTCTAGTTCTGTTCTAGTTCTGTTCTAGTTCTGTTCTAGTTCTGTTCTAGTTCTGTTCTAGTTCTGTTCTAGTTCTGTTCTAGTTCTGTTCTAGTTCTGTTCTAGTTCTGTTCTAGTTCTGTTCTAGTTCTGTTCTAGTTCTGTTCTAGTTCTGTTCTAGTTCTGTTCTAGTTCTGTTCTAGTTCTGTTCTAGTTCTGTTCTAGTTCTAGTTCTAGTTCTGTTCTAGTTCTGTTCTAGTTCTGTTCTAGTTCTGTTCTAGTTCTGTTCTAGTTCTGTTCTAGTTCTGTTCTAGTTCTGTTCTAGTTCTGTTCTAGTTCTGTTCTAGTTCTGTTCTAGTTCTGTTCTAGTTCTGTTCTAGTTCTGTTCTAGTTCTGTTCTAGTTCTGTTCTAGTTCTGTTCTAGTTCTGTTCTAGTTCTGTTCTAGTTCTGTTCTAGTTCTGTTCAAGTTCTGTTCTAGTTCTGTTCTAGTTCTGTTCTAGTTCTGTTTTAGTTCTGTTCTATTTTGTTGTTATTCATTTGTTAAATAGAACAAGCACATGTTACTTATAAACCCGCTAATATTTATAATTATACTCACACGAAAAAAAAACACCTTAATCCTTTAGTCCTTCCGGTATTTAAAAATTCAACATGATTTGCATTTTTGGTGGCCCAGTTAATTTTGTTGATGCAGGCATACATGTACTTTGTACATCGTACAAAAACTATTTATTATCATGTTGAAAAGCTGCATGTATCTCTATATACATTTACTGTGTATTATTCTTTTATTTTAATCTCTAGCGTTTTCTTTTTTTGTTTGTTGTTCATTCTCTTGGTGTTATTATTGCTGCTGTGCTTGCGACAATTGTTGTTGTAAATTGCAGGGATGAAGGATGTTATTTTGGTTACACAAAATGTGATTTAAATTGACAAAATACATTAACATGTGTACGAATATAAAATGAATACATTCGTACCTACATACATGTGTAGATATTTACGTAAAAAGTATACAGTTTGTGTAAAAGGAGTAAATGTATCTAAAATTGTGTATAAATGTGCTAAATAACAGTAATGCATACGTATGTATTTACGTTTATATGTGGGTGTTAGCATGTGTGTGTATGTGTTTAAGCTTATGTTAAAGTGTTGTGTAAATATTGTTTATAACACCATTTTATTTTGTAACAAAACTTTTTATTCAGTTAAATACACACATTTGTATATTCCCAAAGACAGACGGACGGACAGACAATCAGACTTACAAATCACAACACAATTACATTAAACAGCATACATACATATTTTACACATACACACATACATACATAAATAAACATTTTCGTCTATACATTTATACACTGTCATAAACACAATTAATGCTTGTGTCGTAAAGCCAAAGTTTGTTTCTTGTGCTATTTAACATTTTACTGGTAATTACTACACAACACACACACCCTTACATACATTACTAGTAGCGTCAGTTTTATATACCTACATATATGTATTATACTCATATGTGGAAGAGATGCCAGATTAATGGTCACATAATAATTACTACTAAAGTTTCATACAATGTTTAATATATATATTGTTACGTTTTTACCTTTAACAAACGGTGGTTTGTTTTCTTTAAATAAAAAATCGTAACAACGCTTATATCATCTTCTTATGTAGATCCACTAAGAAGAGCCTAATTTGCTAGTACTATTCATAATGAAAACAAATTTAATTTTTATTACAGTTTCTGGAATTTTGGTTATATTTTTACCATGCCATCCGGCAACACACTCCCTGTCTCTCTCTCTCTATGGCACTCTCCTAGGAGTTGTTGTTTAATTCAGATCGTAACACAACAACAATATGTTTGTTGCTGTTTTTAAAACATTCCCTTGTAAAAAGTATGAGAGTCTGTAGAGGTAAATGTAAAACAGTCAATATGGATGTTTATTAGGGAGGCCCCGCTTTAATTTTATAGACGGCAACTTTCACATGATACCAATATTTCATGAGTCCTTTGCGATAAATATGAAAATAATCATAAAAAAGCTTAAAAAAGGACCAAATACTAAACTCAGGACAAACATTTTGAGAAATGGTATATTTTTCGAGGCCAACCTAATGTACATATGCATGAATTTGTGTTCGTGTATGTGCATTAAATTTACATATTTGTATGTAGTTGTGTATGTATGTATGTGTAGAGTAGAGTAGTTGTTCAAAACACGTTGTATCATAAAATTTTACAATTTAAATCGACGCATTCAATTACTTTAATGCGTACAGAAATTACAATACATTTTAATCACACTTTAAGTGACAATTAAAAAAAATATATACTCGTTGTACATATACAACAAATTGCAGGCAAAATGTTTCATTCTTTTTTTTTGCAGAATTCAACATTATTATTTTGTAAATGTGTGTGTGTGTATATGTGTTTCAATACATATGTGTGTATGTGCCAGTATAAGAGTTTATGTGTATTGTATGATGAGTATAATTTAATTAAATTGTGATACTGGTAATAAACAAGCGGAAATGTTTAACAAAAAAGCAAAGCCATTAACAAAAAAAAAATAATGAAAAGATACACATTGAGTAGCAAAGAGTGAGTAGCAGGAAAATGAATGGTAATGGTTGATTAACCTTTTGGGGAAAATGTTGTTGTGTAGCCGCTTAACAGGTACAAATTTATTAACAAAACCCCAAATGAGCATTTGTATTATAATTTAAAGGGTATTTTTGTTTAAAATTTTGAACAAAAAAAAAGGAATTAGAATGTTTTAAGAAAAGTTGTGAAATGTTTTTAACATGCTACAAATTAGCTTGTTTTTTTTTTTTTGGGTGTTAATGTAATCCATCAAATTTTGTGTATTAAGACTTATATTCAAATATCTACAGATAATTATAAAACACTTGGCAAAAGATATTAAAATGTAAATATAAATTTATCTTGACAAAGTTATATGTAACGTTTATAATACATTACATTAAAATAACCACCAACAAAAAGATAAGAATTTGTCATTCCATTTGTAACCGATTGAAATATTAGTATGGATCTTTATAAAATTCTAAGACAATCTAGCTATGTCCTTCCGCACGTCTGTCAAAATTTAAACAAGCTGCGTCATTTAGTTAGTGTTTGACAGCCATTGATAGCAGTCTTCCACATGACTTAAGGAGAAAATGGGAAAAAGTGAATTTTAAAATAATCAATCAAACCAAAGCTAAGCTTGTTAAATACTATGGGAACTCTGCACCATAAATATCAGTGCACAGTGAGGCAGAATCAAATTTTTTTGAAATACATCTGGCATTTCTAAACGGCTGGTCCGATCGGGATAAAATTTGACTTTTTTTTTAACTTTTTCATATTTTAATGTGACTAAGTCAGAGCCATGGACTTGTTGTTGAATAAAATAATATGAAATTTTATTAAAATTTTTTTGTATGAAAAAGTGCAATATTTTTGCTATTTTGCCCATAGGGTCCACATTTTCTTCGCAGCTGGGAAAATACTTTGGGAATAAATAGAGATCACATCAATAATACCAAAACTGCTTTCCATTTTTTGATCCCAGCTTAGGGATTTTAGAACATGTGGCCCAAAGTTGAAATTTTGATAAAAAAAAATAGGTCAAATTCCAATAAACGTAGGGACGTTATATTCAAAAACTGTGACAAGTTTTTTATACTAAAATGTTTTGCGTAAAGATATCTTACAGAAAAACATAACATTATTATATGTTCTTAAAGAAAGTTTTTTTTTATTCAACAACGCATTGAAATTATTAAAATTCCCTACAAAAATGGTGAAAATCTTGCAGTCACAGTTCGTAAAACTAAAGCATTTTTGGGTCGTCGTGAAGCACCTTGTCGAACTGCAATACAGAAATTGGTGGAAAAACTCGAGCTGTTGGGACAAATTAGTGATGTGAAGAATAAAACACGCGCACTTCGCTCAAGAACAACTGAGAACTGGTCCGGTGGGGTCATTGGACCTTACTTTTTCGAAAATGAGGTTGGATCAACAGTTACGGTGAATGGATTGCGCTATCGGGAGATGATTAATGATTTCTTATGGTCGGAGTTGGATGATATTGATATGGACAACGTTTTTACTTTCAACAAAATGACGCTACGTGCCACACAAGCAAGGAAACCATTATTCTTTTACGGCAAGAGTTTCCGAACCGTGTTATCTCTCGAAGAGGTGATCAATTGGCCACCGAGATCTTGTGATTTAACACCTTGCGACTTCTTCCTTTGGGGCCACGTAAAAGATAAGGTCTACGCCAACAGCACAGCGTCGATTCAAGACCTCAAAGATAGAATTCGTGAGGCTATCGAGGACATATGGCAGCCACTTTGCGATTTGGTTATGGAAAGTTTTATGAAAAGGATATGGTCCTGTAAGCGTGATAATTTATCTAAAAAAATGTAATCTTTTTAAAACAAAATAACAACTCTTATTGGAAAACCCTGTACAAACAAATTGGAGTAACGTTGGACAAAGTGTATAGAGCTCAAAAAAGACTATGTTGAAAAATAAAATGATTTTTTATCCAAAAAAAAAACTTGTGTTTCATTCAAAAAGTCACGGACTTATTGACCCGCCCTCTTATCAAGTTAAAATTCGACGCAAATAATACCTATTTCTTTAAAAAATCGTTGTACCAAATGTTATGAAGATCGGTCCATGATTGGTCACAGCTCTCATATAAGGATGCTTACGAAACACACATAAATGTCTGATAAATATCGACTTTGTGATGATCAGTCCATAATTGCTCATAGCTCCCACCCATAGCTGGCCAAGAATGACAGACTAGGGGGTGAAATTTTCCCCAAAATATTATTTGTTGTTCAGAAATGTTTGTTGCTAATAAAAAGAAAAATCGGTCCAGCCAAAAAAAAAATTTGAAAAAAATGTCCGTCCAATTTTTCAAATACGAGGAGACCTAGAACATCGATAATTGCCACAAATAGTTATTGCTAATGTATCCAAGAATATGTTATATAGTTTTGGATCAAAATATATGAAATACTTTGTTAACAACAACATTTAAATGTATGAATTTTACAAAATGAATTAATGTCTTACAATTTCATCTGTAACTTTTTTTCTGCTACACCAATTTTGCTAATTTTTAATAACAAAGATCTTAGAACAATTACAAACAATCCTGGTTAAAATCATTTATTTGTAAGTCGTATTAAGAATATGAACGTGTTTTACACACACCAACCCGCAAAACATTGTAAAATCGCCTTCTTAGAGTGCCAGAATAAAATTTTACATAAATTTACTTAATTAAAGCCACTTTCAGAATTAGATGTTGCTACTCAAACAAATTTCTTATTAACCCTCGCATACAAATTTCCACTGTCATAATTCACTTATTAAACTCCTTAAATATAATTAACCACTTTTTTACGACTACATTGCGTGAGTAACTGAGTGAGTGAGTGAGTGAGTGTGTTTAGCTCTTTACTCACTCCCTTTTGCACCAGCTTTTTGCTAACTAATTAATTAAGCTTTATGTTTTTGCTATACATATTATTTTTTTTTTCTTAGTTACTTTTCGGTTAAATTCAAAACTTTTCACCAAAAAAGAAACTGCATTAAAAAAAAGAAACGTGGGGCTAACAAAAATAAACAAAATTGAAACTCCAAAACTTTGCATATAAATTTTGTCAAACTTAATTTGATGTTGAAGATGAAAAGTGTTGCAATGCCACACACATATACACATACACCTACAACTACACCCACATACCCTTAAATATATGCTCAAAGTGCAGGGAAATAAGAGAAGCACCAGCACCAGCATCTCAAGACGACCACAAGTAGTGGTTGACTAAGAAGATTCTTTGGTGGGTAGACAAGTGGCAACAATATGAGCAGACCTCAAAAGAAATCAAAGAATTCTTCTTACACCTCCCCTTTCGCAACAAGTCTGCTTATTTATTTTGTTCGTTTTTTGTACGCCAAAGCGCAGAAATAAGTATCGTAAACTTTAGTTTTATTGCCTATAAAATGGCATTAAAATAAGTTAAAGAAATGAACGCAACAAAAAAAAAAAAAAGAATCAACAAAAAACAAACCCAACTCTTCAGTCGTGCAATTGCCGGTGGAAGGCATCAACATTCACATTTACCACATTTTTTTTTTTTTTCATGCACTCAGTCATCCATGGCCATGGCCGGGGTGTAGTACGCAGTATACTACGCTATTCCAGCAAATACAACAACTGCTGGATAATAACGAGGGTGGTTGAAAAGATTTTACAACTTTTGAACAATTAAATCTTGTTTTGTAAAATGAAAAACGTACATTATTATTCGTTCTATATTTAAAGCAGATTTTCTTAACATTTTAATTTTTTTTTACTTGTCTGATTTTAACAGTTTTTTTCGTTTTTCCTTCTTTCAAGGGCAACTACTATTTTGATTTATTTGGAAAGAATATTTTGTTACGAATAAAACAATATATCATTTATTTAAATCGCTTAAAAACTGCAAAAGTTATTAAACTTTTTCTAAACATCCATATACATTTTATACCCTCTTGATTTTCTGCTAAATTTCATAGCATAGTTTTAGGTGCTGTAATATAAAAATATTATGACTAGGTAAAGTAAGCAGTTTGGGAAAAGTTGAATAACTTCTACAATTTTCAATGGTTTTGAAAAAATGAAATCAAAATTTATTCAGAACAAAATCAGGTTTAAAAATTGGTATATAAATGTATTTGCTTTCATAGAAAATTTAGTAAAAAAAGAGAAGTCAAATTCGAATAAATGATCCAAATTTAACATTTTCAGATACTGTTTGGAAAATAACGTTTAATATTTCATACAAACATGAACAAATATACTGCACAAAATAGGTGGGCTAATGAACCTTCCTATACTAAAGCGAGGTCGACTTGGGCCGTTTATGATGCCAGCAGAACGAATCTACTTATAGATTACAGTCGTGAACAAATAAAGCTAATTGTCTCCTATATTACAGGACACTGTTTAATTGGGGCACATGCTAGAGGAATGTGCTTACGGTACAATGATTACCGTAGAAGCTGCCATAATGAAGAAGAGGAAGAGACTGTGTATCACCTTTTCTGCCAATGTCCGGCTCTGACAAACCTGAGGGAACGTATCCTCGGATTTCCATTCCTATCATGTGCATGCGGTGTGTGGAACGATACCATTTTTCCGATAGGAAAGCTAGCAAGTCTCCCGTAGAGTGTCCTCTACGAAAGCCATACTGCCGGTCGCTAAGTAAATTGTTGGACTCTAAATATTTCACATGATGGTAGTTAACCATACCCTCTATAACTTTGGAAAGTGCAGAACAAATTGATATTGGGTGATAATTTTCAGGGTTGTTAGTCTCTCCCTTTTTAGGAATTGGCATTACACTAGCAACCTTCCAACATACTGGAAATACTTCGGCACGATATGAAGTGCTGAAAAGGTTAGCTAATGGACGAGCTAACGTCGAAGAGCACTGCTTCAAGACTAGCGCTGGTATGCCATCTGGCCCAGGAGACTCCTCCTTGGGAAATGGATAAGCATATTTGTGAGCTCCACACCTTGATGTTATGCCACAAGGGGAAATATGAAGCGAAACCGGGGCTCCGAGGTGCACGGGCCTCATTCCTGGTAAGAATTTAATTTATTAAATTCGCAGCTGACTAGAGTCTTATCTAGTTCCACGGGGAACCTTTGGCCTCAGGACTTCGGTTCTGTAGGATCATTGCTGAGGTCACTTCGGTGAGTTTGTGGTGGCTGTGGTTAAAACCTAAAGCAGGGAGAAGATCGTTAGTTAAAGGACTGATATTTGGGCTAGTGCCAAATTTCGGACTACCAAATGTATCTTACTAGGTGCTGTTGCTGACTCAACAGAGCCATTGAAATTAGCAGATACCAACTGGCGTTTGTGCTCAGGAAACATATTGAGGTAGTAGCATTCGTGATGTACAGCACTTTGACTTTTATCGGCTGGGAACTTTTGAAGTCAGAGACCATACATTGGACTGGATTACCAGGCCGGATGTTGCAGCTTTGATAATTGTCCTGGGCTGGTCAGTTGACTAGCTAGCTATGGATGGCAGTGATTAGATAGCCCGAGCTCTCGAGCAAGGGTATTGTGCATTGATCTGTGCAATCAATGTGCAAGAAGTTGCCAATTGAGTGTTCCTTGCAAGTCATTCAATGGCGGTGATAGACGCATCGTTTCTATCCGGTGTTAAGACCACCGTGCGCTTTAAGCCTATAAGTCTCCCAGGAGACTTATTTTTTTAACATTTTAATTCAGCTAAAAGGTTAGCTTTGTCTACCGGGTCAGTGAATGTTTGGTCATCCTTTAAAGGAGTCGGAATTGAGGATCTAACATTATCCTTTACTCTTTTAACGAATGACCAAAAGCTTTTACTACCCCGGGGAGCAGCAAGAACTTTAGTACGAAGGCGTTGCTCGTATAGAGCTTTTTCGCGACTTATTACTTTGGCACACGAAGATCTTGCGTATTGTTTATTGCGCCAAGTTCTGAATGCTTCCTCTCTGGATCTGATTGCTATTTTCCACGACTAATTAAACCAAGATTTTTGTCTAGGTCTAATCGAAGATTTCTTTGATGGGATGAAAGTCTTCATTCCCAACATTATAACTGTCTCAACCATTTTCGCCATGGCATTGACGTTATTGGGTAGGAAAAAAAGTTTCCAATTGAAATGACGAAAGAAATCGTTGAGCTCTGCTAACGAGCCTTTTCGTATAAAAAATTGAACGTTGAAAACCCTACAAAAGAAAGTTTAATGGGGTCAAATCGCACGACATCGGTGGCCAGTTCATATCAACTCCATTTGATATGACCATGCCCTGAAATCACTAGTGCACAATGTCAAATGTGGCATGAGCCACATAGCGACGTCCAGTTAAAACCACATGTCTTTGGTGTTCATATTATCCAATTCAAGCTAAAATAAATTGATAAATATTGACGTATAGTGCTTACAGTTAATGGTGATGGCCTGACCAAGGTCGTTCTAAAATAAAAGTGGACTGATGATACCGCCTGCCCAAAATCCATACCAAACACTGACTTTTCGGGATATATTGGATGCTCTTTGTTGGTGAACGCTGTATCCGTCCATGGTGATTTGGCAAAAGAATAAATTAACAAATGACTGTCAATTCGAAAGTTGTAGTTTCATTGTTATAGCCGCTAACAACTGTCAAAGTTCGGAAATTCCTATTGGAATACCCTTTGTAAAGCTCTAATTATTTTGAATGAAACCAGCTTTCACACACTTAATGCAATGATAAATTCCCAAAGTTGTGCTACTTTAACTGACTAAATACATAAAATTAACTTATTTTCCGACCCTCGCTTTTAAACATACAAAAATAATACAACACAAGAAATTTTTGTAGTCTATTTGACGTCTGTCCTTAGGAAGCGGAATTGTACATGAACGCACCTTTTTTTTTTGCTTCTGCCAACATTCGCGATGAACAACAACACAGCCAGAGAACAAAACGTAGAAACAGAACAGACACCACAACCATAAGTTCCGTTTTATATACATACATAGGTAAGTACCTGTGTGTGTAAGTCTGAGAGAGTGTGTGTGTGATATTGTTGTTGTTATTATTCCTTTACAAGTGGTTAAACAGTAATGCGTATAAAAGTTAAATGAATGTCCTTTTTAGTTGATTATATTACATTGAAAGGTAGCCAACCATTCAGCCAACGAAACCAACTATAACTATAATAATAGTTCATGGATATTAAGTAAATTATGTATATACATACATACAAACGCTTAACTGTGTGTAAGTGTCTAGATGTGTGTGCGTAGGAATGTTCAACAACTACTTACTACAACAAAATAATATAAAATTTGCTAGAATACATAAATGTAAACTTTTTTTTTTAAGTATTTGCACGCACATGTAGGGATTTATAGAAAATGTAGCAAATATTTTTTGAAGTGGACTTCTTCTTTTAAGGAATTTTTAAGACAATGTTCATAAAAAATGTACTTTTCTGGGGAGGGATTTTGGTATCAGTTTAACTGCAAACACTACTTAGGTAAACTTAAAAAACCTTTTGTTACTTATACAAAAAAAAAAAAAAAAAAGTTTCTTTATTTTTACAATTATTGTGGAAATTTACTGGTAACGTTAGGCTATAAAATGTAGTCAATACTTTTTTAGTTTTCTGAGAAGAACATTGATAAGAAAAATGTTGGTAATAACTTGTTATTACTGTTTAAAACCAATTTATTATAAATTGTACATACTGAGAAGTAGTTAGGTAATGCGTAAGTTATTACTACTTAAAACTAATTTGCTAAAAATTGTACAAACCACCTGTATTACTGAAAAATAGTTAGTTAATGCGTGGTTTATAATATAAAGCATTAAGACTCATTTACAAGGAATAATTCGTTTAAAGACAAAAGCACAAACTGAGAAGCTTTTAGATTGTCAGCAGATACAAGTAGATTTTCCGGCGGAATATAAAATTGTAACCCTCAGATGGATAGCGCATCACACTACCGTATAGTCTATCTAGGTTCTCAACTTACAGTACTTCACAGCTCTTAAATGCTCTCCTGAACAATTTCTACGTTTTATTAATAAAAATCAATATAATTCTCATTTAGTTAAGAATATTTTGCGCAAAAGTGCATATAAAAGTTAATAGCGGCCATATTGTTGAAGCTACATCTGTCGAATGTCGGCTATCACTAATTAAGTTTGTTTTCAAAATCATTATGGAGGTATAAAGCGTTCAACAACAAGTGCATATAGGTGTTCTGTTTGGTCAACGTTCAGTTCACTTCGCCCATTTTACGGTGAGTCCCATTTCAGGATGAATGGGTACGTCAACAAACAAAATTGTCGTATTTGAAACGATACTAATCCACGTTATATCCAAGAGAGCCCAATGTATACCGAAAAAGTCACTGTTTGGTGATGATTTTAGGCTGGTAGCGTTATCGGTCTTTATTTATTTGAAACGACGCACAGTGGTGCCTGTAGAACAGGCCCTACAAAATTCTGTAAAACCTATTTTACAGCAAATTCTCCAACGATTTCAAATATGTTATTCTTATTACAATAAGATTTTTGGTTTAAAAGATATAGCCCTTCAATGTTGACTGATTTTCAGTGTTAAAAAAAACAGAAAATTTTTAGGTAATTTGGTCCGCTTTCAGATACAGTAATTCAAAAACCAGGTAACTGATCGTCATTGTTTTTAATTCTATTGGTAGATCTATTCATTAAGAAAATAATAAGAAAAATGTGTACAGTTCGCTATGTGTTTGTCCAGGTAAATCGATATTTACCAACTATCCATTTTTTTAATATTTCTCAACTTTGATGGAAAATAAAAAATAACTATAAATTTCTATATTTGCCATATTCTCAAAATAAGTTCTTTGATTATTCTTTTACCTAATGCAAAAGTGTCCAGCATCCCGTCTCTGTCCAAGTTTTAGCTAGAGGTAAAACTTTGAAAAAAGACATGGTTCCAAAAATGTGTTGCATGCTTTTTTGGGCAATTTATGACACATAACCGCGAAAACCCATTATATACCTTCTTTTACGGATTGTGGGCAATATTTTACAAAAATTTTAAAATATATAAACAAAAAAAATGCCATCTTTTCTGGAATATTTTACAAAAAATTTAAAAATAAATTTAAAAAAAAAAAAAATTTAAATCGTTTCTGGAATAATTTTAAATTATAAAGGCCTTTAAAAATAAACATAAAAAATCAAAAATTTTAAAAATATTTTATTTTACTGCACATAGAATTGATTCTTCCACAAATTTCAACTTTGCTAACCCATAAGTAGGCACCTAAAAGGAGTAGAACCCTTTTCAAACACTCATTTAATAGGCTGATCAATTATCTATCATACGCCTTTTAAATTTTTTGATTATCTCATTTGATGTAAAAGTTATGACTTTTGCATAGAAAAAACTCAAATGGCGCCACTGCACAGTGGTCCATAAGCTCAATCTAGCCGGAAAAAAGTCATAACTCGCTATTGAAAAGCCGTACCGACATGAAACTTGGTACGTTTATAGATTTCATCAATATAAACAATCTCAGAAACAAAATTTTTTTTGTGCCTGAATGTGTGTTTTTGTTTGTAAATTTTTTCTTTGTGGGTTTGTTTGAAGCCTATAGACTGCAAAACGGCTGAACCGATTTTCCTGAAATTTTCACACCGCCTTTCTGTATGTGAGGAAAGAATTAAAGGCTACCTTTCATTAAAAAATTTGAAGTGGCGAAATGCCACGCCAACCTTGAAAATAAAAATACAGCTCCTTCTTTGTAATGGACATGTTAAACTCTAAATGAAATACTAAGCGTTGAGGCAAAAAGTGGCAGCTAATTTTTTAAACATTAGAAAGCTACATGTATATACATGACGACAACATAAAAACTAAAGCTTAACTCTGTTAAATTATCACTTGAAATTCTAATAGAATTTGGACATTGAACAAAAAATTCACATTTAAAACACACATGTATATAACTGCATTTTTTTTTTCTAAACAAAACTTATTTTCTGAAAAATTTAAATAGTAGTTTTTACTATTATCTTTGTTTATTAATTACAATATGAATTTTTTTTTTTTTTTTGAATTGTTCTTATTATATTTTGACGACAATTTCACTTGCACTGTTAAATGTCACTTGAGATATTAATTTTTAACAAAGAAGCAATTACTTGTTTTTGAAGCAATGTATCAATGCTAGTGTAGCTATTTAAAGAAACAAAATATACCGTTATGTACTATGGACACTTGTTAACATATTACCATACAAAAAATTTGCTTTTGAAACATTTAAAAAAATGACTTTTTTCCTGCTAGATTGAGCATTTGGACCACTGTGCACTATAGATCAAAGACTATCAACTTGTTTTGGCCAAAATTGGATAATATGAACACCAACGATATGTGGTTTCAATAGAACAATGCTACGTGCCACACCGCTCATGCCACATTGGTCATTTGAGGAGATGGTCATCTCGCATGTCGGTGATGTGAACTGGCCACCAAAATTTTGCGATTTGTGTGGTTTCCTTAAGTCGCAAATAAATAACAAACTACAGTGTCCCTCAAAGCCCAAAGGTCAAAGGTCAAATTCCAGATTTATGCTCCAGAGTCATAGCAAATTTGGCATTTTGGAAAGTTGAAAAGTGCAAAATATGAGCAATCCTAGAGCAGCTGATGAAATCACTTGATTTTTTTTGCAAAATTTGAAAACGATACCAAATAACAGTTGTATGATGAGGGAATGGTTACTTCATGTTGAAAACAATTGTCAATAACAATATTGAGTTACGCTGAATAAAAAGGAACGACTCGACCTCTTCGTTTCTGTTTAGGAACTCCTTTATTCACAGAAATATTTTTCTTAAGTACTAAGTAATTATAAAATTCTTAAAACTAAACTAGACAAAACACATGCTGGAAATGTGTTTGCCTATACATATTTATATTAGGTATTTACCCACACTTAACATCAGTGTGAGGAAAAACACTTTATGATCTTATCTTTTTCACAAACAAAGCACATTTTACTACCAGCTTGTGTGTGTTTTGTCAAAGATCGACCATCCTATCAAAAATAAAAGACCAGATAAAAGGTGCAGTTTCACAAAATTGAACAAGCAAGATAATAAGACGTCAGCCCATTATATTAGCAGAGAGATTTAATTAAATATAGATATCATAAAATTGAATGAAAGTATTTTGTGTTGATTTTCGAAAAAAAGAAAAAAAAATTTTTTGAATGTATCTGAAAAAGCTGTAGTTTTTTCGTTGATTGTAAATAATTTCTTTAAAGCTTTAAATGACGATGTCAGTTGAGCTTTCCATCTATATATTTCATTGTGTTTCTATCTATCTAAACATTTTTTTTTCGTTCTTTCAACTTTGCTTTCATTTTTTTATAAATTTTGCTATAAAAACATATATATTTTTAGACCAACTTTTACAGACAATTTTGTTTTCAATACATTTCAATTTAATTTGTTATAAAATTGTAGAACTTATTCAACTTTTTTATAAAGAATTACTTAAACTTGACATACAATTTTCATAGCGGCTCCTAACAGTATGCTACGAAATAAATTAGAAAAACAACTATTTAGCTTTAAGTAAAAAATTTACGCTATAATTTCGGAAAAGTTCAATAACTTTTACATTTTTTAAACGATTTTAACAATTCGTGTCTTATTTTATTAAGAATAAAATATTTTTTTAAAAAATGTAAACAACTAGATTTGCTGTTTAAGGAAATTGTTAAAAAACTGACTTCAAACACAAAAAATCAAAAAAGTAAAGAAAAACAAATTAAAAATGTTAATAAGAGCACTCATAACATAGAGACTAGACGCTCCGTATTGTCAAACAAAAAAACTACAAATTATGTGTGTGATACAACAACAAAATAGATTGACTAACATTTATTTTGTTGTTGCAAGAGCTAGGTTTTTGACAACAGACTTAGGTTTTTGACAACTACGTCTCGTCTCTATTTTACCCTATGACTCATAATATGAAAATTATAAACTATTGACAAATTAAGATCTTTTTGTTTATAAAACAATTAAAAATAAAGGTCTGAGTTAATAAAACAGTTGTAATTAACCTCAAAAAAATACTAACTTAAATTTTTTAAAACTCTTTTCAGCATAGCACATCCAATATTTCAACTGGTTGATTTTAAGTTTAAACATCTGCAAGATTAGGTATTCTTCTATAAGTTTTACCTAAATGTATTTCATATTACTTAATACTTAATCTTTAGAACACAACATCTTTAAAATTTAGCTTTAAATCTTTAACTTTATACTAAATATATTGCAATTAATGTATGTAAATATGTTGCATTATATTTTATCAGTTTGGTGTATATGTGTGTGGGTTAATTAAGTTAAAATTACCCATTTCTTTTAATATGTAAAATAAATAAGTTTTTGTATAGTAGCAAAAAAAAGTTAAACTCATATATACATTTTCGCTATATTTTTTATATACATTTTATAAAGCACTCATTTATACATGCATGAATATAATAAACCATAATGTCACACTTTTCACATAATAGAGAAAGGGTGCAGGCAAGAGCTGGAATCCATTCGAGGTTAGAGTGCAAATAGAGTGGTTATTCTGGAATGTTGTCTTACTACTTACTATCAGTTGTAGCTAATTTTCCATTAAAAATATTCTGTTTCAGTTCAGAAAACTTCAGTGAAGTAAACAAATATTAAAAATTTCAGGTCATGGTTAAGATTGGAAGTTAAAGAGCCCTTCAAATCGTAGAGGTTTGCAGTTAACTTTCGGTCATACTAATCTTTTGTTTCCTAAAGTCCATTATACTGGCTTCGTTAGCACCCCTTGGACCTTCACCGATTTTGCTTGAACCTCTTACACCATTACCATTACACACAACCATATAAAACCCCAAAAAGTCCCATTATAATATAAAACCGCAAAATATAAAAACACAGAAATCTTTATTATAGCGCGCGTATCATTGTGTGAAACGACAAAAAAATAAAAATAAAAACGAAAAACAAAAGACTGAAACCAGAGAGAAAGAGAAAAAAAAAACAAATGAATTTCATTTCTGTAAAAGCGTAAAATACAAAAACACCTTCTGCCCCAGCAGCCAGAATCATGAACAAGAAAACACAAAAAAAAAAAAAAAATATAATAAAAATAATAATTTTTGTAATAAAGGTAACACAGTGTATTAAGTAGCAATATTGTTTAACTCAACCGAAAAATAGTAAAAAATAACTTTGGAAATCTCTGACACCACCGCAAATACACACACACACAGACATACTTTTAATATAATAAAGTTATTTGGCGCAGTGTTTTACAGGGAAATGAAAAATTTACAAAATATTTAGTAAGAATTTTATTTAATATAAAAGGTTGATGGCACAATTTTTAGGTAAAATATGAAAATTTTAGAAAAACTTAATTATAATTAAATTTAAATATTTACTAAATGCTAATTTGTATATTCCCGATTTGGAAATAGATGTACAATTGTTCTTCTATGTGACATATTAAAGAACGTAAAGTAACAGAAATTGTTTAATCAGATGCTGCATAGTTTTGAGTCGGTACCCTTAAAGTCCATTTCTAACACTGTTCATAATAATTAGTTAGTTTTTTCTTAATTTATAGAGATATTTCCTTGCTACAGAATTATTTACTTAATAAAAAGTTTCTAAACCTCTGAATCGTATGCGTATGAGGTATATTTATTTCAATTTATATTAATATCAATCATACGTATCGTAGTTCTAATATTGAAATTTTATACAAATATTTCTATAGGATCAACATGTTTTAGCAATATTTCCAAAATAAAATGCTTCTAAACAAGAGATGCCAATCCCGAAATCCTGATCCCGAAAATCCCGGTATTTTTCGGGATTAACAAATCCCGAATCCCGGGATGTTCAACTTTCAATAAGAATGTTGTAAAATTGTGCAGTTTTAGTTGTAAATAACTTCTAAACTGCCTAACTACATGATTTTTATACGATTGGTATCATAGTAATGTATCCTAAATTCAAAGACTGGAGTATCGATAGTGGCTTGAGTGTAAATCCTATCAAAACTGAATTTGTACTGTTCTCATTAAAGGCTAATGAGCCGAGTATGGATGGCAACCGAATTTCAGTTGCCTAAATAGTATTGCAGATCGCAACTGGCAGCTATCTTTTCTGATGCCAAATTGGCAACCAGAAATTTATGGTTGCCCTCTGACAACGCAACTGAAGTTCGGACGCCATCCATAATCAATGCATAAAATCCCTAACTTTACGTTACCCCGACTGAACGGAACTGAATTGAATTGTCGCTCTCGGACAATGCAAAGTACTTGGGCATTATATCCGACAGGAAATTATACTGGAAACTCAACACTGAGGCAAGGGCATCTAAGGCCATGACGGCTATGTATGTCTGCAAAAAGGCCATAGGCACGAGATGGGTTATTAGGTCCTGGAACTTGAACTGGCTAGTTGATACGGTTACTAAATCTATACTATTCTATATATACACATTTTTTTTTTTTTTCATGCACTCAGTCATCCATGGCCATGGTCGGGGTGTAGTATGTAGTATACTACGCTATTCCAGCAAATACAACAACTGGTGGATAATAACGAGGGTTGTTGAAAAGATTTTATAACCTTGAAGAAGAACATACATACAATGAAGAACATGCATTTTTATTTGTATACAACTTTTTTTATATTTAAAGCAGATTTTTTTAACATTTTAATTTTTTTTTCTTTTACTTGTCTGATTTTAACAGTTTTTTCCATTTTTCTTTCTTTCAAGGGCAACTACTATTTTGATTTATTTGGAAAGAATATTTTGTTACGAATAAAACAATATATCATTTATTTAAATCGCTTAAAAACTGCAAAAGTTATTAAACTTTTTCTGAACATCCATATAAGTTTTATACCCTTTTGATTTTCTGCCAAATTTCATAGCATAGTTTTAGGTGCTGTAATATAAAAAAGTATGACAAGTTAAAGTAAGCAGTTTTGGAAAAGTTGAATAACTTTTACAATTTTCAATGATTTTGAAAAAATTAAATCAAAATTTATTCAGAACAAAATCAGGTTTAAAAATTGTATACACTTTCATAGAAAATTTTGTAAAAAAAAGAGAAGTCATATTCGAAAATAACGATAAAAATTTATCATTTTCAAATATTGTTTGGAATATAACATTCATTATTTCATACAAATATAAATAAATATATGTATATACCCAATAAACCAAACGATATTAAAACGATATCGAAACGATATCATCTAGATGATATAACCTATCATATATGATATCGTTTGCGTGTCATAAACGATAGTTTTTCCGGACTAAATTGTACCGTTCCTTATAATATCGTTTTTCCAGGCAATTATGATACCGTTTTCGCTATCATAATTTCCAATAAAAACGATAGTAAAATCGCCATGCGACAGATTTTATTCTAAAAGCTATTTAATACTAAAAATTATATTTTTTATCTGTTTATCTGCTGAAATAAGAAAAATAACATAACATATCATACATAATTTCATCTCACATATGCATATTTTTGCAAACATTTGAATGTTTTAAATATTAAATCTATAATAATAACGTTTTAAATGATTTAATATTTATTTTGTTTTCGTCTTGCTCATGTTGTTTGAAAATTTTTAAATTAAATTACTTTTCTGTTTGAAGTTTTTTTCAAATGTTTGTGTTTTATTTATTTATTTTATTGGAAGGAAAATTTTTGAAAACTATATTATAATAATATCATTTTCAATAATAATATATGATATCATAATCGCCCCCATAAGGTAATATCGATTTTGCTATCATATCGTTTTCTGGTTTATTGGGTATAAGCCTTAGATATTTAATTTTATGCCTTTAAATATTAATAATCAAATACTTTCATGAACAAATTTATAAAGAAATTGTGAAAAAATATCAAAAATTTTTGAAAGGGTATTAAGAAATATGACAGCTCTGATAGCAAGGGCATTACGTACTACCGCGAAGAAGTCGTTCTTCACTCTTCTTAACTGGCTACCAGTACATGTAATGGCCAGAAAGTTGGCATTGAACACCATGCAGCGCATGGAATTATAGACCCGACGGACATGGTTGCAAAAATAGGAAGTATTCAAAATATTCCTAATCATATTGATTGCTGCACCCCCAAACCCTTCTGCCTGAGGAACTTCGGTTTCTCAATCCCATACAGTATAGAACCTGTTTATGGTCTCTCCTTTGATTCTATGAGGCTATCAATCTATACGGATGGGTCCAATAAAGGGAATAGAGTGGGCAGAGGTGTATACACTCCACAATTTTTGATAAGAATGACCTTCAGACTCCCAAATGGATACAGTATTCTTCAGGCCGAGGTATTGCCCATTAGCAGATCGTCCAACTGGCTCAGATGTTACAGGATATCTGGTAGAAATATTCGTATATATACTGATTATAAAGCCGCAATCAAATCCCTGATAAGTGTTTATATAACAAAAAATACAGTCCAGGAATGCCGAGCATCTTTCAGTGAGATGGCGAGATATTCAGCAGTTGTACTCGCGTGGGTACAAGGACACAGGGATAATGAAGGCAATTGTTTTGCTAATAACTTGGCGGGAATAGGAGCCTTGATTTCGAAAGATGAAATAGACTTCCTTTGTGGCATTCCGTTGTCGATTTGTAAGCAGGGGATAAATAATGCATATTACCAACTTGCCCAAACAAGGTGGGGTAATGAATCCACCTGTGGCATTTCGAGGATGATACTTATGGCCTGCCTCGGGCTGCAGACTTATCTACATCGCTTACAATGAATACGACTTATCAATATGGTGGAAATGATCACCGGGAATTGCACTTTCGGTACTCATGCTGCAAGACATGAGCTGCCTCACCATGACTTCTGCAGAAGTTGTCAGAATGAGGAGGAGGAAGAGACCATCCTACACGTGTTTTGTTATTGTCCGGCACTGGGTAATCTATGTGCCAGGCTTTTAGGTGAGCGATCCTTTAGTAATCTCTCCGGGTCATCTGGGAAGAAACTAAGGTGCATAGACGCCTTTATTAGGGAAAGCTGGTTGTTGATAAGACCGAACATGTAAATTGCACCAAACAGTGAACCATCAACCATGGTTTACGCTAGTTGAATTCCCTGAATTCTGCTCTCTTATTACTCCTCCATCACCAACCTATACTTTTCTCTTGCCAACTCCACTCTTACTCAATCTTACATTTACACAAATCCCGAATGCCGGGATTTGTAAAACCAAGTCGCTTTTGACATCCCTATTCTAAAACTCTGAATAGTATACGTATGATATATATTTATTTCAATTCATATTAATATCAATCATACGTACTTTTTTTGCACACTACACAGCACAGTGGTATAGAAAGAAAAAAAAACAGAGGGAAATAAATCTGTAACTTCTAAACGGTCAGTCCGGTTTGAATGAAATTTTAAATGCGTAAAGAGGAAGTGTTGTGGACTTTAAGTTTTTAATTCGGACCTCATGCGCTCTGTAGGGGTGCTTCCAGAGGTCCCCAAATTAGGACCTATGTATTAGGGTATTCGATGGATTAACCGTTAATCGGTTAACCGATTAATTTTGGTCGGTTAACTGTTCGAATAATTTAAAACTACCGATTTTCAAATAACAAATAAACCGATTAATTTGTGTCGATTAACCGAATTTTTTTTTTTTGTACTTTATATAGAAATATAGTTTTAAACACACACATTTTATATCTTAACTCATGAACATTCCCATCTAGTTTTTTGAAGTATAGCTCAAAAACTGAAGCTAAGGAATTTGGAAATTACCTTTTTTCTATAAGGTTCCATGATGAACTTTGTCGTAATGGGTTGGAGGTAGACATGATAATAAACATTACTGAAACTAGTCTTTTAAAAGTATAAAAAATCTAAAAAATCCCAAAACGACTCCAATGGTTATACCAGGATTTTATATGCTTAAAAAAAACTGAATAAAAAACTGAGAAATTGGATAGTCTTTCTCACGCCTTACTTTTGATTTTTCCAACATTTACAATCAGTGAGAGAGTTTTTTTCAATGAAAGCTTTTAAATTATATTTTTTTCTTAAAAGATTATTTCAGAAATTTTCACTTAAATCGTAAAAATACTCACATTTTCCTATTATTTTTTTTTTTGTCGAAATGCTTAAATAAGTACACGAAATTTATAGTTTTATTTTCAATTTAAAATTAAAATAGAAGTTATTCGGTTAATCGAATAATTTAAAATTAACCGATTATTAACCGATTAAATCTAGACCCCGATTAATTATTTGCTCGATTAACCGATTAAACCAGAAACCCGATTAATTGAATACCCTACTATGTATGCTAAATTTTTAAAACAATATTATTTCTTTGTTTGTATTCCGATTGCAATATATATAGAATATCCTCGTCAAGCACTACAAAAACCTCGTCATAGCTATCAATTGTCTCCTATAATTAAGGAGATACTCGCATTTGAAAATTAAATTTTGAACATTTTTACCCATTTTTACTCCAGTTTTTTGATAACATATTCTCCATTTTTCTTTTTTTGGACTAGAAACAAATGTATGTATATGTCAAGAAAATAATAATTGTTTAAAAATCCAAAGTTATGTGCATTTGAATTTATAATGAGGCGATTTTTCGCTAGATTTTGGGAAAAAACGTATTTTTTTCTTTTTAAGTTATCTAAAAATTTTCTAAGAAGATGTATTTAGAATTTAAGCTTTTTGAAAAGCTATCTTTACATTAAATATATTAACGAAAACAAATCTGAAAATTGTTGATACCGAGGGGACTAGGTCCATCCAAAAAACGACTAATTTTTATGTAAAATTAAAATCTTAAATAGCGTAGTCGATATCTAAATATAGTAACCCATTTTAGATGGCCCAATATGTTCTTTATAATTCTGTAAAGGTTTCTGATAACCCCGTGCATGATATGGTTATTATAGCATAAAAACAAAAAAATCCGTCTTTTGGATTTTACAAAAATTTTTTGGGAAATGCGGGATTCCTGATAACAAATTTTAATATTTTCAATAAAAAAAACCTATATAACTGTGAAATTTCGTTGAAAAATATTCATTAATAAAAATTTAATTTCAATTTGAAAAATGCCTATTTACTGGAATGAACGTATTAATGTCAGTCATACGTACTTATGCTTTTTTATATTCAACAACATTTATTAACATTGACGTTTCTTTATATCATATTTATGTTTAAAGTGCATCTAACTTTATTCCTGTGATTTAACGATTTCAAATCACTTGAAATCATATAATGTTACGTATGAGTAATATTTATTTCAACTAATATTAATATCAATCATAGGCATTATAAAATCAGTTTCTTTTCCAATACAGATTATATAAGCAGTTAATTTTGTAAAATTTTAACATGTTTTACAATTATATACTAAATAAAAACATTCCAAACCCCTGAAAATAATACGTATGAGTAATATTTATTTGATTTAATATTAATATCAATCATACGTAATTTTTCTTTCTTATTACCAATAAAATTTATTAAAATCTCCTTGATATTTCTTTGTCATATTCATCTTTAAATTGCAACGACCTTTATTCCTACAGTTTAACGATTTCAAATCACTCGAAAACAAATTCGTATGTAAAATAGTAGTAAAGTGAAAATATGGGCTCATTTATTATAATAAATAATCGTCATATAAATAAAAAGAACATACTTGTTAAAAGTACCTTGACATAAATTATCGTTAGTAAATCTTGTCTTGAAAATAAGAAAAATATTTTCCTTTAACACTTCAAACAAACAAACAAACAGCCAGCCAGCCAGCCAGCCAGCCAACCAAACAAGCATGGCAGCAGCCATCATACAGTCAGGCAACCTTATTATCCACATCTTTCAACTGATTGCAATAACAACTACAAACTACAGTAACAATAACATCATTATTATCGGGGCTGCACAATCACACGAAAACAAGGTAAACGTCAACATAATCATCGTCATCATCATGTGCAGCAGCAACGATGTCTGCAGCTCCTAAAGCTTATTCGTTTTCTTTCGTTTTTTTTTTTTTTGTTAAATTTAACGTCATATGAATTTAACGACAACAGCAACAGCAGCCCAAACAAACATTTGTAACCCCATTTCTTTATTTTGCTGTTTTTTTTTTTTTGTGTTTTGTTTTGGCACCTAAAAATATGCACCTTTAAGCTTCACTTTCATCCACATTTGTGTAGTTAGCTAGCTAGTCCCTTACCTTTCTCTTTCTACTTAGTTGCATTTACTCCAACTGCTAGATTTTTGTGTAGCTTTTCTTCTTTTTGCGGACTAGCAAAAACAACAAACAACACCCTACGATTAGTTCGAACACATGTTAATGTAGACCATAAATTCAAAATTGAGCCGTACTTGGTTGGGTATGTTTTCTAGAGGTTTATGGCTTCCAAAAGGCAAGATATATACTGAAATACTTACAAAAGGAAGTAGGAAAATAAAACAAAAACAAGTTAAGAGGAACATAAATGGCTTTGACGAATTTTAGATATCCTACAGCTCAGTTGGAAACAATTTGAGTTTTCATTCTAAAAAAATTAAAAATGGTTTTTCACTTACATCTCAGTTAAGTATAATTTGATTTTCAATAGTCAAATTCTCATTGTATATCGGACATAGCCTGCAGTTTATCTTGGCTTTTCAGAACAAGTTCGAGACTTAACCGCAGTGGTCTCCACAAAGTGCCCCAAAATTTACTACCTCTTTTTATCAAAAACCATTTTTAAATATATTATTGTTACACTATTGACGCAATTTCTGATTCGATTTTTAAATTTTCTACATTGCCATTTAGTAGGGTATTCAAAACGTGTTTGTTTACAAGACACAGACAAACAGGACAATTTGAATTGCATGAGCTTTAGCTCCTGAAGAAGTAATATATGTGTGTAATAACATATTACTTATGCGTGTGTAAGTGTGTGTACCAATATGTAGGTAGATAAACACATACATATGTACTTAGTCACATATATACACATCTGTTTACAAAGACAACAATAATAACAACGACAACAGTAGGAGCAGTGGCAGAAAAACAAAACTCTATGATATGTACCAATCTATGAACATTAGGGGTGCCTTTATTTTGCAATTTTTGATGCCCCTTATAGGATAGTATTCAATATGTTCACTACGCCAGATAAAAGTCTAGTAGGGGAGAACTGTAGGCACACGCAGAGCAAAAATATAGTTGTACATGTTTACAGTAACCATTTCAACATTTTTAAAAGTTTTTTAACAATATTATAGTCACAGTAACTATTTACATGATTGTGGTTGACTTATGCTTCACATGATTGTAACAACCATATATATGGTTACAGTAAACGAGTATATGTTTGTGACAACCATTATAATTTTATCATAATATGTTGTTCTCAGATTGTGATATCCATTAGCCGAGATCAACATAATATGGTAAGTCCTTTATCCTATAAATGGTTGTCACAAACATATACTTGTTTACTGTAACCATATATATGGTTGATACAATCATGTGAATCGTAAGTCAACCATATTATGGTTACCACAATCATAAATATCAAAAACTGTTCGTAAGTTCTATCGGACTTAAAAAACACCCTTTATATGCCTATGTTCTCACATTTAACTTCAGATTGCTTCTTTGGTTTGCTAGTTTGACGTCTTCACTAAACCACATACTTTAATTCACTCACAAAGACATACATATACACATTGAAAAGTGAGTGCTGTGTACAACAAAAATAAAACAAAAGTGAGAACGAAATTATCAATATACAACATACTGAAATAATGAGCTAAAAGAGCGAGCTAGTTAATTTGAGTGATCTGAGCTGAAAAGAGCGGTCACTTCACTGAGCTAATAAATCCAACTCTACTGACATGATATCTGATCTAATTAAATTTCTGTCTGATTTTTTTTTGCACCACTCTAATACAGTCAAACAAGAAATGAAAAATAAAGAATGTTGCATTGTTTAAGGCATTACCAGAGGATATGAAATTTTCATACATTCACAGATGTACAAACACATGGGCACACGAGGACACACACACTCACGAGTAAGTAAATATTGTAAATATACCCTGCAGTTTTAATGGCAGCAAGTGTCAACATTGCCCTGGTCTTCATATCAAACTTACCATTATAATATAAATATTTACTCTTTATTGCAATGTAAAGCATATTATATTGAAAACAACTAGCGTACAAAAGAGAAATCTGCAGCTGAGATGAAATAAAGGTGAATTCCAATATGGTGTTTACCATCAAAAAAAAAAAAAAAATAACGAAAAACTAAAGTATTTTTGTGTTAAATTCCTGTGTCAATAATAACCTTAGAAATTGCAGACGCGAATTAAAAAATTCCAGCAATAAACCACCACGCAGTGGGGTCTATCGAAAAATGTGATAATAAATCTGGATCTTCTAAACTACTAGTCCAATAGCAAACTGAAAAATGAAATAATCGTAGAGAATGATATAGGCTTTAAGCTTGTAGCGTTAGCACATGTGGACAGTTTTCATTAATTGAAATTTTGTTATAAAGCAAGTGTAAAGAATTTGAAACTCATGTTCATTTCACTAATTTATATCTTATAATTTAAATGATATTTAAGTTTAAATTTTGAAATTTTCGTATTTTACCTTGACTTTATTTTCTATTCAGATAAAAATATGCTTAAAAAGTGATCACAAATTTAATTTTCTTTCAAGTGATGTGATTGGACCAGCAGTTTAGAAGATCCAGATTTATCACCACTTTTTTTCAATCCACTCCACAGCACACTATTCTTTAAAAATGAAGTGGTGTTTTATTTGTAGATAATCTATTCATTAGATAGCATATATCTAGCTACTAGAACTACAGGACACATAGTTACACACACATGCAGTTTGAATATGTATGTGTATGTATGAATTTATGGTTGTGTATGTGCAAATATATTACATACTTATAAAATCATGGGAACCTACCATAGACACACATGCAATCATACATTAATATAATATGTATAGGTACAATATGTACCTTAGTATGGTCCCAAAAATTTAAAATAAAGTTTTCTTTACAATCGAACAACAAATAGTGGTTTAGAAACGCTTTGTGGAAATAATTCGGTATCTCGAGAACTATTAGAGATATTGTTGCAAAATTTCACATGGTTGGAGCTGAGGTATTTTCGAGTTAATTTACGGTTGTTCAGCTTTCTAGCGCCCAATGCAGCTTTCAGTTGGTCACCTCGGTTCTCAAATTTAATTTTTTTTTTAATTTAATTTTGCTCTATTCCTTATGGTTTTTTAGATATGGAACTCACGGAGGGTCGAAATTTATTTTTAAAATATCAGCTATATTGGCGATAAAATTTTAAATAAAATAAAAAAAACTTTCTTACAGTTATCTCGTCCCTATAAAAAATTATACACATCCAAAGTTGGAACATGTAAAAAGGGCCGTATTTTTAAAGTTTTTTCCTGAAGAAGCCCATATATTTTTCCTTTTGTAGAAAACAATTTTCTTCGGGACTATATACAATTTTTGTATGATTCAGAAATATAACTTAATGTAAAAACGTGTAATTGGGCTCTTTTAAGCGAATACCTATTCAAACTTGTCCAATTTAAAAAAAAATTCAATTTGAGTAAAAAGTTCTAAAAGGGCAAAGCACTGAGCCACGAACGTGCTCCATATTTGTATAACCCTATATGTTTTTTAAATAATTGTAAAGTCTTTTTACTATTACGCGTTAAATAACGTCACAGTAGGCACTTTTCTAAAAAAAAACTCAGTTTTTGGAACACATTTTCTCCGTTTTAGGAATTTCGGTATTTGAAAATAAAAAAATATATAAAATTGTAATGCCATTGATTTAAGGACATTTGAGTCAATATTAGTTCCACATTTTGTTATGATATCTATAACCGATAAAATTTTACATAAATTAAAATTTTATATTTTTCTTCATGGAAAATCACCATATTATATATTTGTTTAGTTTTTAAGGAAAATTATGTCCCAAAAATCATAAATTACGTAAGTTTACTAAAATATCAGTCTTTTAATCCTAGGGTTTTCACGAACATCAAATACTTTTATGAAAAGCTTTTATTTACTCCTCAGAAGTTTCACAAATCTTGCCCCCTTTGATAAATTCGTACATTTTTTCATATTGTTTCAAGAATAAGATTAATAATACCCCTATAGACTAGACGATAGTGTGCTGGAAAATTATTCTGAGGGTTCCGGGTTCGATTCCCACGAAATACTCTGGGTGTATCCGCAGAGAAGCCAAAAGGCCAAACGTTTGAGTTTGAGTAATAAAAGAAAAAAATAATACAAATCTTTGGGGTCTTCTGCAACGCCGTGGAAGGATCGTCGAAGACTAGACGTTTACTTAAAAGTTTGTTTTGTATACCTACTTTCCTGGCTATCTTCTCCTGACGGAGGGATGAACTAAATCCACTGAAATCCTTTGCAAGGATAGGCTAAAACGGCTCTCGACAGTTTTGTTCAATTTCATTCACAGGCGGATTAATAGGACCTGTTGTCTTGGGCGTTCCTATGTTCCGGAATTCATTACATGCATAAACCCGTAGGACTTTAGACCGATAAGTCTAACCTCCTTTCTTTTGAAACAATTAGAAAGGGTAATTTACGTTCACTTAAGAACACTGGTTGGCCATGATCAACCATCTGCCTCTCATCAAACCTATATGAAGGAAAAATATCTTGAAACTGTGCATAAATCTCTTATTGGTTATATTTAGAAATGCCTCGAGTATGGGGAATACATATTAGTAGCTTTGTTGGATAATGGGGAAACTTTTAATAATGTTAATTCTGCGTTAAAGGATATTGTATACGTGGCAGTACTTGGGAAATACCTGGATATTATCTCGCAAATATCGGCACTGGGATAACTCTGAGCTTGGAGCTACTGATTTGAACTAAGTGTAAACCCTATCAATGTTCCTAAATTTCCACTACCTTGCTTGATTGGGGTGGAGCTTTCTTTGTCCATTAGTCCAAAATATCTGGGTATAATCCTGGATTAGAAGAATCTATACACTCAATCTAGAGAGCCATTTGGTAAAATCTCTATAAGGAAGAATCCCTAGGATAATTCCAAGAACACCAAAAGCATATTGCATGGTGGTTAAGTCCATACTTATGTACGGTGAACTTGCTTGGCAAAGTGCTCTTCTGAAAGTCATATATCGTAAATCGTTTGAGAAAATCTTACGCCATCAAACGTTTTTGTGTCACGACGAACGGAACACAGGCATAATGAATGGCGTCTATTACAGACATACGACTGTGCTTAGTAGAGTGGTGGAAATCTCGGACAATATTGAATTCTATACTTCCAAATCTTTTTCGACAAAGGATTTTCCTTGTTGATCGCGACTGCACAAAATGTGAAGCGACACT
Organism: Calliphora vomitoria; assembly: GCA_942486065.2. Taxonomy (NCBI): domain Eukaryota; kingdom Metazoa; phylum Arthropoda; class Insecta; order Diptera; family Calliphoridae; genus Calliphora; species Calliphora vomitoria. Next base: position 19,516,003 of record OW818033.2, on the reverse strand, counting down.
TATGAAATTCCATTTGAGGTCTTTAATGCTGGCTTAAAACAGAGAGGGTGTGGAATGAAGTACGCATAGGAACGAGTGTGTCCTTGTGGCTTTCACATGAATGCAGTGTTTTAGATGCTGAAATATCGCTGTGATTTGCATGAGGTTTTATCGTATAAGCGGTGTTGATATTCCGAAAGACAGGTAGAAATCTATCACATGTCTCTACACGACATCCAGCTTTGTCCTAGAATCCCGGTCATCTCTTAATGATATGGCGAGACATTCCACACTTGGACTCTATACCGGGTCCAAGGTGTACGAGATAATCAAATCGCTGAGCTCTTAATAAAATGGAATAATTTTACTCTTAGTAGCGAAAATTGATCGATTTGTCAGAGTGTAAACGTATGAATCTTGTCCGACTCTACAGCTATGCTCAAAAGAAATGCTCTACAGAAACTACTTGTAGGACCGCAAGGGCTCAACTGCGCAATCTAGTAGCGGTAGGCTCTATTTGTTGAGATACTACGTCAGGAGATTGAATCTACCATATCAAGTCTTAGTGTAGAAGTTGTCAGAATTATGAAGTCAAAGATATGTTTGAGGATTTTCTCCACCACTCTTCGATCTTAGTGAATTGGAGATTTAAGACAGGATCTATCGGAGATGAAATTTGGAAAGATAAATGACTTCGTTCGTGCAACTGTATGGTTTGGCTAAGGAATCATTAGTATTAAGGGTACTGATACGGAACTTCTAACCTGGACACTTTCATTGTAGGTATAAAAACGAGACCAATATTAAAGGACCCAATTGAGTCTGTCACTATGACAGCCTTTTGAACCTAACTAATATTAAATTGAAGAACATTTTCATTTCAGTTGGAAGCATTGTTTACTTACTATTGATTCCATAAAAACGGGACCACCCTAATGTACATATATAATGCATTTATTTTAATATATGCATGTTGTATACACATACAAACTCACTTGTCTTCATATGCACACATGTATGAGTATATTTATGAAGCTCGCTATAGTGCAACTATAGAAATATGAAAATTATTCCATAGATTCATATGAAAATTATTGAGTAGCAGGTTGTTATATGTCAATGTACATACGTAGCACAGTGGAGATGATCGAACAAAAATGTTGGTAATAATTTGGAATCTTGTAAACTACTGGAACGATTACAAAATTATGTAATCGTAGAGGAAGAGTTCATATTTATAAAAGTTACTACCTGAACAAAGTTTTCCTAACCAGAGGGATCACAAATTCAATTGTCTTAAAGCTTGTGACGTCCTTACTCGCTCATTTCTCTTTTTGCAATAGCGCCATTAGTTTAGAAGATTCAGATTTATTACCACTTTATTTCGATGTACCCCAATGTCATACGTGTGTGTAAATTGAGTGCATTTCTGAGTGTGTATGTATGCAGTTTGTATTAAGCTTTTTTTTACAATTATTTCTTCTTTTGTATTTCCTACAACATTTACTTATTCTTTCTCGTAAGATTTTTTTATGTTCCCTCGTATATTTTTGGTTAAAATGAAACATGTTTGAATATTTGATGCCTGTGTGAAGTACTATGTGAAGGTATGTATGCGTATTATTTTAACAACGTGTATGTTTTGCCATTGAATTAAAATTTTTGAAGAACTTACCACAAGTAGGTGATACTAAACATTAAGGCTTGTTTTAAGTAAGTAGCTTAAGGGGTACTCTTCATTGGCTGACTAACACATACATACCACACATATTGTATTTAAATATAGTACGTATATAAATTAGGGTGGCACTCATTTTGTACTTTTGAATTTCTAGATGTTCTCCGTCATCTAGAAATGCTGAAAATTGGATCAAAATAGAATAACGGTTAGAGATTTCATATTTTATTTGCAGTTTCTAGTTTTAAGTCAAAGCAGCAGTATTTACAATACAATATTAACCACCCAAAACAATTGAAATTTAGAAACAGAAAATAAATCAACAAATTTGTGAGCATAAACTGAGTTTCTTCGTAATTGCAGATCGGATTCCGCGCAAACTCAAAATAGCTACAATAGTTAAATTTTTCATTTTTAATCATCATTTAATATTTATTAGATAGGCACGGTGACAAAATTTTGTCTTGCTTTTGTCTATAACTACAGAACTTGAAGTGTGCAACCGCAAATGGCAACTCCTACCCTGTCTGATAATCCAAATCTGTGGCATGGTTTTGATAATAAACCAAAATCTATTGACTTTCCTTTGTTTAATTTTTGGATGTAGTTGTAATTATTCTTTGGATGTAGTTGTAATTATTCTGTTTCTTCACAACTTAAATGATCGCCTTCAAGTTTAGATGCAGTGCTTAATATATCTGTAGGTATTTCGGCCATTTTATGTTGTTTCAAAGTAGATATTTCTGGTATTAACATTATTTTTTATGTCTTTTTAATCTGCTTTGTTGTTCAAACATCTAAGCTACTTATAGCCATTTGTCTAACCCCTTCTCAAAAATTCGTTTTTTTTTTTTTTTTTTTTTTTAATGAGTTACTCGACCGCGTACAGGAGAGGGCGCAAGTGCTTATCTGTGACAGTAGGGTGTCCAGCTCTATTGACTCACTTTAACATCGTCGCAATGTGAGTTGTGTTTCACTGTTCTACCGATACTACAATGGTATGTGCTTTGCTGAAATTATAGAACTTGTTCCCGAAACTCGTAGTTTTTAACGCCATGAACGTTCTTCGGTAAGGGCTCATCAATTCGTTGTCGACTGGACAGTGGGTCGCCCAACACATTACAAGGGAAAATTAGTTCTTTTGCCGTACTGTCATATGTGTAATAAGCTTCCTCCTGAAGTAATTTCTGTCACTTTTAATATTGGAAAATTCAAATGAAATGTCCACAAACACCACTACCTCTAGCCTCGCTGATATTTTCCTAGATCCAACACAATGCTTTGCATGAGTAGAGGTCATTCCCTGAGTGGTGATCCGATTAGGTATGAAATAATATCCGTTAAATGACCCCCACGGCTTTGATGACAGGCTATTACTCTTTTCATGAAATGTTTAATGACTTTTTCACAGAGATGTACCTGTATCTCATGGACGACGCGTTGGATCTTGGATTTGAGCTCAGGAATTGTTTCTGGTTTATTCGCATAAACCCGAGATTTCACAAAATACAAAAGAAAATAAATCACATGATCTTTGTTCCGATAATTTGTTCTGCAAATCGATGCTGCAATAAATCGCGGTGTAGCAGGAGACATATGTCGTCCATATCCATGCCGTCCAGTTTAGGCCACAAGAACTCCGTTATCATGTTCCTGTAACGAATGCCGTTCACAGTAACTGGAATTTCGAAGAAAGAAGTTAGGCGGCCCAATCACGCCGCCTGACCAAAATTCACACCAAACAGTTGCTCGTTGTACGTGAATTTGTTTCTCATAGATTGCAAGGGGATTTTTTGAAACCCAAATTCGACAATTTTGTATATTCACGTAACCATTTAGATGGAAATGAGCTTCATCGGAGAATATGACTTTTTTCGAAAAATTTACGTTGTCATCACTTTGCTCCATTATCCAATGAACGGATTGCTGGCACTTTCCATGGACTGCTAGTTTAAGCTCCTGAATAAGCTGAATTTTGTATGCATGAAGGTGGGTCTTTTGTCAAAATTCGCTGCATACTGCTTCGTGAAATTTGAAGTTGTTGAGAACGATGCCGAATTGATGTTTTAGGGTTTTCGGCGACACTATCGTTTACAGCAGCAATGTTTTCAAGAGAACCACATTGCGTCAGTTTCTTCAAATCTTTTGATCACTCTTTGAATGGTTGACACATTAGGTACACAATTGAAAATTTTTCGAAGTTTGGGAGCACTCTCAGCATAACTATCCATAATTATACCCTTCACCTTCGTGAGAAGGGTATATATTAGTTTGTCATTCCGTTTATAATTTCCACAATATAATTTTCCGACCCTATAAAGTATACATATTCTAGATCCTTATATATATCGGAGTGAATTTAGCCATGTTCGTCTGTCTGTCCGTCTGCCTGTCTGTTGAAATCAATTTTCTGAATGCCTTAGATATTTTCAGGATCTAAATCTTCAATAATTCTGTCAGACATGCTTTCGAGAAGTTTCCTATTTAAAATCAGCAAAATCCGTCCATAAATAACGGAGATATGAGCAAAAATCCGAGACAACCTCTATTTTTGGCCTATTTTTGATCTATATCTCTATGACTAAGTCATAAATATTGACAATATGGATATCTAATGATAGATATTTCAAAGTCCATTGCAACGATGTATATAAGGCTATAGTAAGTTGGACCTACAATGGATCAAAATCGGTAAAAAATTTTAACCAGAATTTTCTTCACAAAAAACTTTTTTTGTTATAAATTTTTTCACTAATAAATAAAAAATAAAATTATTAAATTAAAAACATTTTTTAAAAAAAATTGGAAAAAACTTTTAAAAAACAATTTCCAAAAAAAATTTAAAAAAATTAAAATTTTTTTTTTTTTTAACATTATATTAAAGTATAATTTGGTGAAGCGTATATAAGATTCGGCACAGCCGAATATAGCTCTCTTACTTTTTTTGTAATAAGTTTTTACACACGCAGAGAAAAAATATAGTTGTGCATGTTTACAGTAACCATTTCCACATTTTTAAAATTTTTTTAACAATATTATAGTCACAGTAACTTTACATGATTGTGGATAACGATTCACATGATTGTATCAATCATATATATGGTTACAGTAAACATGTATATGTTTGTGAAAACCATTGTTATGATGAATCTTTATGTCATAATATGTTGTTCTCAGATTATATCAATTAGCCTGAAGCAACATAATATGGTAAAACCTTAATCATATAAATGGTTGTCACAAACAAAATTGATATATTCGTAGCGTTACCTTCATTCGTTTAAAATATACTGTATGTGTTGACGATTTCTCCCATATTTCCAATTACGATGGCTTCTTTTTCTTTATATGTTGGTCCGTTTTTTAGATTCCCTTTCCTGTTTAAGGCTATGACTAGTCCACTCATAAAATTTCATCAGATCTGGATAGGTTGGCCTTATATTATTTTTTAATTTCTACATAACACCAAATAAGGGACACTTTCAACTATTTCTAGTAAGACTTGGTCCAAAACTCGAAATTTTAAATAAAATGTACAAAAGGCTGGGTCTATTTGTATGGACGGTCAAAAAGTAAAAATCGTATAGCAGAAACGCAATCTACGGAAAATTCTAAGAAAGTCCTCAAGAAACTATAGGTCTAAAATCAAACGCATTTCGTCTTTTATCCAATAAAAAAAATATTAAAAATAAAAAATACTGAAATATCATTGGAAAAAATACGAAATGCACAAGATAGGATTTGATTTTAGACGTAGGTTACTTGGGAAAATTTCTTAGAATTTTCCGTACAATGCGTTTCTGCTATACGATTTTTCGTGAAAAAATCGACCCACCCTTAAGTAAAACCTCTAAACGTAAACCGATTTTACTCAAATTTATAGCATTTGGATTTTAGGTAATGGAGAACAATTTTAAGCATTGGAAGCATCGCAAATCTACATAGTGTAAAATAACGGCCACCCTAACATAAATATGACTTGATATTTCCTCAGCATGTTTAAGTATATAGTTTAAATATTTTGTTCTATATAAGAATACCAGTGTTATAGTATATCTTTGCATTTTAAGAAGGGTGAAATTTAAAGAGTTAACAGAAACAATTTTTTTGCTTCTATATAAATAAAAAAATATGTAATCTAACATGATATGCAGGTGATTATTAGAAATGCTAAGAACAAAGGCAGCAAGGAGCAGGTTAACAATATTCTAACATTTCTCAGTTTTCTTTTAAGGTATGAACTTGGCTAATAACAGATGTTTATTAACCTTGGTAAACAGTTAATCAAATTATGCATAATTGAGATTTAGGCAGAGACAAAAGTCTAACCTGAACCGCCATTGTGGCCTATATTTTGATTTATAGTAGTAGAGACAAAAACATTCTTAAGCAAACCTAAAAATACTCAATTCATAAACATTTGCTGATTTCAAAATGTAAATATTCATTTAAAACCAACATTTTTCACACTTAATATTCAACTATAAATTCCTTTTCTTGTCGGCCTTTTCTTCTTATGATTTTGGTTATATATTTTCGATACTTAAACTAAGTATTGGAATAAAATCTTTATAAATTGTTTTAGTCTTATACACTTAATAATCCTTTTTTCTATACACTTACAACTCTTACGCATCCATACACATCTATAAATTACACATGTACACTTACACACACATACACACATCTCAAGTAAACCTTATAAAAAAGTAATTTATTTAATTTGAGTATAATGGATTTTATTTTTTTGCCAAAAACAAAAAAAAACAAAAAAAAGGAAACAAAAAGTAGAAAAACTTACGTTCAACTACTTACTTACCAATTGGTCAAGGTTCACAAATTCTGGTAAAATGAAAACAGCAAAAAAAAAAAGTCGAATTAAACTGAAAATTGAGGAGCAAAATGTAAGGAATGAAGGCAAAAAAAAAAAACTGGAGAAAGTAAAACATTTATTACAACAATAAGAGTATGAAAACATATTTTCTACGTAAGCTTAAAATAATCTGATAAAAGTTTTATTTTTACTTTCGAAATGCCCTACAGAAAGTAATAGTGGTTTGCCATAAATCAATATAACTTTACTATAACAAAGTAAAGTTATACATAACTTTATTGTACAATTGAATAGTTACTAATAACTTCACTGTACTATAGAAAACATCTCAATAACTTTCTTAATCCAAAGAAATTTTATTAATAACCTTCTTATTCAATAGAAAATTTGTCCATAATTTGATTGGCTGTATGACTTAAAAATGCGAGATTTTCAATAGATGGCGTATCTTATGAACGCGATTTTTGTTTTTAATAACTTATATGTCATTTTGAAGGGTGAATATCTGTCATTTATTCTCACTTAGTTAATGAAATAGAGAAAACAACAACTTTTTTTTTTTGCTTCGCAAATGTCGAATTTTATACCAACAAAACGTCATATGTGGGAAGTTTTGCTTTACTTCTTTAATTAAAAAAAAAGTATTGCTGAAGCACCCAAATTGCTCACCAATGCTTACAGTGAATGTGTTCTATCGGATTCAAAGCCCGAGCGATGGAGTGTGCGGTTCAGAAGTTTTCAGACAAAAAAGTTTGAAGACCAACAATTGGAGGCATTACTCTATAACGATTGTTATAAAATGCAACAAGAGCTTGCAATATCATTGGGAGTTGAATAGCTCCCAATAGCAATTTCAGAACGTTTGCGAGCAGCAGGAGATTCAAGCAAAAGCAGGGAAATTGGGTACCATACGAATTGAAGCCGAGAGACATTGTCCAAAATAATGTTTGAACGCTATAAAATCATTTTTGCACCGAATCATTACTTGCGATGAAAAATGCATAAATTACGATAAATCGAACGTAAGAGATCGTATGTGAAGCCCGGCCAACCAGCCAAATCGACAACAAAGCCAAATATCCATGGCGCTAAGGTAATGATCTGTATTTGGTGGGAGCAAAAGGGTACTATCTATCACGAGTTGCTGAAATCTGACCAAATTATCACAGGGAACTTGTAACGAATGTAAGTGATTCGTTTGAAGCAAGCAGTGGCCGAGAAACGCTCAGAATATGCTTCCAGACATGAAAACCTAATATTCCATTCAGACAACCTTCGGCCACATGGTTCAATATCTATTAAAAAGTATTTAGAATGAAGTGGTTCGGAAGTTTTGCTCACCCGCCTTATAGTGCTTCAATCGATGCAGAACCCTATCTCTGGGGCACGCTCCTCCTAAATCTTGGCATCTAAATATGAGCAGTTCTTTTGGCGCGGAATCCACATGTTGCCAGAAAGATGGGACAAGGTCACAGCTAAGGACTGAGATCGAAAAATTCTTAACATACATATATGTTAATAAAAATGAAACCAATAAACTTCCACTTTTGATTTTTTTTATTTGATTGAAATTATTATTACAATTTACAAAAAAAAAAAAAAAAAATATCTTTATAGTTCTAATGACTAATGATAAAATTTTGAACATTTTTCGGAAACCCTTCCATTATGGTTTTTATAGTGATTTCGGTCACTTTGTTCGAACAGGTTGTCCATCGCCGTTTAAAATCTACCACACTTTTGGACACCTTTTTTGTGCTCTTCAATTCTCTTTTAACAAGAGCCCAATATCTATCCACTGGACTCAGCTCCAGGCAGTTTGGAGAAATTGCCTCTCTTGGTACAAATGCCACATTATTTTTCTTTTACCACTGAAGACCTTTCTTACCATAGTGACAGGGTGCTAAATCACGCCAAAAATAAGTAGACACACTAAGAAGTCTTATGAATGGAGGTATCCTCTTTTGTAAACATTCTTTGATGTAAATTTCGGTATTTATAGAGCCCGTTGTAACAAATGATTGGCTTCTTTTGCCGCAACTGCATATTGCTTGCCATGCCAAGAACTTTTTGGGAAATTTCGTCTGCTTTTGGGTGCTAAACTTTTCTTCAACATTCCCTCGAGCGCAAAAGTAATCCTCCTATCAGAAAATGCTATAAATTTTGCGATTGGCCCCTAATGTCAGTTCTGTTTTGACATTTATGTAGTAAACACATGCGAAATACACGTTAATAAACAATGTTACGCTACACTGCTCCAGAACGCGGAATATTGCTGACTATTTATTTGACCAATAATCGGTCGGTGACTTTGGCACAACTTGAATTTCGTCGCAGATTTCCTGACCGTCCAACGCCTACTGGTGAAACACTGCGACGTTTAGCCGCTCGCATCGAAAAGACTGGCACAACACGAGATGCTGCCAGGCGTGGCAGACCCCGGAGTAGCCGTTCTGCAGAGAATATTGCTGCTGTAGCCGAGGATGTCATGGAAGCGCCGTCGACATCAACCAGACGACGTGCCACGCAAATGGGTATCAGTCGACGGTCTTTACAGCGAATTTTGGTACAAGATTTGAAGATGTTTCCGTACAAAGTCCAGACAGTGCATCAGCTGTTAGCTGCTGACCGCCAATCGCGTCTAACATACGCTCAAGCCATCCTTAATCACCACCAAGAGGAAGATGATTTTTCATCAAAAATAATCATGAGTGATGAGGCCCATTTCCATCTTAGCAGGTACGTAAATAAGCAAAATTTACGCTTCTGGAACACTGAAAATCCGCGTGTAACCCACGAAGAGCCATTACACCTGCTCAAAGTCACTATATGGTGTGCTGTTTTCGCTGGAGGAGTCATCGGACCTTTTTTCTTCGTGGACGTCGCGGGCCAAACGGTTACTGTGAATGGTGAGCGCTACAGAGCAATGATCAACGAGTTCTTTTTGCCGCAATTGGGATTGGAAAACATGTGGTTCCAACAGGACGGTTCAACGGCACACACTGCACGTGCCACAACCGATAAGCTGAAGGATGCATTTCCCGGGTGCCTAATCTCCCGTTTTGGCGATTTGCACTGGCCAGCAAAATCGCCTGATGTGACCGCTCCAGACTTCTTTTTGTGGGGCTTTTTGAAGTCGCGGGTTTATGTCAACAAGCCTCAGACTCTTGCAGCTTTTAAAGACAATATCCATGAAGAATGTGAGGACCTATCGCCGGAAGTTTTGGCCAAAGTGATGGAAAATGCCATAAAAAGGGCTCAGATGACAATCAACTGTGGCGGCGGCCATTTACATGACATCATATTCTCGACTTGATGTAAAAAAAATTAAAAGACCAAATAAAAATAATCCACAAGAAGAATCAAAGTTTTTCATTTTCTTTTTTAATTACAGCCAAAAACCAGCGGAAGTTTACTTTTGCGCCACCTTTTACATTTCGTCATCCAATATGCAGCAGGTATATTTTTTGTATAAAATTTGACTTCAATTTTCATGCTCTGTCTTTGGCCTCTAAATTTTTAGCAGAGTTCGTTTCAGGAACTTTTTTAGCCTTGTAGGCTTTTAAACCTGCATTGGCTTAAACTTTTCGTACCAAATAGTACGAGTACTGACCTAGGAGCTCTTTCGAAAATGCTTTCTATTTTTTGGCTTTTGAAAAATCATGTGGACAATTCCTTCTACCTGAACCAGGTTTTATATCAACAGACTAGTTCTCCCAACACTGTTTGATAACAATGGAAAAAGTTTGATAGCAGATCTTTGATTGTTTGGCCAACTTTTTGTAGGACCAAGTTGGGTTTTGTTGAAAATATTTAATGACTTTAGTATGCACTTCTTTCTGGTCACTCATTTTAATCAGATTAACAAAAAATAAACATAATTGACATTAAACATAATAACTGACATGCTTTTCAAAGGTAACTTGATCAAAAAAAAAAAATTTACAATCTCAGTCCTTAACAATGGCCAATATTTTCAATAAATTTATATTGTATAAATGTTATTAATAACTTTCCTATTCTATAGAAAAGTTATCCATAAATTTCATATTTGATAGAAAAGATATCCATAACTCGCCTCTTCTATAGTAAAGTTATCCATAACTTGCTTTTTTAATAGAAAAGTTATCCATAACTTTCCTATTCTACAGACTAGTTATCCAAAACTTTCCCTTTCTACAGAACAGTTATCCATAACTTTCCTATTCTATAGAAAAGTTATCCACAAATTTCATATTCCAGAGAAAAGTTATCCATAACTTGCCTATTCTATAGAAAAGTTAACCTTTGCTTGCCCATTCTATAGAAAAATTATCCACACATTTCCTTTTCTATAGAAAATGTATCCATAACTTTCCTATTATATAGAAAAGTTATCCGCAACTTTCCTTTTCTATAGAAAAGTTATCCATATCTTTCCTATTCTATATAAAAATTATCCATAGCTTTCCTATTCTATATAAAAGTTATCCATTACTTCCCTATTCTATAGAGAAGTTATCCATAACTTACCTATTCTATAGAAAAGTTATTCATATCTTTCCTATTCAATAGAAAAGATATCCATAACTTTCCTATTCTATAGAAAATTTATCCATAACGTCTTATTCTACACAAAAGTTATCCGTAACTTTCCTACTCTATTGAAAAGTTATCCAGAACTTACCTATTCTATAGAAATATTATAGACAGCTTTAGTTCTCTTACTGTAGTAAACATTTCCTATTCTCTATGACTAGCTTTTTTTACAACTTCTGATTTGATCAATTATAATTTTTTTTGCTTTTTGTCTTTGCTGTTTGTTCTTTAGATTTTGATACTCTGCTATAATATTTACACAAAATTTATACAAGTTTTATTTGCTATAGTTTACTAAAACAACTCTACTCCATTCATCTATTCAATACACATACGAGCATAAATATATTTATGTAGTTTAATATTATAAGTTTGATTAGTTTTTAATTGAATCAAATTTATTACTATTCATCTTTAAACTATACAAGTAAGTAAGTAAGTAAGTATACATGAATAAATGAATATGTATTGGTGTGTGTATGAATGTGTGTATGCATTTCCACTTCATTTCATTTATTAAGTTATAGTTGTAAAACTAACACAACTCTCTCTCTACCTTTTTGTTACAACATTTCCAGAATGTATGAGTTAATAAATGTGCATGTATATGAATATCTGAACATGCATGTTTATATGTACGTGTGCATATATTTTGTAAGTATTATGGTTTCAAAGTTTATTTAGTAGTTAGTAAAGTAGTTTTAATTTATTTTTTTTTTCTCTTTGATTTCCAATTTTACAAAAATTAAATAAATGAAGTTTATGAATATCAAATAAATAAAAATAAATATTTTGTATGCTAAAAGTAAAACTTACTTATTTATAAAGTAGAAAATTTTTACAAAATTTCGAATATAATGACAGCTTTCATGAACATATAAATTCAACATTTATTTTTTTTTTTTTAATAGGAAAATTTATTTTGTCCAAAAGTGTTTTGTGTTTCATTGACAATGGAAATGGAAAAGTAGCACAATTTTTAAAATTTTATTAAATTCTCTTTAGTTTTTTCTTAAAGGATGTATATGACAATTAAAGTAGCTTAGCATTCCAACAATTTACTTTCGATTTAATTAATTGCAAGAGAAGTAATAGAATAGAACAGTTGCGGATATAATTTCTATAGAATAGTAAAGGTATGGATAACTTTTCTATATAATAATATAGTTATTGATAACTTTTCTACAGAATAGTAAATTTATGAGTAACTTATCCACAGAATAGTAAAGTTGTGAATAACTTTAACTATATATTGGATGTATGACTTAAAAATGAAGGATTTACAGTAGATGGCATATCTTTTGAACGCGGTTTTAGTTTTTAATCTTCATGTGCTCAGTTGTCTACCGGCGTATTGTTCGAAGCAGATTATGAGGAAGATTTATATCTCGAGGAGGAGGCAGTAGTTGAAAGGCATTGTTTTTAAAAGACAATACTATCTGGCTTTCCAATCTGCCTAATCAAGCAATTCTAATGGGTGCTCATAAGGTGTTTCGTGGCACTGCTGTTGGCCCATATCGTGCTACCAAAGGGCCCGTCGAGACAGCCGTTTTTAATCTGGTTTTCACCCCATCGATGTTCGAACAAGGTTTGATTAATTTCAACGCAAAGAAAACGTTTCAAAAGTGGAATGAACAAAACCGCACCGCAAAGGTGAGGGTGTTGAATAAGGTAAAAAATATTGAATTGAGAGCATTTATTGCTCTATAAATCAAACGCTAAAGATACAGATGTATTGTGAAGTACGGAAGAAGTTTGTTATTACCGTGCAGTTATGCCGAAATCTCGGTTCAAAAAAATGTTGCAGTTCATTGGGATTGATAGTGAGCGTACTAGAGTTGCCTACTAGGCTGCTCCAATTTCTGCATTATGGGCTCTTATGAACAACAATCTTCGGCGTTACTATCAACCATCGGGAGAAATAACAGTTGACAAACAACTATTTGCACATCGCGGAAGATCCAGATTTACGCAGTAAATTCCATCCTAAATTTATGCAATACATTCCATCCAAACCTGCAAAGTATGACATAAAAGTCTGGTTCGCATGCGATGCAAAGTCATTCTATCCTCTCAACAGCGAGATTTATACAGAAAAGAGCTCTTATGCAAGTCGTGCATCGATTCTAGAAAAGAGTGTCGTGCAAAGATTGGTCTACCCTTGGGAAAACACAGAAAAACCATAATATGTGACAATTTTTTTCAAATCATTGAAGCTGGGTAGGCATTTGATGTCCCAAAATCTCGCTTTTGCTTTTGTTAGTCAAAACAAAACATTTGTATTAAAAGAAATGAAAGCAGACCGCCAAGCCTTGCATAACAGCTCTTCATGCCAGCAATTGAACAGCGCTCTGAAAATCTAAGGGTATTAGGACATGATCCAACACGCCTGGCTATTAAAATGGGTACTCGAAAGTTCTCCGGTTCATGAGGGAAAATGCTGTACCATTAATGAAATTTAAACATTTTCACCTTAACTTTGTATCTAAAAATCCTATATATGCGTACTAGTTTTTTTTTCATATGTTGACATAGTTTTCCATACAAATACATATTTGCTACAAAAATATAGACTTCCGACCGCCAACGTAAATATACAATCCCGAACACATAAAGGTTAACACACGTTTTTCATTAAAACTTCTAACCCAAGTATTATTTGATTTTCTTTTTGATCAAGTTACCTTTGTCAGTTATTATGTTTAATGTCAATTATGTTCATTAGTTGTTAATCTGATTAAAATGAGTGACAAAAAAGAAGTGCTTACTAAAATTATTAAATATTTTCAACAAAATCCAACTTGTTTCTACAAAAAGATGGCCAAACAATTAAAGGCCTGCCGTCAAACTGATTCCAATGTTATTAAACGGTATCCGAAAAACTTGTCCGTTAATAGAAAACCTGGTTTATGTAGAAGGAATGGTCCACATGATGTTTTAAAGCCAATAAATAGAAAGCATTTTCAAAACAGCTTCAAACAGATCCGCTAGGAAAGCAGTCTGGTTAGCTCAGTACTCGGACTATTTGGTACGAAAAGTTAAAGCCAATGCAGTTTTAAAAACATACAAAGCTCAAAAAGTTCATGACAGGAACTCTGCTGAAAATTTAGAGGCCAAAGACAGAGCACGGAAATTGAAGTAAAATTTTATAAAAAAAATATTCTTGCTGTATAATGGATGATGAAACGTTGTAGAAAAGTTTAGGACCCAAAAACAGAAAATTTTCCCAAGCAATATACAGTTGCGGAAAAAGATACCAAAACATTTGTTACTAAGGGCTCAATAAATACCGAAATTTACATCAAGGAATGTTTACAAAAGAAGATGCTTCCATTCATAAGACTTCTTAATGTATCCACTTATTTTTGGTCTGATTTGGCATCCTGTCACTACGGTAAGCACGGTCTTGAGTGGTACAAGAACAATAATGTGGTATTTGTACCAAGAGAGGCAAATCCTCCAAACTGTCCAGAGCTAAGGTGGAGAGATATTGGAATCTTGTTAAAAGAGAATTGAAGAGCATAAACAAGGTGTCCAAAAGTGTGGTAGATTTTAAACGGAGATGGACTACTATGTGACAGAAAGCACTATAAAAACCTTAATGGAAGGGTCTCCGGAAAAGGTTTATAAATTCATCACTATTAATTAGAACTATTAAAATAATATATGCTGTTCAGATGTAGTGATTTTGACACGAAATACAAATATCGCCCAGGCCAGCCAAACAAGTTTTAAGACCAAGAATTGGAGGCATTACCACTTGAAGATAGTTTTCAAACTCATCAAGAGCTTGCAAAATTATTGGGAGATCGATAAAAAGAGATCGATAAAAGAGATCGGATAAAAAGAGATCGTCTGTGAAGCCCTACCAACCAGCCGAATCGACACAAAAGTCAAATATCTATGGCGCTAAGGCAATGCTCTGTATTTGGTGGGAGCAAAAGGGTCCTATCTATTATGAGCTGCTGAAATCTGGCCAGACCATCACAGGAAACTTGTACCGAACGCAACTGTTTCATTTGAAGCGAGCATTGGAAGCAAACGCCCAGAATATGCGGCCAGAAACTGTAACATTCCATCATGACAACCCTGGGCAACATGTTTCAATACCTGTTAAAAAGTATTAAGAATGAAGTGGTTGGAAAGATCGTGCCCGTCCTACTACTATTTGCTTCAATCGATTCAGAACGCTGTCTTTCTGGGATACGCTTTACTTTGATTTGTTCTTGGCCTCAGAAGATGAGCAGTTCTTTTGGCTCGTAATCCATATTGTTGGCAGAAAGAAGGGAAAGGGTCATTGGCCAATACTTTAAAAAAGTTTATATTGTGCAAATGTCTCATAATAAAAGCTAAAAATTTATAGTTTTAAGTAATACACCCTATACTCTTCAATCCATTTTAATTGATGTAATTAAAATGAAAAGTTATGGATAAATTTTCCATAGCATAGTCAAGCATAGTAGAGTTCAAATTTCTTTTCTATAGAATAGTAAAGTTATCTATAACTTTTCTGTAGAATAATAAAGTCATCAATTACTTTTCCATAAGAAAGTAAATTTCTCAATTACTTTTCTACAGAATTGTAAAGTTATCATTAACTTTTTGGTTGAATAGTAAACTTCTGGATAACTTATAGCATATTAAAGATACTTATGACTTTTCTATAGAATAGTAAAGTCAGGGATAAACTTTCTATAGAATAGTAATGTTAAGTGTAAATTCTACGAATTTAAAAAGAAAGCTTTAATATTCTTATAAATATTAAATATTTTAAAAATGTTATTTTACTACTCTATAAAATAGTTATTACTAACGTAACGATATATATTTGTTTTCAATATTTACTACTTCATCTTCATTTATTACCCAAATTAACATTCCAACTCTAAACTCAGAAATCCATGAACTTTTTCAATATCAATACTAAGTATTTATAAGCTCTCCCCAACCTCCGCATACATACATACAGAGATTCTTACCATTGCTGTTGCCTTGTTTTTCTTTCAAGCCACTTGTAAACTTTTGAATAAAAATGTCATTATTATGGAAGCAACAAAAACAAAATTTATTTACTAAGACCTACAACAAACACTAAAACACAAACAGCAACAACAACAAAAATGTCATCTATATATTTGTAATATTAAAGTTTAGAAAATGAGAGAAGAAATATCAATAAAAAGATTGATCAACATCCTAGTCGTCGTCGTCGTCAGCATCATCATCATTATTATCAACATCAACATGTAATACAGTTTTGTTGGTATTTGGAGTGGGTCTTTAGTTCAATATGAGTATTGGTTTTATATGTAAGTAAGTATTTTTTATGAGAAATATTAGTTACCATAAGTTTACAAACTCAAATACTTGTATAGTTCAGCAATACTTGTACAGGACTAAAGTTATTTTTTCATAGCAAGATGAAAAAGTCTGTTATATAAATTATATGTATATAAAAGGAATGGAAAACATTTTATAGATTTAGAAAAATCTACAGACAAAGACACTTTTCTATATAAGAAAAGTGTCTTGCATAAATGACAGTCAATTCGACAGTTGTAGCTTTAACAATATAATGGCTATTAACTGCCGAGGTTGGGAAATCCCTATTCGAAGACCCTTTATAACAATGAAAATTAACTAATCCTCGGCAATTTATTTAATCCTAAACTCTAGTCACAAATCAAAATCCACCCCACCCACCAACACATCAAACTACTTACTTATTAAATTTCCCAACAGGCTGTTGCAACAGCCATCCGAGTAAATGCAACAAGGCAAAAGTGGTAAACACATCAAGTCATAAGTAAAACAGCAAAAAACCCCCGGAAACCAAACCGAGGTTAAGGTTAGATAAATGATAAATTCACTCAAGTGCAAGGTGGTAGGGCTGCTCGTACTACTTAGAGGTGATGGTGGATAAAACCTCAATCAAACTCTTGAAAATTCCAAAAGTTGGACACTACACAACAGATACCAGTACAACCATATTCCAACCAACACACCAACAGCATCACTCACCCCCAGACATTTCTGGAATAAACAACACACTATCACTTTTTGAACAATTTCTAAAGAACAAACAAAAACAGTTTGTTTGTGTAAGAGTATTTGTATTTTGAATTTGAAAATGAAATTAGGTAAGGGAAAAAGTGAGAGGAAACTAGAGTTAGCGATAACGTTTCTATAAAAAAGTAAAGTTTGCAATAACTTTTCTTTGGAAAAGTAAGGTATAAGGAGTGAGATAGTAAAATTCTTAACACACGTTTTTCATTAAAACTTTTAACCCAAGTATTATTTGTTTTTTTTTTTTTTTTTTGGTCAAGTTACCTTTGTTTATGATCATTTTTTGTTAATCTGATTAGAATGAGTGACCAGAAATTGCGTACTAAAAAGTAAAATTTTGAATAATCCCCCTTTGACCCATTTAAAGTGCACCAATCGAGTCTAAATGTATGACCGACCCCCACTAACTTTGGAGGGCCGATCCACCCATACTAGTGGCGCACTCCGTGGAACCCCCTAGGGGGGACCCCATACAAAAATTTAAAAAAATCACCATATTTCGCACTTTTCATGATGTACATATGTATTGTGTATAAATTTGGTTTATAGAGCGTATGATAAATATAAATGTGATGTAGGTAATAAATAATATTAATCATACGTCTATGAGAATCAGCATAGCTTAATTTTTAAGATTTTTTTTAAACTTTAAACCAACATAACTTTTGCCCGCAAAGAGCGAATTGATTAACACGAATTGTTTTAGCGTCCTTAAGTAGCGGAGTATCCAACAAGCACAAAATTGTGTTTGTGTCATAATAAAGAAATTTGGAAAAATATGCTTAGTCGAATTCTCCAAACTTGAACTTTGGGTCAAAATAAGGAACATCAGTATTCATTTATGGTTTCTTGGGCATAGTTTCTTATTTTGATCCCTACACTAAGGAAAAAACTGCAACTTAAAAACAAGAACGTGACATACTAATTCAATAATGTTCATTATAATAGAAAACCCATATAAAAACGATATTGAAAAACGATAAATCAATAATTTTCAATTTTAAGTTAATATTTTTCCATATTGAAATAATAAAAGTCAACATTACTAGACTTACTGAACTACCTATTTGTCACTTCGTTGAAATAGGTAGTCCATCTCCGTTTAAAATCTACCACACTTTCGAACACTTTTTTTGTGGTCTTCAATTCTCTTTTAACAAATGCCCAATATCTCTCCACTGGCCTTAGCTCCAGGCACTTTGAAGGATTTGCCTCACTTGGTACAAATTACACATTATTGCTCTTGTACCACTCAAGGGCTTGTTTACCATAGTGACAGGATGCCAAATCAGGCCAAAAATAAGTGGACACATTAGGAAGTCTTATGAATGGAAGCATCCTCTTATTTGTAAACATTCCTTGATGTAAATTTCGGTTTTAATACAGCCCTCTGTAACAAATGTTTGGCTTCTTTTGCCGTAACTGCATATTGCTTGCCATACCAAGAAAATTTTGGGAAATTTTGTTTGCTTTTGGGTCCTAAACTTTTCTAAAACAATCCCTCGAGCATCAACAACATAAAATTGTTGACCAGGAAGTTGCGAAAAATCTGCCAGAACATACGTTTCTTCATCCATTATGCAGCAGGTATATTTTTTGTATAAAATTTGACTTCAATTTCTGAGCTCTCTCTTTGGCCTCTAAATTTTTAGCAGAGTTCCTGTCAGGAACTTCTTGAGCTTTGTATGTTTTTAAGCCTGCATTGGCTTTAGCTTTTCGTACTAAATAGTCTGAGTACTGAGCTAACCGGTCCGCTTTCCTACCAAATGTGTTGGGAGCTCTTTTGAAAATGCTTTCCATTTATTGGCTTTAGAAACATCATTCAGACCATTCCTTCTACCTGAACCAGGTTTTCTATGAACAGACAAGTTCTCCCGATACTGTTTAATAACATTGGAATCAGTTTGACGGCAGACCTTTGATTGTTTGGCCAACTTTTTGTAGGACCAAGTTGGGTTTTGTATTTAATATTTAATCATTTTAGTAAGCACTTTTTTCTCGTAACTCATTTTAATTAGATTAATAACAAGTGAACATAATTGACATTAAACATAATAACTGACATAATTTTCAAAGGTAACTTGATGAAAAAAAAAATATTTTTTTTTTCGATCTCACTCCTTAAAGTTGAATGAAATATGTCATCATAATTATATCTATTGCTAATTGGTATGCTGTCAAAAACTATTGCTGCATTTCATTTTAAGGGCAAAATCAATTCTTTAGCTTTTTCTTAATTTTTCCATAAGTTTCTCTAGGCAACTGTATGAAACTGGAACTTGAAAATACCAAATGGTGTTATGACATCAAAAGTAGAGGCATTTGGTCTACTAGAGGTTTCTGGAATAATTAGCGTCGGTTCATCTTGGTATTGAAGATTATTTACCTTTATTTCTAGATCTTGATGTTTTTTATCGACACCATTACCTAAGTCGTACAGCTTTCTATTAATGTATATGGCTTGTTTTGCTAGGCAGCTTTCTAAGTCGGACTCCTCTTTCTCAATGTCATCCACTCTGCTGTTTATAACTTCCGAAATTTGCCGAAGTTTCTTGTCTGTCACTCTAGAAGTTTCTTGAAATTTAATTTCCATTATTTTATTTTCTTCTTTCACTTCAGCAAGACATTTCTCGTTTATAAATTTCTTGAACTTCAGCTTTAACTTCAGCAAGAAGATTCTCATTGTTGGCTTTATTAGTTTCATGAACTTCTTTAGAAATTTCTTGATTTGTTCTCCATCATAGCAGCAATCATTGTACTTTAATCCATGCAGCTTGTTGTTGCACGAGTACAGGCTTCGGGATCCAAATCCTCAATAATTCTGTCAGACATGCTTTCGAAAAGTTTCCTATTTAAAATCACCAAAATCCGTCCATAAATAACGGAGATATGAGCAAAAATCCGAGACAACCTCTATTTTTGGCCTATTTTTTGATTACTAAGTCATAAATATAGACAATATGGATATCTAATGATAGATATTTCAAAGTCCATTGCAGCGATGTATACAAGGCTATACAAAGTTAGACCTACAATGGGTCAAAATCGGGAAAAATATTTTTTAACTCGAATTTTTTTTCACGAAAACATTCTTTTGTCATAAATTTTTTTCACTAATAAATTAAAAAAAAATTTTTTTTAAAAAATTCGAAAAAACTATTTAAAAAAAAAAAATTAAAAATTTTTTTTTTTTTTAAATTTTTTTTTTTTTTTTTAATTTTATTTTAAAGTATAATTTGGTGAAGGGTATATAAGATTCGGCACAGCCGAATATAGCTCTCTTACTTGTTTACACTCAGTTCCGATGTCAATATCACGCCACTTAAATTCATCTATGAACCTCTTCGGCAAATTCACCTTATTACCTGCTGTAAGTAGCTTCAACTTACTCAATTCTTTCTTGAATTGTTCCACTGTTGGCTTCTCAAACTTCATTACTACTGCT
Source organism: Calliphora vomitoria (assembly GCA_942486065.2). Lineage (NCBI taxonomy): Eukaryota > Metazoa > Arthropoda > Insecta > Diptera > Calliphoridae > Calliphora > Calliphora vomitoria. Next base: position 19,495,423 of record OW818033.2, on the reverse strand, counting down.
TATTTTGCAATCCTACTTCTGGCACCGATTGTTACGTTTTTACCTTCTAATTACGGTGGTTTATTTCCTTTAAATAAACCGTATTACTTATAATTGCAAATAAAAGCGATCAGTAGTTTAAAATTTGTAACAACACACACGCACTTATATTTCAACTTATAATGTCCTAGAATACACTGGTAATATAGTTGATTTTAATTCTAACAGCGCCTATGATACATTGCACAGTGGGGCAGAATCAAAATTTTTTGGAAATATATCTGGCATTTCTAAACGGCTAGTCCGATCGGGATAAAAAATGCCTATAACTTGGAAATTATAAGAGATAAACAGCACGTTTTTTCAAGACCTTGCCGAGCGCTTTCTTAAAATATAAAAATCTTTAAAATCCGATGGGAAACCAAAAAATGGAACGTGTTTAAAAATTTTATATGTCGAAGGTACCCTATTTAGAACCCCCATAATGCCGCGACTGGACGATTTGTAGAGTCCATTTCAATAACTTAAACTCGAATACTCCTTGGCTATGACTAATCGGATTAAGCGTTTAGAAATGACAGATTTATTTCCAAAACATTTTGATTCTGCCCGTCTGTGCATTGACTTAATGCAACCTGCTACTACTTATATACACAGTGCCATATTCTAGTAGTTTCATGAATTACCTTAACGGCCAAAACTAAAATGATCTTTAAGCAGATTAAATATTAATGTTAGCAACTTTAACAGTTAATGTTGTCATATTTATAAACCATAATTTTTGTCATATTTATAAACCATAATATATATTCTGGATATATATGTCAGCTTGTCTGTCTGTCTGTCTGTCTGTCTGTCTGTCTGTCCATCTGTCTGTTGAAATCAATTTTCTGAAGACCCCAGATGAAAATTTTCATCTAAAAAAGACAATTTATTGCATGCTTTTACAAAAAAGCAACAAAACGTACATATGTTTGGATGTGTGTTGGTATCATTGCTTTGCGTATTTTGTTTATGTTTCGTTTGGTTTGGCGTTGTTGTTTTTATGACTCTTCACCTTCGTGAGAAGGGTATATAGGAGATTGTTATTTCGTTTGTAACTTCTACAATATAATCTGTTCTTCAGCAATTAACTGTAAAATTTTTAAAAGTTTTCTTTATATATTTAAGATGCTATACGCTGAAAATGGGCAATTAATGCATCCACAACAAAGGTGAAGGGTATATAAGATTCGGCATAGCCGAATATAGCACTCTTACTTGTTTTAGTGGAAAAGTACTCAATTTGTTAGTTAGCAAAATTGAAGTTATCTATAACTTTTGTATAAAGCAGTAAAGTTAACGATAACTTCGTTATAGAATAAAATCATGGTTCAAAATTTCTAAATAAAACACTTTCTTCCCTTACCAATATTTACAGAAAATGTTTGCAGTACTTACGGCCTGTGTTTTTATTTATATTTATCCATGAATGTATGAGATTCTCTGTATATGTATACATATTTAGAAGTAGATGTGGATGAGTGTTTGTGTGCAATAACATTGAGTGAAAGATAGTGGGCGACAGAACGTTAGAGTTGGTGTAGTACATTATTTAAACTTTTGCCAACAAAGTCAAAGATGTGATGCAAAAAGTTTAAAGTTTCATCCAATAACGAATTGTATGACTGACTTATATGTACTATAAGTATCACAGTGAAATCTTTTAGAAAAATAAAAGAACACTGAAATCAGCAAAACTTGTAGTAGAAAAAAAAAAAACAAAAACAGTTAAAGAAGAAAGAACGAAAAAGTCATAGAGTAAAAGTCTTGTATTTTACAATTTGCCTCCTACGAAACTATGACAAGAAAACTAAATGATATTGAATGATGTTATATATAAATATGTAGTAGTTTTTTTTTTTCTTATTTTTATGTTTTATCATATCTTTTTTTCTTGTTGAGCAAAGTATGAGAGAAAGTAGAAAAAAACTATATTGTAGTTTGAAAGAGCATCAGTGTAGAGAGAAGATTATCCTTGTGATTTTGCATAAAATATTGAAATTCCATGTTAAGTGGCACTTAATGCAAATACGTAAAAATCATAGAAGTTATATGGTCAGAGACGTGGAAGGTAATGGACAATGGTTGCTATTGGTTACTGTTAAAGCCTTTAATAATTATTGTCTTATGCAGAGACTGAAAATAACTCATACTTAAAATGGCAAACATTTTCTGATATGCCAGTCACAAGCATATTAATTTCTCTTATCCTAGTGCAGTAGTTTGTTATGAATTCCTGAATTCTGTAATCCATTTTGTTAGAAGATAGTTTCACAAATTGTTAGCAAATCCTTATTTTTCTAACTCTAGTTATTGGCTTTAAATATTTGCCTTTGCTGAAGGTAAAAATAAATCCTTAAGTATTTTCTACGCCCCTGTGTTTTATTGTAGTTGATGGTAATATAAAGTACAATTTGATAAAGTAGTGACAAGGGTTAAGTTGTCTAGAGTTAAGGAAATGCGAAAATATTCAAAATAACCAATGTCTTCCACCAACAACAAGAACAACAGCAGCAGCTACAAATACAGCAGAAGCAGTAGCAGTAGCAGTAGCACAGCATTACAATAATAACAACAAAAAAGATGTATTACCTCAGAGAAGCCATTCGTTTTAAACCATGAACCATGATAGATTCTAAACTTTTTCTTTTCTATACAATATATAAATATGATCCCCTGCTCTAAAAAACACCACCCCCCCCCCCCCCCCAACTTCCATTACCCCTAAGAGGATGAGTAAGAGAGTAAGAGAGAAAAAAACTCCAAAAATTTTAGATAAAAATCTGTATTTATACTCGTTCATACATCCTTAAAATGGTTTAAAGTTTATTTTGATGTTGAATTTGAAGTTGTAAACGTGTGTGAAGTAAGGGAAGAGTACATAAGTGTGTGCAGTATGTCTTTTTCTATCAGTTTAGTGTTTTTTTTTTTTTTTGTTTTTCTTGCAGAGGGTTTTTGTGTGTTTTACAGTGATTTGATGTCTGTAAAAGCGATTGAATTGTAATGAAATCTGATGTGGCATAAAATACCAGCATCAATATTGGCAACTTTTAAACTCATTCACACACACACAAACATACTTTTATTTTACAAACTCATACCTTCGCAATTACATACACACATACACTTACATATTAGGTTGGCCCTTTATTAAAACTTTTTGGAATTTCTAAGCTCCCAAGCTCTAGAATTATTCTTTGTCATCTAAAACTTAAATGACCCATGTTTGTACACAGAATACACCAACGAGCAAGGGCTAGTCTATATTGAGATTAATGGTGGTACAATATGTTAGTCATGTAGAAAGCAAACACTTGTCGCCCTGTCGCACATTGGTTGAAGAGTGGCCGAAATTCAATTTTTTTCATGTTCTCCGATTTGGATAATTTTTTGGTATTTTGTTGTCAGATATGTGAATATTATGATTCCGTAATATTAGGCTGATATATGTATTATTTGTTTGTACAGACACGCACGAAGTTCATATATGTTCGCTTGTTTAAAATGGCATGCAAATTTACTGTATATTCAATCTTTTGGTACAATCACAATAAACTTACTATTTGACTTTGTTGTATATTTTCGTAAACGAGAATTGTCAAAGATGAGATTTGCATTAAAAAAAGTTGGAAAAAGTGCCATATAAAAAATTTAGTAGAACAAAGTATAAACAATATCAAATTTTCAATGTTCATCAACTTCAGTGGACTGCATCTTTTTAGCGCTGTGGAGCGCTGTTTAACTAAAGATGCCAAGTTACAGTTTGAAGTCTCAGCTAAATGTTAAAAAAAATTCAGCTGCTCCTACCTGCTCCTTTCCAAAAAAAAAACAGTAAAAATTATAAAGTGATAAAGTAACAAAACATGTATTTTCGTTCATTCATGATGTTGTTGCCATCTTTACTGTTTAAAATTATTACATAATGTAATATACATACTAGTCAAGAAGCTATTCTGCCAATAGTATGCCTCTATCTAAAGGCTCTTATTCAATGATTTCATTTTTATTTTTTACATTTTAATTGGATATTTGTATCAGGTATGCTGTCCAAGGAAGCTCAGGAAGCGAGGAATAAAGACTATAGAGCCTATAGATTACATCATTCGTAAAGAATTGGACGTGTAGCCACTAATGAAGACATAGTGCATAATCTTTTATTATATTCAGACCCATTTATAAATAGATTTGGCTCAAAGCTGCAAATCAAAAAATTGGAGTACGATAATGATGTTAAACAATTATTAAAGGACTATGCTTAAATTATTTATTCATGTTTTCTCTATGGGAGAGTTGTGCGTAAAAGTGGGCGGATCAGGTATATATTCTACAATTATAATATTTATGCCACTTTTTCAATACAAGTCGTATGGGAAGTGGGCGTAAAAGTGGGCGGATATTTTTTAAATTTCACACAAATGATACTGAGTTTTTAAAAATGCTATGTGACAAAAAAACAATGCCGTAAGTTAAAATTTAATTTTCACTTTGTATGGGAGGTGGGCGTAAAAGTGGGCGGATCATTTTGATTTTTCCAGTTTTTTCTTAAATCAAATAAAAAATGCCTATGTGCCAAGTTTCATTGTCCTTCGACAACTTCTTCTATTTTTAGCCGCTTGTTGTATGAATCTCAACCAATGTGTGTCGTCAACAGAAGCTGAATTTATTGCATCCTAAACGTGCAAAGAAGCGATTTGGATAAAACAGCGATTTGACATGCACATAACACAAAACCTTCCAATTGTAATATATGTACAGTCAGCGTCAAAAGAAAGTGTACAAGTTGTTTTTAGATTTAAAACGTTTTATTTACATATAAATAAACACATTTTTTTCAAGTTCTAGTATAAGGACTGAGATTAAAAAATTCTTAACACACGTTTTTCATTAAAACTTTTAACTCAAGTATTATTTGATTTATTATGTTTAATGTCAATTATGTTCATTTGTTGTTAATTTTATTAAAATGAGTAAAGAGAAAAAAGTGCATACTAAAATTATTAAATATTTTCAACAAAATCCAACATGGTCATACAAAAAGTTGGCCAAACAATCAAAGGTCTGCCGTCAAACTTATTCCAATGTTGTTAAACAATATCGGGAGAACTTGTCTGTTGATAGAAAACCTGGTTCAGGAAGAAGGAATGGTCCACAAGATGTTCCTAAAGCCAAAAGAATAGAAAACATTTCCAAAAGAGCTCCCAACACATCCGGTAGGAAAGCAGCCCGGTTATCTCAGTGCTCGGACTATTTGGTACGAAAAGTTAAAGCAAATCCAGGTTTAAAAACATACATGGCTCAAAAAGTTCCTGACAGGAACTCTGACGGAAATTGTATGTTAAGAATTTTTCGATCTCAGTCCTTAGTTACAATAAACAAAAAACAAAATTAGTTCAACAGCAACAAAAACAGTAACAAAAAATGAAAAAATACTCCATTTTTTAACGCGTCAAAAGAAAGTGTACAGTTTAGGAAAATTAGAAGAAAGAAACATGTTTAGTATTTTATTCGACATCCTTCTGCTTTTAAAACTGTTTAAAGCCTCCTTGGCATTGTTTCTACCAATTTTGGTGTCACCTCTGTTGGGATTTTGGACCACTCTTCCTGCTAGATTTCCTTTGGAGACTCTTTGGTGGTAATATTTCTCTTTTCTGGTCTGTCTGTCCAAATGCTCTCACAGATGTTCAATGGGATTAAGGTCCGGTATGTGTGGGAGGTGTTACAATTGTTTCGGTGTTTGATACAACAACCATTCTTTAACAAGTTTAGAGGTATGCTTCGGATCGTTGTCCTGTTGGAAGATCCAGGTTCGGTCTATATTTAATTTTCTAATGATGGGTTGCAAATTTTCTTTTAGAATGTAAAGGTGATCGGCTTTGTTCATCAAACTATCAATAAATATGAGTTTTCATACGCCACTTGCCGCCATATACCCTCACACCATCACCGAACCCCCACCATGCTTCACGGTGGATAGGCAAATATCATCAGCATAACGTTGTCTCTGGCTGGGGTATACTCGCCGGTGCCAGTGGTTCATTACAAAAATTTATATTTTGTAGACTGAGAGAAATAAGAACACAACGTTTTCAATGTACGTTCCGGTCGACCATTCATACCCCATATAATGCCTCTTCTAATGCGGATGGATTGCAGCATAATTGAATCTGATACAATATTGAATAACAGCGTAGATAGGATACATCCCTGTCGTACTTCAGTGCTTACACCAATAGGATTGTCGAACATGCGTTCATGCAGTACTCGACTTGTAGAGTGGCCATACAGAACTATACATCGAAGTGCGTGCCAAATAGCCTGATGGTGGATAGTATCGAAGACTTTGACAAAGTCGATAAATATCAGATATAGTGGCCATTCCACCGACTGTTCCACTATGATCTGTAGGCTATTTATATGATCGGTGTAAGATCGATGTGGTCTGAAACCAGCTTGCTCATTACGAAGATCTGCTGAAATTAATGATGTCAGTCTAGCATGTATAATATTGGCTAGCACCTTATTAATCATAATTAAAAGAGTTATACCCCGCCAGTTTTTGCATTCCGTTAAGTCTCCTTTCTTGGGTAGTTTAATTATCACTCCTTAACTAAGTTCAGCAGGAAGAGAGTGGAATGTCCAGAAGTCCTTGATAATAGGTCTGATTATTTTAGCGCTAAGAGTAGGATCAGCCTTAAGCAGTTCAGGATTGATATTGTCCACTCCTGCTGCCTTGGCATTCTTCAGTGCACGTATAGCATTGGCGATCTCGGTTTCCTGTGGGCAAATCGTACTCATGTCGGATCTGATTTGATTTGAGTTTGAAAGTATGCCGGAATACTATTCGGACCATATTGCCAGTTGCCGCTCCACGGACGAGGTAGTTCCTCCTACCGGGTCCTTAAGGGGATATGTGGTTGAACGGCCGTTTCCTGATATCTGCTTTGCAATTTTGTACAAATCTCTACTTCAATGTGTATTGGCAGCTTCTTGGGCTTCTGTGGCCATATTTTTCATCCAAACCCATTTGTCTAGCATGTAGGCTAGATTTAGATGCTCTTGTTCTGGCAACATTAAAGACACCTTTAAGTTGTCTTCTATCTTCAATAATTTGCCAAGTTGCGTCTGAGATCCACACTTTATCCTTAGGTTGAGGATGGCCAAGATGTTGTTTAGCACAGTCGGTGAAAATGCATTTTATTGCATTCCATTCCAATATGTTGCTGTTCGGTGTACCTTCATAGCGAGTCCTTAAGCAGCCTACGTAACTTTCGAGAGTATTTGGGGATTTCAATTTGGATACGTCGTATCGCCTTGGCAAAGACTGTGTTGTTTGTCACCGAATTGCAGATATCCTCAGTCGTATCTCTCCTACAAGTAGATGGTGGTCTGAGGGTCCGTCTGCACCACGTCTATTGCGCACATCCAGTAATGAACCGCGCCACTTCTTGCTTATCGCAATGTGGTCAATCTGGGTTTCTGTTATGTGATCGGGGGATACCCAGGTTACTTTATGCACGTCCCTGTGAGGAAAAATAGTAAGACCATTGCTCGCACATATTCCGGTAAATAATTCGCCGTTATCGTTCATTTCCCCAGTTCATGAGTTCTCATAACAGACTTAATATTTGAGCTAACTGGGACAAGTCAAACGTCACCACTAGGGGTGTCTATTATCCTTTCCAGGAGGCTGTAAAAGTCTTCCTTGTCGTTGAGGTCTGAGACTTCAGTGGGGGCGTAGCATTGAATGCATGTAGTATTACGTGCCCGGGTGTGAAGGCGGATAGATATAATCATATCAGAATATAAACCTATTCAGATGTCATGACAAAGCCGCTGTCGAAACCCCAATTTACGAAATTACGATCTCTACTACGTGTGGAATCCAATTGAGGAAGGGTGTGGTAGAACAATCGAATTCCACTCATGGAGAAGGGTATACAAATCCAAAAAGTTGAAAATAATACAATCGCAAAATCCCAAGGAACTGTTAAGAGCTAACTTGACAACTGATTTAAATTTCACGGATTTCGAGGATATTTGAAATATTTAATTTCACATAAATTCTTTGGTTTGTTAATTTACGTTATCCCCTTTATATTTGTAGTAAAATTTGTCCTCGGGAGCATTGAAAATCAAAAAAGTGCTAAAATAGTTGCCATCCTAATACAAATACTCTTACACATTTCGTTAACATTTTCAAATAAGTACTTACTCACACACGTACAAATGCTCATACAGCCATGAATTCATTCGGTTTTCTATACGTTTTTGTTTGACGGAATTGTTTGGTAAAATTTAAAACACAACCAGTCATGGTTTAGCTGTTGCTGCTAACGCCTTGTTGTTGCTGCCGCTGCTGCTGCTATTTTGTATTAGAATTTTCATGTTCAATAAGCGACATGTTGTTACTTTTTTTTTTTTTTTTTTTTTGGCTGCTGAATTTTGTTTCATTTTTTGTTTTGTTATTGCTCGTTTTACTTGGTATTTCCGGTTTAGTGGCGGATGTTTAAAGTATTGTTTAACTTTATCATCGTCTTCTTATTCTTACAGCTTTTGCTGCTATGAGTAGTTTTGGATTTCATAGATTTCACTTACTTGTTGTTTATTTGACGATTTATGATGATCAACTTTATTATTATTTGAATTTTCATAATACGAATGTGAGAGAGTTGTGTATTGTATACAGTTTTGCGGTTTTTATTATTTTGCCAAAGTCAATAAATAACAAATATTTTTAAAAAATTTCATAAACTCTAAAGTAGGAGAGTTTTGGATTTTCTTTAATGGTTAGTACATTTTGCATTAGAATACAATTTTAAACTTTCCGATAGTCATTTCTGACTACCCAATGTGAGACCCTTATCTCCGATAGAGCAGGTCAAAAACATAGTGGATGCTTCAACACTTCCTTATCGCCCTCCTCATGTGAACCTTTTGAAACTTCTCCTTGCATATACAACCATCAAACAGTGCCCTTTCCATAAATCTACTAGAAACCGTAAAAGCCATATTAAAGCCGCAGGATTACGGTATATATCCTTACATTCTCTCCATATATGCTGATGTTCCTCAGCCAGTGAATTGCCCTCAATATGGCCGTAACTGATTGATGATGCAGCTGCTGATACGCCAGCTTGAAACTAACACCCTTCAAAAGAGGGGAATTTAAAAGTCACCAACCATCCTAGCCGCAAACTCAATTCTATCCCTTATCGAAGGTGACCTATTCATGTTCGATACATAAAAGCGTCTGTCTTGAAGGGTGTGTTGACACATCCCAAAATGTTCTTATGGCCAGTATTCCCAGTTATCCATTCATCTGTTATTACTGAGCCTGCCCACCGATTTCAGAGCCAACCTTTTAGTCATGGTATCGATCATAACAAGCAAAGCACTAGAGGGCGGGCTTCGTATTACACCAGTGCTCTTCTGTGTGGAAGTCTCCTGTATCTTCTCGACAATTCCGCAGTACGTTTATTTACAAAATGCCATCCAACAAACCAGTTCACCATATATTATTATAAGCTTAATCGCCAAGTTAAACAAACATTTTGCATTCATTGGATCCTCGCTAGGCTATTTAGGTACAACAACAGTTTAGAGTCCAAACTAGTTCCCAAATTCTTCTCACTGTTCGAAGATCCTAAGTTCTACCCCAATAAGATGGTACGAGGTTCATTTCCCGTCTTAGCATCACCGATTTAGTAGATTTTGTGAATTTTGTAGGCATTGTGAACGCATCACGGAATCAAGTTCTACGAGCATGATACCAATGGCCATTTTACCAAGAAGAGGCGACAGAACGACTGTCTGCATGTTGCCTCAGTTAGCTGCTATGTAACCAGTAGCAGACCTCATGCCAGAGATAATGACTCTACTAGTCAGAAACCGTTTTATAAAGCGAACGATCGAAGGCAATATCCTCTGCACTCAACTGATTTTCCATGTACTTTAGTCCCATTAGAATTTCCTTTCATGTAGCTATGTTTAAAGGCAGAAAATCGAAACGCATTTATTAAAGATCGGAGATACAACTCGATTATCTTTTACATGGCTTTCATGAGGATAGATATCAGGCTGATAGGCCCCATTGTTCTAGTGTGAGAACCTATTCTAGTGTGAGAACCTGGTATAACGGACCACGACATGCAGGCCGACTGTATCCGAGTCAGCCAGGATTTGATCAAGTCCACAATCAGTTGAACATCAGAATCCATTGACTTATACGGCCCAAAGGTTTTATGGGCCCATTTCAATATGTTCGTATTTACGGGAACTTGGACCTTTATACGCCAACCGGGAAATTTGCAGTATATAATTCCAAGAGAGGGACACTGTCAAGAAAACGAGCGTCAACCTAAACCTCTAGGGTTCCTATTATGCTATCATCAGTACAGAGTCCTTTAAAGATGCACAATTTATTGCCACTCCATCACGTAGAAATATTGAAGACCCTTGTACAAGTGTATGACTTAAAAATGCGGTATTTACAATAGATGGCGTATCTTTTGAACGCGGGTTTTGTTTTTAATAACATATATGTCATTTTGAAGCGGGCATATCTGTCATTTATTCTCACTTAGTTATTGAACACTTATTGCTCACCAAAGCTTAAGATGAATGTGTTGCACCAGTTCTACCTTGCGAGAGGTGGATCGTTCGGTTCAGAAGTGGTGACTTGGACTCGGAAGACAAAGATCGCCAGCCAAAAAGTTTAAAGACCAAGAATTGGAGGCACTACTCCATGAAGATTGTTGTCATACGCAACAAGAGGTTGCAAAATCATTGAGTTCTACTCAAGCTGCAATTTCAAAATGCTTGCGAGCATCAGGATTCATTTAAAAGCAGGGAAATTGGGTACAAATTGAAGCCGAGAAACCTTGAGATACAATTTTGCATGTCCGAAATGATGTTTGAACACTATAAAAGAAAATCACTTTCGTACCAAATCAATACTTGTGATGAAAAATGGACCCATTACAATAACCCGGCCAAAAAGCCAAATATCTATGGCACCAAGGCAATGGTCTGTATTTGATGGTAGCAAAAGTGTTATATCTATTAAGAGCAGCTGATGCCCAGACCTTCACATGGAACCTGTACCGAATGCAACTGATTCCCTTGAAGCGAGAATTCGACGAAAAATTACCAGAATATGGGGCCAGATATGAAACTATAATATTCCATCATGACAACACAAGACAATGCAGTGGTTGGGAAGTTTTGCCTCACCCGCCTTATAGTCCAGACCTTGTTCCGTCCGAATACTATTTGTTTCGATCGATGCACAATGCTTTCTCTGGGATACGCTTTACTTCAGAACAGAGTATAAGATATTGTATTGATTCGTTCTTGGCTCGGAATCCATATATTGCCAGAAGGATGGGAAAAGATCATAGCTAACAATGGCCTATACTTTGAATAAATTTTTGTTGAAAAAATGTTTCAAAAAAAAAGTTAAACATTTTCAAACTATTGAAGCAGGAACTTCACCGTATACGATTGAAGCTAAAATATGACTGTATAAAGACCTATGATTGAAGCTGAAATATGACTGTATAAAGCAGCTTAAACATGACTGTATAAAGACTTACGATTGAATCTAAAATATGACTGTATAAAGTAGCTAAAATATGACTTCATAAAGACCTACGATTGAAGTTGAAACATGACTATATAAAGACCTGCGATTGAAGCTGAAACATGACGGTATAAAGACCTACGATTGAAGCTAAAATATTACTGTATAAAGTAGCTAAAACATGACTGTATAAAGACCTACAATTGAAGCTAAAATACGACTGTATAAAGTAGCTAAAATAAGACAATATAAAGACCTTTGATTGAAGCTAAAATATGACTGTATAAAGTCTTACGATTGAATCTAAAATATGACTGTATAAAGTAACTAAAAAATGCCTGTATAAAGTAGCTAAAATATGACTATATAAAGTGGCTAAAATATGACTGTATAAAGACCTACGATTGAAGCTAAAGTACGACTGTATAAAGTAGCTAAAATATGACTGTATAAAGACCTACGATTGAATCTAAAATATGACTGTATAAAGACCTACGATTGAAGCTAAAGTACGACTGTATAAAGTAGCTAAAATATGACTTTATAAAGACCTACGATTGAAGCTAAAATATGACTGTATAAAGTCTTACGATTGAAGCTGAAATATGACTGTATAAAGTTGCTAAAACATGACTGTATAAACCCTATGATTGAAGCTATAACATGACTGTATAAAGGCCTACGATTGAAGCTAAAATATGACTGTATAAAGACCTACGATTGAAGCTAAAACATGACAGTATAAAGACCTACGATTGAAACTAAAATACGACTGTATAAAGAAGCTAAACATGTATGTATAAAGTCTTACGATTGAATCTAAAATATGACTGTATAAATTAGCTAATATATGACTTTATAAAGACCTACGATTGAAGCTAAAACATAACTGTATAAAGTACCTAAAATATGACTGTATAATGGCCTACGATTGAAGATAATCAATCACTGTATAAAAACCTATGACTGCAGATAAAATATGACTATATAAAAGCACAATACTGTAGCTAAAATATGACTATAAAAAGTACGGCTATATAAAAATCTACTAAACTGAGATTACATATAGACCTACAATTGAAGCTTTACTAAGACTTTTGAAGGGTTTTCTATTGACGATAAACTAAGCTAATAGAAAGTTCTTTAATTTCAGGCACGCCAAACTGACATTTATTAAACAATAATTTAAATTAATAATTTTATTTTCTATATTTAAACCATATTTTTCCAGATTTGTGCTGGTACATACTCACAAAATTTCAACCGCTAGCCAAATATAACATCAAAATCTCCATTGAACCCAAGATTAAACTGTCAATTTGTTAAAAATTACAAGGGCAAACGATGCCATTGACAGGAAACCACAAAAAAAAAAAATCTACGAACAACCTTTGAAATATTGAAAATTTAATTTGTTACAAATATCATCATAATCCCTTATGAAACAAGCACATTTTTATTTCCTACAACATGCCATTATTATCTCTTATCCCACATCAAAATTAAAACTTTGATTTGTAACACATGAAAGGAGAAGGAAACATACAAAAAAAAAAATTACTTAAAATTTAATTCAATAAAAAAAAAAAAAATAGAAAATACGGCTGCAAAGGGACTAACACGAACTAAAGAAAAAGTTAAAAATCTTAAGAAAAAAACAAACAAATACAAAATAAAATTAAAATAAATAAGAGTTTCTCAAAAAAAATAAATAAAAATAGAAAGATATATAAAGAAAATTTCACTTGCACACAGCTGTTGTGAAATGAAATTAATTACATTCCTTAACCTTAAGCTCAATGGACTAAATAAGCAGTATTTAAAAGGACGTAAATGAAAAATCGAAAATACAAGCGAAGAAGCAAAAAAAAAAAAAACTAAAGGCAAATCCCATACTCTATTTAAGTACAAAAAAGAAACAACTCAAATGAAACCAAAAGAGATAAGAACAAGATGGCAACAACAAGAAGTGTGGCAGAGTAATGGAAAAAAATTGCACAACATTTAAGAAAATTAAGTTGCCACCATTTAATCCAACTCCTGCAGCAAATTCAATGTTAGGCCATGCCACCACACTCAAGCACACACTCTGCCATATAAAGGTAGACTTAGGTAGACTTGTTTTTTCTGTTTTTTGTTTGGCTTTTTGTCTTGCCTCCCACTACTTTAAATAATCTCCTTCTTCTCCATCTGCTTTTAATTTGCTTCATTTCTTTTGGTTTTTTCGTTTTTCTCATTTGTTGGTAAATACGAAACAATAACAACGTTAATAACCCTAAATACCAACTAAATCCAAAAAAACATTATCAAAAAAACTAGAGTCACTGGTTGTGGGAGAGGTAGAGAATTTGTAGGTTTGATAGGAAATTTTCAGTGATGAGAAATAATTTGAAGTCTGACATAATAAAGACTCAACTCTAGACTCTAATCTAGAGCCTATGCTAGACTCTCGCATCTAGCGAGTATGCTAGACTCCTTAATCCAGAGCCTACGCTAGACTATCTAATCAAGAGCATACGCTAGACTCTATAATCTTGACTATGCTCTAGACCAGCGAAAGGCATTGAGCTCTCAAATGAGCTCTCTTGTTTTTGTTTTCACATGTACGCAGGCACATACATTGTATAAAAACAATCAAAACCAGTCAGTCTCGCATGAGCATTGATAGAAGCAGGTTGTTTTACGCTTTTCGCTTTTTATGCATGTTTATTTCAGTTATTGTTTTTGTTTTTTTCTCAACTTTTTACTCAACTCATACAACTACAATATTTAAAAACTGCAGTGGTCTGAGTTTGCCTTTCGCTGCTCTAGACTGTAATATAGGGTCTACTCTTGAATCTTTTTTAGAGTCTACTCTAGGCTCTAATCTGCGCTAGACTCTCTAATCTAGATTCTACGCTAAACTCTCTAATCTAGAGTCTACGAGAGACTCTCTATTCAAAAGTCTACGCTATTCTAATCTAGAGTGCAATCGAGAGTGAAAGCTAGACTCTCTCAATTGATTTTGTACGCAAGACTCTCTAGTCGAGAGTGTACGCTAGACTCTCTAATCTATAGCATACGCTAGACTCTTTAATATAGAGTCTACGCTAGACATTAAGAGTCTAAAGTCTACTCTATAATCTACTCTTTATATTCTACTCTACTTGACTGGACTCTATTCTACTCTACGTAACTAGAATCTGCTGTATTCTGATTTGCTCTAATCTTCCCATTTGTTACAATTTTGTCCATTTAAATATACGGTATCATAACTAAATTGTTTGATTTTCTACTGGGTTCATTTGGCTACATAGATACCTATACTCATACTCAAAACGAAATAGAAAATTTAGCTAAACATTTTTGTATTAAAGCATCAACTGCTCGTTAAGCTGGCTAGCTGGCAACAGTGTTACCAGAACTCCACAGTTATCATGAGCTTAATTTCTATGAAAATATGTTAAAATCTGCTTAATTAAAAACCTCTTGAAAGCTTCAAATTTAGCTTAAATTTAGTATATTTTTTGTTTGTTTTAAAGCAGAAATTTTTTCCAATTTTATTTCCTAATTCTAAACCAAAATGGCAATACTGCCTTTTAGACTGGCGGCTTATTAATAGTTTTAACGTGATGACGACAATGGCGACACATTTATGTCAAAACTTTAATGTTTAAAGGCATGCTGTTATCTAAACTGAAATTAGCAAAATCAGGAAAAAAAATATACAATTGCTTAACAAAAACTATTATACAAATTACAATAATTATAAAATATTTTGAATTATTAATCACTTAAATTCATATTTCTACAAGTTCATTAGTTGACTACGTATAATCAATATTTTTAAATAAATATTAATCATACGCATGCAAGGCCTGGCCAATGCTTTGGGTATAACTACCATCAAAAAAGATGGGAGCTATATTGATTTTGTCATTCCATTTGTAATGCATCGAAATACTAATCGTAGGCTCACAATATATGTATATTATGGGTCCTTATCAAATTCCAAGACGATGTAGCTATGTCCGTCCGTCTGTCTGTCTGCCTGTCTTTTGAAAACTCGAAAAGGCCCAAACGAAAGGAACTAGCTGGCTGATATTTTCCACAAATACTCTCTGCTGATAAGGTTTGGTTGGAAAATGGGCAATATTGGTCCAGGATTTTACCTAGCCCCCATAAAAATGCAGTTATAGATATGTTGATTATGCGGCAATTCTTATAAAATTTTACACAAATTAGTTCTAAGTATTCTAAGAAAATCGGGAAATATTTGTCCCTAGTCCCTATTCAAGGCCGAATATAACTCTCTTGCTTGTTAATATTGTCTTTGAATGTGCTCTGCAATGAGCTCTATCCACAGCCAGAGCAATAAACTGGGCACTTAACAAAATACACCAAAGCCTTGATTATGCATATGAGACATGTCTCCTATCAAACAGATTCAATAATATGCATCATTTTAGAAGCATCCATAGACAGGATCGAAGGAAGTTGTCACACAAGGCATTATTAATTGGAACCAACTTAAAGCGATATCAACAGATTGATCTAAATTGAAAGCATCTGTACTGGCCCTATTATCCTTATAGGACCTAAGGAAATAATTAGTATCTAACCAACATTATAATTCTAAAAGATCTACAAAAATTACGTATTTATCCCGATTTTAACCCTCCGATGGGTGAGAAGGTTGATGGGGACCTTTTTCATATTCAAAATGAAATTAATCCTTGATGGTTCATGGGAAGTATACCCGACCCCCACATGTATTCCAAGGAAATTTTATCTAGAATCTAATAGTTTAGTTTCTATTGAGATTTATAGGTGTTTTGTACGGGAACGTGTGAAAGAGCGAAAGAGGTGAATCAAGGGCAGAATGTTGTACTTCAACTTTCGGAGAGATATTTGGATGCAGGCCGCACGTGTTTTCCTAGGAAAATTTATCTAGAATTGTTTAAAAAAAGCTTGAGGCAATCCGACTAATAGTTTAGTTTCTATTGAGATTTAAAGGTGTTTTGTACGGGAACGTAAGAAAAGATTCGCAGGAAACTTGTACTGAAATTTGAAGAAATCATTTCTTTTTGGCTTGTTTTATTGTTTGAACACATCACAAACGTTGCAGTCTAATTTGGCAGCAGCTTACACTCCGCATGATGCACTGACCGTAGATGAACAGTTATTCTTAT